>CM042882.1:13895337-14485001 GCA_023653495.1 Melastoma candidum | reverse complement strand
AGGCCGGAGGGCGCGCGTACAATAAGTTTCACGGTCGATGGGAAACCGTTTGGGGAACTGATCAAGGATCCAGGATATAGCAAACCAAATCTCACAGATGACGGACGTTAGCCAGAGACCAATTGCATCGTGCACAGGATTCAGAATTCTCCGGAGGAAGAAAGCCAGGATGACAAGTCGGGCTACAATCACCATGTGGTATGGATTTACCTTGCTGGATGCGATTGGGACTTTTCTAGAGAGTGGCTGCCTTGCCTCTTCTAGCCTGCATCAGTTCAGGTAATAATCTGTAAGTCTAACAACTTTGTTGATGAATTATATGCATGAAGTATAATGAAATTACGGTTTCCGGTCCTAAGTTTCCTTGCTGCATTTTCCAGTCATCCATTCGCTCTTTCTACCCACCTTCTTTCTTCTCATCCCACTTCTCGCAATCTGTGTACGAAGCATCGACGAGGAAATGGTGTCAAAGATGCTTCTGTTAGCTTGTTACTGTACTTCTCAGAATCTTGAATTTCCCAAGAAACTGCGAATCTGATTACCAGATTCAGAACCTGGATAGGGATGCACTCTTTTGTGGAGCGAGGGCTGTAGTATTTGCTCTCCATAGCCATTAGTTGATATAGGAAATTCCCCACTAACCTGCGAAACCGCAAGCCTGGAGACCTGTCAAAACTTTTCGAAACTAAGTTGCTTGGAGAAGTTCATTCCCAAGGTTTAGTTTGCTCACAGTTCGGGATCTGATGCCGGTGATCACTGGCGGCACTGGCAGGTTGGTATCTTCATCCTCAGGTCCTCTTCCATAGGTCATCTTGCCATGAAGTATCGCTTCCGCGAGGCGCTTCTGCTTGTCCTTCTCATCTTCGATCTTGAACTCATGCTCAATGTCATCGATATCTTCTTCATCATCATCTCCTTCCACTCTCGGACTCCCTGAAGCAACAACAAATCGCCGGGTCATGCATTTGCATAATCCCAACATTCTTAACTTGAATCTCCACATTACCTTTGATACGCTTGTATCAGGTCTTGCACTGAGGACAAAGTTGGCCACCTTCTCTCCTCTCGTACTCATAGCACGGTCTACACATCGGGAACCCGCATTCGTTGCAAGCAACGAAGTGGTCCCCATCAACCGTGAGACCAACCTCATCCCCGCATATCTCACAAACCTAACCATCGAGGCTCTTCAAGGCTTTCGGCTGCAGTCAGACTTGAAGACGATAAAAAAGGTCAGTACCCACACGTATAGTTTATCATACATCGACACATTCATTGATCTTCACTTCCTCATGGCCATGAATGACAACAAGCTCATTCTGGTTATGAGAACCGGCAACCAGCCCCGCGCTGGCCTCCATGAAAGTTGAATGAGCGAATACACAGGCGGGTCTAAGTGTGGATGTAAGAGGTGAAGGAGAAATGCTCTTTTGAATTGAAGAACATTGGTGGGGTCAGTAACACCTCTCACCTAATGTCTGTCCAACACACAAAGCACAACCCCCGCAGAGTGCAAGAAAACGAAAAAGAAGAAGAAAAAGTGTTGGTTGCGGAGTCTCAGTTGCCTCGAATCCAAGCTTTTCCAGGTTTTTGCTTACTTCTGTCAGCATACACCCAACAGACAAAGACAAGTCCTTGTTTTCTGTCAGGACATCTTTATCCATTACCTCATCTCGACTACTTTTTAGTCCATCCCCCGAAATAATAATAAGCATTCACAAAACAAAATATGAATAACGTCTATAACACGTTTTTAAACGACGACTTTAGATTCGTTATTTAAAATAACAACTTTTATTGATTTGAAATTTTGTAGAATTTGCTAAGAATAAGGTCGACTTTGTACATTTAACCTAAGTCACGTTTAAAATGGCGAATTTTTTTCTTCGGAAACCGTGGAGAGGTACAATCCTAAAAGTAAGAAGGGAAAAGGCATTGCTGTCAAATGTTTGGTCAGACATTGTTAAGGCGGTAATAAAAGAGTTTGTGGGGGTGCTTGAAGGAGAACGCAAACAAAGTGTCTTGGACTCGAAGATAAATGCCTGTCACGAGGGGCTTCGGTTTGGTGGGTGGGCTGAAAAGTCGCCGTCTTTGAAGTGGGCAGCTCATCATCCATCCTACATTTAACCAGAGACGAAGTAGAACCCATGTTGGGAGGGCCCTATTGAGTCGGGCCTCACGGGGTGCTATTTCGGACCATTCACCAAGACCGGAGTTCGGCAATAAGGTGCGGGCGTGGCCGTCGCGGGTGGGTGGTGAGAATCTCGCGACGCCTGTGGTATAGGGGTGATCACTTCAGCATAATCGGCGTCGTTCCCTCCCTCTCGGTCGTCGGGGTATGGCGATGTCCAGGGAGGAGCTTTCTGATACGGGTTACTTGGGAGAACCCTTCCCAAAAGTCGACTCGAAGGAAGGGAGTGCCCAAGGCCCATATATACCCCACACCGGTCGCCCATACAACCGGTGTGGGACACTTTTCCCACGCATCATACCACCACGCTCCGTAGCCCGGCGCCCACGCAGGCCAAGCCAGAGGCTCAGTCTGCGTAGCTTGCCCGCGCCGCTCGCTTGCACTGCGCGGGTGGGTGGGCTCTGATACCCTTGATACGGGTTACTTGGGAGAACCCTTCCCAAAAGTCGATTCGAAGGAAGGGAGTGCCCAAGGCCCATATATACCCCACACCGGTCGCCCATACAACCGGTGTGGGACACTTTTCCCACGCATCACTTTCACGAAGAGTTTGTTTTCTTAGGTTCAGATTGAAATTCATGTTATCGGGTTTCTATTTTCCTGTTCGGATGTTTTTTTATCCCCTCCTTTTCTTGGTATACAAAGGGTATGGGGTGTTCATTGGCTAGCTGAGAGGATCCTTTTTGAGGTTTGGAGGGAGGAATGTCATTGTTAAATTGTCCTGATTCTTGGTTGGGCACTTAAGCATGTTCGCCTGCTGTAAATATGGACATAAAGTGATTCGGAAGGTTTTAGATGGGCATATTGGAGCATTGTATGGCCCATAAAGGACCTGCTGACATTTAGAATTAGGACCGTGCTTTTCTACCATCCCCATTTCTTCTCTGTTTTTACCTTTTGCGAACTTCTAGATGTTTTTGCTGGCTACCAGGAAGGAATGGTTATACTTGCTTGTCCAATTTGGATTATGGATGGATGTGTTGAATTTCCGTGTCAGAATTGATTTGTTGTTACTTAAGGGGCCAACTTTAGAGTTCAGAGAGCTAAGGTGTTTTATATAAACATTAATAAAATGTAAATGAGTATTCATTGTTAATGGCATCGAACAGTCATTTAGTTTAGGCAGACTTCCTCAGCACAACTCCCTTTGTGTAAAACTTGCACCGTCTATTGAGAAAGGAGGCTCTTAAGTAATAACTAGAAAATGTTGGTGCTTGCAGAATGAAAACTTAGATTGTTCTCCTGGCTGCATGATGAAATTTCCTGGATTATAAAATAAGTTGTGGACGAATTGTTTGCCGGAGGCCAAACCTGGAAACTTGTAGAGAACAATGTAAGATAATTTGTGGCTCTTTCGGGTTCAGGTGATAGTCCACTTTTTTCATTTTTCATTACAGTTTCTGTCCTTTCTTCCCTTCTAGGCAGATAATCGGACCCGGAGTGGGTACTCAGAGCCAGATAATCGTGACTGGCGGGGTCACTATACCCAGTTTCCTGTTTTTGGAGATGACAGTTCCTGGTTCAAGATCCGAGAAAACGGAGTCTTACACGGTTGCCATGACCAACTTAACTCGCAGTTTGCGGTCATGCTCAGCTCAATACAGCAGGTACTTTGTGATTGTTGTACAGTAACTTTAATAATATTTTTCTTCTGGGCATAATTCTTGCAGAACAATCCATTCATCATATGAAGTTTGTTTCATATTTAATATTGTTGTCGCATACCAAACAGGGTGGACCCACTCTGGCTCTCATCAAGGAAGTACCTTGGTCAGCCAGAAGAGGGAACCTCTCAGAGAAAAGCTGCGTGCTAAAAACTGTGAAATGGTAGTCTTTTTACAGATATCTCTCCATAAGCCATTAATCGAACAATTCTATCTATCATCAACAAAAGGCCTTCTGTTTTCAAGAAAATATGTATATATTATCTCGAGAAATTTAATGACGGTACGAGTGTTGCCTTTGCAGGATACTAAACAAACTGACACCAGAGAAGTTTGGACTTCTCCAGGTCCCCAATAATTGACTCTGGCATCACAACTGCTGATATTCCAAATGTTTCCCTTTCTTTCGTCTACTTTTTTCTGGCGTAGTGATTCTCTGATGACGTTCTGATCTGAGAAAGTTGCCCCCATTCTCATCACCTTCAAGCTTGTCCTTTTGAATGAATGCCAGGAGGCACTTGAAGGGGTGTACAAACTTAGGAGAGTGACACATATGATACCTCATGAATTGGAGCTTGAGCAGAAAGACAAGGAACGGCTGGTTAAAGTCTCTACTCTAGGTAATATCCAATTGATTGGTGGGTTGCTGAAACAGAATGGTACCAGAAGATTATTCACCATATTGTGCTGGTCCTGATGATTTCACTTGTCCTTTTCTGTAATGTAATATGGTCTTTAGACCACCTGCCATGTTGTCGACTGATTTTCATCACTTGAAGCAGGAGCTTTGGGGCTCAGACAATAGTACCTGTCCTGCTGAAAAGGATGTTGGGGCTATCTGTTAGTTTCTCAAAACAATTGGGAAGTAGCTGGATGAGTGACATTTCAGTCGATTGGAAGGACTTGACAACCAATCCTCAGCTACCACCTAGATTGAGATTCATGGTGAACGACCTTGAACGCATGCCATTAGGTTCCCAGATTCAAGTAAGTAAGAAGTATGAGGGATTCCAGGAGGCCATATTCAATTCCAATAAGGCCTCGCTATCCCGGCCTCTCTAGCTACCAACACAGGAGGGTGCGAAGGTCTGCGCTCTGTACACTCTTTTAGACTGAATTATGACGAGGACATATTTTACTGATCCATTTCTTCATATTGCTAGCTTTGAGGATGTTACCAGTTTTGGTTGAGACCAGCCACTTGTAATAATAATATCACCACCGACTACTGTTTTTAGAGCCCTGCATGTTTTTTCTTCCCCTCACTGTCATAATCTCACGTCTCTTTTGGGTATTGGAGGCGTAAGGGAATTGCCCACCTTTTAGATAACCTTTTAGGTATATTTGTATTCTTCAAGGTGTCTGGTAATGGATATGTGCCTTTTTGAAGAAACAGGATGAAATGGAGTGAATGTTTCATTTTGGGAAATCCTTTCAATTCCAAAAAAGTGGATTCCCCAGAACGTGTGATGTATATAATTTACAATCTCACCGGCAATCACAATTTATATGGAATACGGTTAGTTTTAAATAAAAATTATGAAATACAATTCCAATTTAAAAGACAATCAAAATACAACGCAATCAAAATACAACGTCTACGTCATTGTTTCGGACCGCGACATTAAAAATAAAATATAAAAAAAGTTGCGGTTGAGAATCACAACACTCTTAAATTTTCCAAAAATCATGGTCCGAAACCGCGATTTTATGGCGGAAGATGATTGACCCCATAAAAACGTGGTTATGAACTACGATATTGCTAAATATATTAATTATCGTTGTTTGGAACGACGACATTGCTTCATATGCTAAATGTCACCGTTTTGAACCACGACAATACCATGGTCTAGTTGGCTTAAGACGTCTTTTAAGCCTCTTACAAAGCATGTAGTATTTTTATTATCGCGATCCCGAACAACGACATAAGTAAATTATTTTGTATATTTTTGAAACTAGAAACGTATTTTCATAATTTTTTTTAAAAAAATAACCGTATTTTCGTATAATCCTCGTATTCACGGTATACTAAAACCCACCGATTTTTTAACTGAGAAGTGGATCTGATTTTGTGAATGTTGTGGAGATCTCCTTTGCTAAAGTGGGTTGGAGAATATACCACAAACAAACATCATTACTGATAGAATTTCCCAGAGTTTCACCAAGTTTGGCATTGGAATCCCTTTGAGCCTAATCAAATAATCAACACGGTTATTATTATACAATCACAATAATTGGAGCTGTTTATATATGATTAGTCAATTAGTTTTCCGATTATATAAAATCAACCTCTGAAGGGAACTCATCGTTTCCTTCTGTCTCCTCTCCCTCGGTAGAGAGAGAAAATCTCTCCCCCAAATTCTCTCTCTCTCTAGCCCTTGCCTCCTCTGGGAAAGTTGCAATCTTTACTGTTTCAGGGCGTCCCCACGTCCCCGAATCGAAAACCCATCCCGGATCAGCTATCAATTCCTTCGCTTTTCTTTCTTTTTCGTGTGGGGAGAGTTATGCAGCAGGGTGATCCGAGTGTTATCAGCTTGAGACCTGGTGGTGGTGGCGGTCGTGGAAGTTCCAGACTCCTCGCACCTCGTTTCGATTCCTCCTCTTCGAATCCTTCGTTGTTCTCCTTCGGCTCCGATCTGTCCGTCCTTCGCCCCCATGGAGGTGCCCCCAATTCGACCAAGGTGATGGCTAAAGACCGGACTTTTTGTCTTAGATCTTGCGGTGTGGGAGTTCGATTTTCCCGCGTCGTGGTTGGGTTGGTTGATTCTTTGGGCGGAAGCCTGGATTGATCGACGTGGTTACTGGTGATTTTGATCTGTCCAGATTAGATGTTTTCTGAGGATTGATGGTCTTGTTTTATGTCGGTGTTGCTGTGTGGTAGCCCGTGGATGTTCTGTTTTTTTGTTCTGAGGCTGTTCTAAAATTTGATGCATATGGGTCGTTCTTGTGTTCCATGATTGGGTTGTCGTATTTTATCTTGTATCTGGGAAATGCGAATAGTTCTTACATGTGGCCTTTCGTTTGATTATTCCTGAAATGATCTCATTGCTCTATTCAGACCGGAGACTCAAGGTTCGATGGTCATGAACACATTCGATATACCAGAGATCGGCTACTACAGCTAAGAGAGGTTCACTGGTTTTCCTGGCCTTTTTTTTCATCTTTTGCACCCTCTTATATGGTCTAGAAGAGGTGCACGGGTTGTAGATAATGGTTTGAAGCCTTTTCTTCATCATTTGCTCTATTTTTCTATTCTTGTGTTTGTTTATTTCTTCCATGAAATCTTATTTATTCAGCTTGCTGAACCAAGTGAGGAAATATTGATAATTAAAAATGAGGTTGAGGCAGAGGTTTTTGGAGAAGATACAGTCGGAGGTCGTTCGGATATCAATGTGAGATTTTACAGTTAAGCGATTCTCATTACTCATTTTATGTGTGGAAAGTCGATTTTTTAACCAAGCATTATGAATTAGGTGCCAAATCATCCGCAAAATCGATTCTATGAGCCAGATAACCGTGACTGGCGCGGGAGGTCTTCACAAGTTCCTCCTGCTGGGGAGGAAAGATCGTGGGATAATATTCGTGAAAACCGAGACTTTAGCAGCCGTTTTGATGCTAGACAGCAGGAAGTTGGGCAATTCAATCACCCCGATCAAGTGAGCTCACAATTTGCTCGAGCGCAGATTTCTTCAAATCAGGTACAGGTTGATTTCAGTGGCTACTCTCCTTTTGGCTCGATGTCTTTATTATTTCCTGCTTTGGTTGAAGCTACTGCTAATTTTTAGGTGGCATAGTGTCTCCTCTTTCTAGCTCTAAACAGCTGAGGAGAGGAATGTCCTCTTGCATATTGAAGAATTTAGTTTTAAAAATATACTGTTCTGCTCTATAGTTTAGCTTTTATTCAAATGCATGAACGTGTTTTTTATTATCTGATCCAGAAAACTTCAATCTTTATCCTCCCTTCCTTAAATTAATTTTGGATACTGGTTCTCCATACTCAGCAAATTTCTTCTGCAATTTTACATCAATTAGCTGCAGTTCCTGTGGGATTAGTTAACTGGAAACAATCTTAATTGTGGCTTTGAGGTTGAATGGTCTTGTTTATACCACTGTATGTGCCCAGAAGGATATTTCTCTGTTGTTGGGAGTCCCGTGTTTTAATCTTGTCGCAACTTACCAATTACAAGCTATGAATTGGTTTCTTCTGGAATACCCTAGGTTTGAGCTCAGGTTTCCTTAGATAGTTTCATTTCCATCCAATCCTTTCCTTTTTTCTTCATTTTTATAGTTGGAATGAGATCCTTGAGATTCTTCTTTTGACCTGACCACCTTGTTTGGTACAGTGCCTCATATTTTTGGCTATTTTATTTGTGTTTTTTTTTTCAATGTCATGTAGCATGGTGGATCTATCCCTACTCTCATCAAGGCTGAGGTGCCATGGTCAGTGAGAAGGGGAAATATTTCAGAAAAAGAGCGTGTACTGAAGACTGTGAAAGGGTACTGTCATATCTGCTGAAATGTGGAGTTGCTTTGTGTCATCTGCCTTCAGTTGGCTGTTAGGCCCATTCTCTTAGTCATTTAGTGTAGGCCATTTAAAAAAAATCAAATTGACGTGATGGAACTCTGTCTTAACTTGTCCATCTTGGATTCAGTTCCTTCTAGTGCAATTTGCTTTTTGGGGCGTCACTTATTTTCTTTAGGACTATGGCCTTTTGTCCAATGGGAAGCTTGTGCTTGTTTCGTCTCTCTAATCTCCTGCGAATGGTTCAGCCAAAATGATGGCATACTGCACTTCTGTAATGAAAGAAAAAAAAATTGGTGTTTGATTGCACATCTTCCATTCGTATAATTTTCCAGATAGATCCAATATTATTATAATATGAACTGTTGTCCAAGAATGAGGGTTGAAAAGCAATGGTTTGAGGGGGCGGGTTTGGTGATTAGAAGGACATCTAGTGATGAATGCATATCAAATTTTGTGATTGTTAAATGGCGGTATACCCTGGCAAATAAGATATACATATTGCTTAATGTTGATTCCCTTGTTCTGTCACAATTGATACTTTTAAACCTCATGTTGAAATGTGATCCATGCGTTTCTTGTCATCCCTAAGAATTACTGTATCTTTATGGATAGTGGCTGTATTAATCATTTTTATTGTTGATTATTTGAGGGACAGTAGTTTTTTTCCATGTTGTGTAATCTTGAAAGGGTCATGGTTTTATTATTTTATCTGTTCCTCTATAGGATTCTGAACAAGTTGACTCCAGAGAAGTTTGATGTACTCAAGGGACAGCTAATAGACTCTGGCATTACCTCAGCTGATATTTTGAAGGTTCGTGTTTGAGATTGGATGTTATACATGTTTACATATTGCATTGTGTTTTTACTGCTTTATAGCTTTGTATTATTTGTCAAAAACAGGATGTGATTCAACTTATTTTCGAGAAGGCCGTACTGGAGCCAACATTCTGCCCTATGTATGCCCTTCTGTGTTCTGATCTTAATGAAAGGCTGCCCCCATTTCCCGCCGATGAACCTGGTGGAAAGGAAATTACGTTCAAGCGAGTACTTCTGAATAACTGCCAGGAGGCATTTGAAGGAGCTGACAATTTACGGGAAGAGGTCAGACAAATGACTGCTCCCGAGCAAGAACTTGAACGCAGAGATAAGGAGAGAATGGTCAAGCTTCGAACTCTTGGTAACATCAGACTGATTGGAGAGCTCTTGAAACAAAAGATGGTGCCTGAAAAGATTGTTCACCATATCGTTCAGGTTAATATAGCCTTCCAGGAGTCTCTTGAGTTCTTTCATTCATTTTTAAACTTGCTTATGATTTTCGTTGCTTGAATCAGGAGCTTTTGGGGCCTGATAATAAGACTTGTCCTGCTGAGGAGAATGTGGAGGCAATTTGTCAGTTCTTCAATACCATTGGTAAGCAGCTCGATGAGAGTGCAAAATCAAAGCGGATAAATGATGGCTACTTCAGTCGGTTGAAAGAACTTACAACCAACCCTCAGCTGGCGCCAAGGTTGAGGTTCATGGTTAAAGATGTTCTGGATTTGCGTGCGAACAACTGGGTGCCTAGGCGTGAAGAGGTTAATCTTTGGATGATTTCTACTGAACACATTCTGTGGTTTTCTCGCTTATGTTTTCTTTTACTTCCGTGTTTCCTTCTGTAAATCATTTTTGGAAACTTGTAATTTCAATCTATGATATCCTCTCCATTGATTCACTATAACTTTCTCCACAGATCAAAGCCAAGAAAATTACTGAAATCCATTCAGAGGCTGAAAAAAATCTCGGCCTGCGTCCTGGTGCAACTGCAGGCATGAGAAGCAATCGCAACTCGCCAGGAAGTCCTGTAGGTTATCCAGTTGGCCGACCCGGCACCGGGGGAATGATGCCCGGCATGCCTGGAACCAGGAAGATGCCCGGGGCACCTGGAATGGATGACAACTGGGAGTTTCCCCGGACTCGGTCTATGTCAAGAGGTGACAATCTTGGAATGCAGCATTCTGGGCGAGTGCCCCCAACCTCAGTTGGCAGGTCACCATCTCTCAATACTAGATTGTTACCTCAGGGTAATGTTGGCATCATTGGAGGAAGGCCCAGTGCCCTTTTGCAAGGTGGTGGAGCCTCCATTTCTCGTCCTTCCTCATTTGTTTCGCCTATTGAATCCGCTAGTCAATCCCCTGCTCCTCCAAGAAGCATTCCAGCTTCCCCTGCAGCTGTTCCTGACAAGCCAGTGGCACCAACCCGAAAGCTAAACCTTGATGACCTGAGGAGGAAAACCATCTCTCTTCTTGAGGAATACTTTAGTATTTTAATATTGGATGAAGCCCTGCAGTGCATAGTGGAGCTGAACGCCCCAGAATATTATCCTGAAGCTGTCAAGGAAGCCATTGCTCTTGCTTTGGAAAAAAGCCCGCCACGTGTAGAATCGGTTGGGAAACTTATGGAATTTCTCCTGACAAAGAAAACCTTTTCTTCAAGAGACATCGGCACTGGATGCTTGCTCTATGCCTCTATGCTGGATGATATTGGAATTGATTTACCCAATGCTCCAAATAACTTTGGCGAAATTGTGGGAAGACTGGCATCTGCTGGTGGATTGGATTTTAAGGTCTTGAAGGAAATCCTCAAGAAGGTGGAGGATGACCGATATCAGAGAGCCATATTTGATTCTGCGATGAAGATTGTGAGTAGCAGTCCTGGGCATGCCATCTTGGATTCACAGGCTGCTGATGTCGAGGAGTGCAAGAGCCTTTTCTGATGAAGCGCACCCTAGGTGGGTGAGATATCAAGAAATCACTATTTCACAAGATTTTGATGACGATGGAACTGGTGCTGCACATTAGATTTTCAGGTTCCTCCTTTATTCCTTCCTTCCGAGGCAAAGCAAACGCCCCTTGTTATAGTGTTGTAACTTTGTGCTACTGAGGACAGCTCTCTTTGGTTTTGCTTTGTATATTATGAGGTCACGGCATGCATTTTTATTCTGAGAGATGACATTGAGGACATAAAAGGGGCATGGATTTTGTTGTGGAGCAGTGGCCAATAATACCAACTTGCTCACAGGTAGAGCAGCCCCTATTATGAGGTCCAACCTAGTTTTGTATTTGATTCATCTCCACTCCATTTTTGCTTTAAAAGACCTTAGAGGTTGTTTAAGTTATTGTGAAGGATGGTATCATATATTCTTACTTGGTCAAATTTGGTAGTTTGTGCCTGCATCTCTTTTAAGTCATTTCTGCATGAATCCTTTTGAAGGGTTGGACAGTCGCTTGTAGACCTTTGAAACGTTGCATGATCATGGAATCAAATCTAATTACTGAAAAAGGGAGGAGGATTCCCTTTTCATGTTTTATGCAAAATGAAATCTTTAGGGGACTTGTAGTGACTTGCAAGCACATATTGAGCCGTTAAGCGAACTGGCATCGAAATTCAGGTGTAATCTTTTCAATATCATAATCAGATCCAGAAAAGATGCAACATCCCACTTTCTGCAAAAGGCTTGCCTGCTATTCTTCTGGTTCAGGAAGAAAGAGCGTCACCATCGACAAAGTTATGATGAAAAGATTTCTTAATGCCTCAGTGACAGAAATTAATTTAAGAAAAGCCAAAGTAAAATTCCTTACTGGAAGCCAGAAGCTACCCACAGAACGACGGGACAAATCGGTTGGAAGAAGCTATCGAGGTTAAGAGAGGAAGGGCTGTAAGCGGTGGCTCCTCCAATCTCCTCTGGACGTCTTAAATCTCATAGTGATGGATATTCCTATCTGCTCGGTCACTCTTCCTTCCTTGGCACAAGAATCAGTCACGTTGCATTAGTACTGCTTCCTCTACTTCCGTTCTAATCGGCATAACAGTAGGATACGTAGCCGATCTATGCTTTCAACCCTATGGAGGTATGCCTGAAGAACAGAATGAGGATGATGCAACGCAAACTCAGGCGAAACTTCACTAGTCACCCAGAAAATCACCAGCGTTGATCTTCTCAGTTAACTGACACCCCCTTTATTTCTGAAAAAACATGTCTAGGCTCATGGAAACAAAGCAAATTCTCATTGCCAATGCAATTCAACATCAGAAGTATCCCCTGAACTAGAAGTATTCCTCAAGCATCTGAATTTATCAGAGATAGGGGGAAAAAAGAGAACGGGCAGACAGGAAGAGAAAGAAGTCGGCAGAGGGCGAAGATAATTCAGACAGGAACTTTTATGAGAAACAATTTGTATTAAAACCCAAACGATTCATCTCAGATTACAAGACCACTCCGACCCACAATCACAGAGCGAGCATCACAACGAGGCAATCATCATTCGAAACACCTTTACGACACGTAAAGCGGACGCCTGTACTCGTCGAAGAACTCGTCGCGATCAACGAAAACTATTGCATAAAGGGCGTAGATTATCCCGGGAACGTAACCCAGAACCGTCAGCAAAACGCATATCCAGAATTCCACCTGCACCAAATGAAAAATAAATCATAAAGTCCAAAACTTTTAGTCCCCGAAGATAAGGAAAAAGGAGGGAGAATTCCCCCGGGGGGGGGGGGGGACGTACGCTGCAGCAGCCGTGCCTGAAGCAGACGCCGAGAGGAGGGAGGAGGATGGCAATCAGGATCTCGCAGAAGATCTCGCACTTGGACGGCATTCTGGGGCACACCGACGATTTCCCCCCGGGAAGCGACGAAGAAGGATTTCGACGGTACGTCGAGGCGAAGAAATGGAGTTGACGGTTGGGGATAGGAAGAATATGGGGGGTTGCTCCGGATTTGAACAAGACCGACAAGGGGAAGGGGGATTGATTTGCTTCCGACAAGAAACGTGAGGTTGAAAGGGGAAAGTGCTTAGCTCGCAAACCTCTAGTTTCCAGCCAATGATGTCCTGACACGTGTGGAGCGGTCTTCGAGTCGGTAAAATCTTTGGTTCTTGAACAGACTTGTTTCGTTCTGCTAAACCTTTCATTACATCTGCAAGTGACTGTTTCATTACATCTCTAGCTGGGGCTCAGGAGGAGAAAGAGCATATGAGAAGGAGACTGGTGAATTCGCTGGACTAAGAATTCAAGGGATACCACCCATCAAGGTTCCGGTCCTATGCTCACTATGCATCCAATGGGATATTGTTCTTTACAGAAGAGGACCGAGACGTCGAACCAGATGAGAGACAGTAAAACATATGAACAACTTGAGCCCTTAAATAGCTGCACTGACAGAGGAGAGTTCATCAGCCATGGCATGCTTAATACCTTCTGTCTAATGCATCTAAAATTGTATGTGCAAACTCATACTCCAACAACCACATGGTCTTGCCAAGTAATTCTCCTCTTCCCAGCCTTGTTCGGTCCCTTCATGCTAGTCCTATTCGTATAAACCGCTGAATTGATTTCATTACCATGCTCTTCGATTCCACCGCTGCTCGGAATTATGTATGCCACTTCAGTTCTCGGTTGATTGTTGCCGGTCTGCAACTCCTCCGCCTGCAAGCAATCGATGTCGAGGTAAATTAGCAAAACAAGGGAGAATAACAATGAAAATCCACCCGGTTTCACGATAATAGATGCTTACCGATATCTCATTAAGGTCAAAGCCAGGAGCAGGTTGCCGCATTGTTGTATCCCCTTCCTGGTAAAGCATTTGTTTCTGAGGTAATTCATACGCCGATTGAGTATTCAGTAAGGGTGAATCCCTGCTACCAACTAATGGATTTCTCTGGTTCATGTCCAAACTCATTGAAGAATTGTGAAGCACAACGTTTTTCGTCCCCTGTTTTGAATTTACAGGAGGCGAAGCATCCCTCTTCATAGTGCTGGTCTTTTGCTTCTTTGCATTAGAACCTGAAACAGTCATGCCTTGTGGTTCTTTCCTTTTGGCAGCTTCACTCTTTGTCCCTGAATTCTTTGGCTTCACGTTATGCCTCGAATGTGGAGGCTGAGAGATCTGGTTATCCATAAAATACCTGTACCGACGCCGCAAGAACCTGCACAACAAATCAACAAATAAGTTGGTGCCCTCTTGGCACAAAACATTCAAAACATCTAGCAGAAACAAAAAGGGGATAGACATACTGGACTTCGGCCAAAAGAGTGAGTTTCCTCTCCATCAGGATCTCCATCTTCCTCTTCATAGCATCTGTCTCCTGCAAAACATAACTGAGCCCATCATTGCAGAACACAAACCGGGTTAAAACACAAACATCTAAACCAAGAAGTACAACACAACAGGCTGATGAGACAACTCTAAAGCATATGGAAATTCAGATACTAATGTTCTCAATCCACCATCACAAAGAGTTCAGCAGGAACTTGACTGAAGCTCCTCAAATCACAAAAATACTAAACTTAGGGAAAGCAGCACTTATCACCAGAAGCAAACAGCTATACCATAACATCCAGCCAGATGAGGATAAATCGCAGGGAAAAAATCAACTTTAACAGAGGAACCAATCCCAGATCCATCCACCAACATTGATTGCAAACACACACCCATATCACCGATTGCGAAGCTCGTGAAAACCCACAAGAAAAATTCCCAAAAATCGCATTCCCAGATCACAAAGCAAGCAGCTTTACAACAACCCATGAGAAAAGTCCCCGCCTTTTGCAGATCCCGGTAGTCCTGGAGGAGGGCTTGGTGCCTAAACCTAATCACGGGGTCCTCCGGAACGGGAGACAAATTAGGAGCATAACCCACATCCCCCGCGGCCAAGATCCCCTTCCCCTTCATCTTCTTCATCAAGCCTCAAAACCAGATACCCAAATCAGGGAACCGCCAAAGGAGTGGACACGGTAAAGGGCGCCAACGATAATACGAGAGATATCAACAAACGGGGAGGGTATTGAAGGGAAGGGAAGAAGACAGAGAAAGGAGAAGGTGGAAGGGGTAAGCGAGAGGGAAAGAGAAAGGAAGGGGAAAGAGGTGGTGGGGGTGAGGCCTTGTAGCTCTGTGAAGAGCTCTCTGACCAAAGACAGAGAAACACAGTAAGGACACACACACATAACACCCCCTCCCTTCCAAACACGCACATAATCCGATCCATTCTCGTAAGAAGAAAAGAAAATTTTTGGTAAAAGAGAGAAGACATCTCCTCCCTCGTTTTTTTTTTCCTTGTGGGTGGGTGGGTTTGGGTTTGGTTGTTCCGTGTTTCATATGGCGATGAAGATGGGAAGGAAGAGGCCGTAGTTGAGGAAGGTTGTGTTCTGTTGGGTGGGTGTGTCGGGGTGGTGGTATATAATTCTATTTCGGCTGTCCTCTCCTACAATCCAGAGCACATTCCACCAACTCCCTTCCTTGAAGAGAGAGGGGGAAGGCTGGTTAACTTCTGCAGGGGAGAGGATGGAGACCATGAACAAACAACGTTGTTATGTCATTTGGACGAAATAATATAAAAGGAAGGAGTTTGTCACTTAATAATGTCAGTGAGTAAAAAAGTTTACAAATAGGTATTTGGTTTCAAAATTTATCGATCATTGTCATGAAAAAATCGGCACAAAAAGCTGATTTCTAAATTTAAAAATAAAGAAATCGTTCTTTAAAAGACTTACTTTCTTGATTTTAAAAATCAATTTTCTTAACCGTCGATTTTAGGGTATTAATTAATAAATTTTAAAATTAAGTATCCCATTAACGTTGTTAAGCAACAAAACTCTAAAAAGGAAGGGTGTTTGCAAAAGACAACCTTCCATTCCTGGTCGTTTCTTACTCCTGTCCTGGGGTCTCCTGTTTCTTTCATTTTCTTCCCTAATTCGAGGTTTGGTCCCCCCCAACCCCGAGCTAGGACAAAAGGGGGCAAATGAATGAAGATGACGATGATGAGATTTTCCTTCTCTTTCCTTTCCCTCTAAAACTCACTCACTCTCTCTCTTTCTCCTTCTCTGTTTCTTCCATTTCACATTTTTTGGCTCCATGGCTTTTTCTCGGATAAAGGAAAGGTATTCCTTATATCTTTCCTTGTTTAAAACAATATGCCATAATTTTAGAGTCTGAATGTGATCAAGCGGGGATACATTTTTTGAACAAGAACCTCATGATATGGGAAGATACACAAATGCGGGGACAATCAAGCTTGTGTCCGACTCGATGGTATTTGGGTTTTTTTTTTCAGGCCTTCAAAGCCCCCATTAATTGGTCCTTTCAGACCAATTTCGGTCTGGCCCTATAGGTATCAAAAGAACAACCTGCGTTATAATTTGAGGAAGGAACTACCGGTTTTCAATTACACGATCATTGAAAACTCATCTCTTATTTGCCAAATCGACAAATTTTAAGTAAACTTGAAACATGAAACATAACCCCAATATGAAGAAACTGGGACGGGAATTGATCTATGATTTTGGCAGGTGTTTCCCTGCCAAGAATGATTGGAAAAGAGTTAGGGCTCTCTTAGGTTGGAACAGCGGCACTTCATGCCCGGCTCCTCTCACAGTCGCAAACGTTAGCCCATGGTAAACTTCGGTCCGCCCGCCGACCTGGTTGTCGGAATACCACGGATACCACCTCTTCCTGATGGTCAGGTTCAGATGGTTGATAGAGAACCGGGTGGCCGTCACTGGAACCACCGAGTCCGTGTCGCCACTGCAGAAATCGCATAGAGAAAAGCATCGGCGAACCTCGTTAGGGCAGAAACCACAAACCTTAGTCCTTAGTAAATAAAGAAAGAAATACAATATATTGGATCTAATCTTTTTCCTCAAACAAAGACGGTCAAACACCCAACCTCTTCAAATCCCAATTCTTCCAACAAGATATTTTCCAGACTCGGGATTCAGACAAGATCGTAGAAAAGAGTCTGGGTGTGTGTGTCAGATCGTAGTAATTGAAGCTGTCATAAGTTTCAAAAAAATGGCTGCTTGTTTCCTGTGCCTCAGTCTAAAATTGCCAAGATCTACAGTGCTAGACACCTTGGATTTGAACTTGGACATGAAATGTGATAGTCGCAGGGCTTACCTAAAGACCCATATCCTCAGTCCAGCTGCGATCAATTCCTTATAAGTCGGCAGCATGGAATTTGGGGAATCCGTCCAATTCTTGATTACATCACTGTAACGGAGGAACCAATCAGCTTTGGACTGATTTTTGTTAGTGTCGCATGATGTAATAAAAAGCGAACACGAACCTGCAAGCGGTCCAATTGTAAGGGATCCCAGTGGTGTTGGCGTGCAAGGCCTCCTGCACATTGCGTAGGTTATAATACTTCTCCGCGTAGTTCTCCGTGCAAGGGTTGTACCCGGAGATCGCACGCCTAAGGTGGTGGCACTTAGTGTTCTTGAACCTGATTGCGGTATTTTGTTGGGGGTTTTGGCAAGTGGGCGTGTAGATGCTGTACTGATTGATTTTGCCGATCTCGTGGTGGAAGGCATAGGTGACGGCATCGTCACACTTCTTGTTGGAGTCGTCGGAGGTGAAGTTGCAGTAGTTGAGGATGGACTTGTAGGAGGCATCGGAGATGAGGGCGTGGCTCCACAAGTACAAGATTGTCCCAATGCCGTCGTAGTAATCGTCCATAACAGCATTTCCCACCTAAAAGCAAAATTTCAATCGGTTTCGACTTAGCCCTATAATTTAACCATATATTATATAAAACTCGTCAGGATAAAAGATAAGAGGAAAGCTCACGATGAATCCTTTGAGGTTGATGAATGGTTTCGAGTGCGCTTTGTTGTAATCGTGGATTTTCTTTGCCAATTGCGGGACATAATGGCCTGGAGACATTACAAGTCAGAGTCTAATCACATTCGAGCAAAGTCCGCGAGGAGTTTTAGAACGTAAGTGACTTTTTCATTTTCGTACGATTATTTTTACCTGCATAGCTCTCTCCAGAAATGTAAAAGTCCCTGTGTTGATACTGAGGGAATCTCTGCATCCACTTGATCATGAAGACGAGGGCATCCCGAGCTGTGTCGCGAACGAAACATCGTTTAACGTGTAATCAAAATCATCATAATCAAGAGTCAGCAATATTATTACCGGTCCTTTCATCCCCAGTGGCATTAAGATTGGAGCTGGTGTTGGTGTAAGAGAAGCCGACCCCAGCCGGCGATTCCAGGAAAAGAATATTCGCCTCTGCATGAAATCACGATCGATTTCGAGTTCATAAACATACACGTGATTAGTTTAATCTCATTTGATTAACACACACGCCCGGTCACGTTACCTCTATTCCAGGCGTATTCGTTAAGGTACAAAGACGACCCGTTCTTATTTATCCTGAATGGCCCGATCTCCTCCGACGCACCGTAGGCGATCGACGAACATCCTGGCCCTGCGTGATAAGGACGAAAAAAAAAAGCTTAGCTTGCCCTAAATATATGATGTAATAATGTACAGAAATGGAGTTGGAGTCGATATTTAATGTTGTCCGAAATTTCCAGCATTAAATCAAAGAATAAGACAAGTGAACTCATGGGGGAACCTTTTGTTCATCTCCTTGTGTGGTTGTCACATTAAATTATGCCATTGACAGTAAATAAATGAAGGCGGGGTCTTGTCTAAATGCCAAATATCTACTAAGGCACACTTTTTTGTTTGTTTGCTGACGAAATGATAGTGATTCATTGAACATAATCAGAGACTAGGCTCACCAATTATTAGAGCAATCGTCTAAATAAAAGGGCATTAATCAGTGGTCAAAGTTGGCCGCAACTGGGTAACCGATTAAGAGATATAAGTAATTAAATTTTAATTATAATTTTATAATTTTAACATATTTTAAATTAAGGAAAAACTCCACTTATTAAGCATACGAAATATAAAAATAAAACTAACGAAACATATTAAACGCTAAATCACTAAATTTAATACAAATGAATTAATCTTGTTAACAAATTTCATATATGATCAAGGTTTGGGAAGAATTAATTAAAAAAAGAAAATAAAAAGCATTAAATGTTTCGCTCCCATTATCTGTTCCTCGAAAACATGGTCGATGGAACAGTGGACAAAATAATATTTGTTTGATCTCAACTTACTGTTTCCAACCTTCTTCATCTGTTGATGTCTGTCGGCAAAACAACTTTTCTTTTCTTACCCTCCATTACTAGCTGGTAGGGAAACAGGTCGTGTAAACGACCATCCCATTTTCGGGTACCCAAGTTATATGTTCATAAAAGAGTCACTAGCGAGTGCACAAATGTTTCGTGTACATGGCACCCTGATCGATGGATGCAAATGCAATGAGACCACTATGAAAGCCGACTCGTGGAGGCTGACTGATGCCGATCCTAGACATGGTCCCAAAATGCCATTCTATATGTTGCCTGAAAGGAGTGCCTAATTTGTTTTTACGCGATAGAGTTGTTTCTGGAAGGGAAAAAATGGAAGTGTATGAGGATGCCTTTTTCCGAGGTTTGAGGATGTAGAGACTCACCGCCGTTCAGCCAGAGGACGAGTGGCTTCTCCGTCGGGGAGACAGCTTCGGTCAGCCAATAGAACAGGGCCCTTCCCTCCTCGTCGTCGACAGTGACGTACCCGGAGAACTGCGAGAATTCAACACGGGGCTGCCCCGGCAGAGAAGAGATCCTGTCTGCCTCCTGCTCCATGGGGAATGAGAGTGTCGTGGTGAATAGCAATGCGAGAAGAAGCAAATGAAAGTAAGGAGATTTTTGGTGGACTGCCATTTCAGGCCGGAAGGAAAGAGGAATTGGCTTTTGCCTTAAGTTTCCTCGATGTTTGTGTGTATTTATATAGGGAAAGGGAGTGAAGAGAAAGCCAAGGAAACGATGGGCCGGCCATTTACAATTTACCATAACACGAAGGATATACATATGAATCGCATGATGCTAAAACAATTGGTTTTGAAAGCGTTTAATTCATTTTAATTTCTCTTTGTTATAATAATCCGATGATCCCAATGGCATTCTTGGTTGTTCGTGATTACCTCGATGAGCACGTTAAACATTTTAATGAAGCTGTCTAGGGGAGGCCGGCAATGATCAAATCCATGTCCGTGTTCATTTCGAGGCGCTGAGGCGAAGGTGGCCGAAGAACTTTGCAGACTTCGATGATGAAATGAAAATGTTAGAGAAGAACCCACCACAAAATATGAAAGGAGGAGGAGGAGGTGATACCAGTGTCGTGTTCTTTTTATTCAGATGAATGTGAACGTGTGTGCATGTTTACATAAAGAGGAGGGAATTAGATTGTCCGAACTGAATTGGAGAAGGAATCCATGCTTCCAATTTTGTATAAAAAGGTCATACACGTATCATATATGAACTAACCGATAAATTAAATATATGCTAAGTATCATTTGAAAGCCCTTTATATATAAACGTACAAAATCTAGGAGCGAGAAGGCGATATACGAATATAAAAAGTCGACAGTAAAAAAATTGTGTGTACTAAGTAAACAAGTCGAGTCTAATTCTTACTGTAAAAGTGGTATTTTATACTTATGTGGGTCTCGAGGGTTAGAGAACATATAAATTAAAAGTTTTTCTATGAAGAAATATTAAATTAGAAGAATACGCATATTTTCCTGACATTTGAAATAAAAGGCTAAATTATCTTTATACGAATAGGCTCAATGTCCATACATGTTAAATATAATATCGCCATTTCGCGTTTAGGTTAAAAAATTGGACTTTTAGTGACGGCCTTAGACATTGTATTTCTCACTCCCCCGGCAATTGACAAGCTCGAATGTCAAGATGGTGTGTCTGGATGACCAGCGGGTTTTGTTTCATTTTAACCTAATGTGAATTACTAAATATCCCGGTTAGTTTCAAAATTTCAAAAATAAAATTTCGAAATTCAATTTTGAATCCCATTTTGAGATTTTATTTTCAAAATATCGAAACAATTTTTTTCTCAAAATTTCAATATTTTACATTATACTCTGGACGACAAGTGGTGATGTATGTTTCCCCAAATTATTGGATCCACCTCCATTGATGCTGCATTTGTAATTTCGTTGTGTCCGGCACGACACTTGTAACGTCAACAAGACCAAAGTACAGGTCGTCCCGAAAATAAAGGACACTACGAGATGACCATCTCTTTCTCTGTTACTTTTCTGCCCATCCTACATCCCTTGGCATGGAAAATGGAACGAATTCATCCTAAGAAGAAGAATTCTTCAGCACCCACTCCACCAGCGTCGAAACGCCAAACCCGGTAGCGGCCTTCTTCTTGTCGTTCCAGACGGGACCAGCCATGTCGATATGCATCCACTGTACCCCCTCTTTAACAAACTGCACCAACCCATAAAATTTGAGATTCCTTTGCTAAGGCACTCGAAACCTTTTAAAAGGCAGAAACAAAATGAGGAGAGGAGACATGGCATAAAAATGCCTTATACTGGAGGATTAGGACGCAACCGACCTGCTTTAAAAATAGTGCAGCTGTAATAGCACCACCCGGGCGGCCCCCCGTGTTCACCATATCAGCCACTCCCGACTTCATTGATTCCCAGTAGCTCTCTTCCAAGGGCATCCTCCACAACTTCTCCCCACTACTCTCTGATGCAGAAAATACTTCCTTGAAAAGGTCATCGCTGGGAGTGAAGACGCCTGTTAATCGAAATATCCCACATTGTCAGGGAAAACCAAAAGGGGTGGGTCACAGCTAATTAATTCTTGAAAGAACTTTGTTACAACAGAAAATGTTAATCGAGAGTCAGGATCTCAGTTGAAGAGCACGGGATGTCTCTGTTCTCTAGTCCTTTTATCATGTTGTCTGGATACAGTTGTGATGGAACACACCTGCGATTGAAGGCCCCAAAGCAACAATGCAGGCTCCAGTCAACGTGGCCAAGTCCACTATCTAGAATGACAAAAAATTTAAAAATGTCAACATATATAGATGGATAGTGTTAAAAGCTAGTGATAGTATGAGCCCTTATACACAGTATTCATTCAGAGAAGAATCAAGGCTTCATGAACTCGACGATTTTAGTAGTAGTGATGGCTTCACTTACATCATACCTTGTTTAAAATACCTGCCCCGGTAGAAAGAATGTATACATGAAATTAATTAATTTGAAGAAAAAAAAATGTTCCAGAAAAGACAAGCACAAAGATTCATACTCAGCTTCTAGTCGTCCTTCAATTGACACATATCATTAATTTAACAGTTTGAGTAATCACGGATGACTCAACGGGAGTAATTGAACCAGGGCATTATCAGTCTATAAGGAAATTCGGCACTCCACCGCTGCTTTCATATCACAAGGTGGCTTCCTTTCATTTTCTAAGTCACCCCCTCAGTCAACTGAACCAAACTAGAATGACAAAGGTAAATGCACACTTTGTGATGGCCATTACCTTTTCTACACCTTGGTTGCATGCATAGACCAAAGCATCAGCCAGAGTAAGTCTTCCTTCAGCATCAGTGTTATTTACCTGGTAAAAAAAGACGTCAGTACTTGAGAATAGGGACCACAATAACATCTTTACAGAAAGAATTGAGCATACGACGTGGAGGACCGTGAAAATTTTAGTATGGCAAAGAATATCTATAATCAAGCCACAGGATTTCTAGAAAGGGACTGTCTCAAGTAGTAACTCCACCGTTATACCTCTATGGTCTTTCCGTTAGAGGCTGTGACTATGTCCCCTGGTCTCATGCCTGTTCCACTGATCATATTCTCACAGGCAGCAACAATAAAATGAACCTACATGTATAATAGAACGACTCTTTTTAAGTCCCACAACAAAATTTCCCTTTTCATGCAGCAAGTCATTGCAAGAGAATGCTTGCTAGTTTGATTGTTTGGAATGAATTGGTCAAAAAAGTTCATAATAATGATACCTCAACACCAGGGGGCTTAATTTGACCAATTGCTTTTGCTGCACCGAGAACCGCAGCAGAACCTCCCATATCAAACTTCATCAGCTCAATTGAGCATCCGGGGCCGGTTTTGATATTGTAACCACCACTGTAGATGCAAAAGTACTATCCTTAAAACGGATGAACTGATCAGAGCAGCAGAATGAAGACGGATGCCAATAGCGACATTAATTCTGTCATAGTAAGGGTGATGAAACAATACCTGTCAAAAGTAAGCCCCTTCCCCACCAAAGCCAACTTCAGATTGGCAGTTCCACCTGGTGGTTTGTAACACAGGTGGATGAAGTGAGGAGGATTTGCAGAAGCAGCTGCAACACCTAGATAGGACCCCATTTTTAACTCTTTACATTGCTCAGCATCCAGAATTGTCGCCGAAAGCACATCCTTGTACAATGAAGCAATATTTGACGCCTCCTGTGCCAACATCGCTGGGAGACAATAAACAAAAATGAGAAGCATCCATGGTGGTCAGCAGAAAAGAACATGATATCAGGGGACAAATCAGATAACAAAATTTGCAGGAGTGCAAGCTGTAAAATTGAATATTAATGCTTCCATTTATCGGGAAACATATGCAAGCAATCATAAGATTACAAAAATGAATCTAAATGGGCATCCAGAGTTCCTCTCATAGAAAATGGAATTGGGAAATGTGGGTTCCGAATTGCAGATGGGAGATGAAATGCTAAGTACATAACATTAGCTCAGAAGGATAATTAGAGCTGCTAAATACCAGGGGTTAGCACATTGGCAGGGGAGTTGACGAGCTCTCTTCCAAAGATAATTCCGGAGGACAGATTCTCTGCATATTTAAGCTTCTTCTCAATCTCAGGGCCATTACCAAGACCAATGATGTCCACAGATTTAAGGGACGGCTTCTTTGATTCTGATTTATACCTGTTGTCATCATGAACTCCAAGCACAGCCCCTGCAGTGATTCCAGATTATTAACAAAAAATCAATGTTTTCTTCTATTACAAATATTGATATATTATGAAATTTCAACAACTTTCAGGAAGAATACCAGATGCAAGTGCAGAGGCAGTGGTAAGTTTTGATTCGGCAGACAAACTATCCGAAGAGGCAAGAACAATGGCGACATTACTAGCCTGAGCAGTTTTGGCCACAGCTGCAACTGTCTCCCCAAGGCTCCTAACAGAGATGATATTTGAAGGAGATTGGCCAAGTCCAAACAAGCCTACCCTCTTCGAGCCAATTCCCGGAAGCCTTAGAACAACTGATTGGCCGGCTTTTCCCATGAAATCTTCCTCAGAAGAGGCTTCAGACAAGAGACCGCTCAACTGGGCGTCCAGCTTCTGCAGGATCGGATTCTGGAACTTTGAGTTTTCATCCTTTGTCAGATCCTGCTCGGTCACTCCAACAGCAAGCACATCGCCTTTCCATTCGGCCAAATCAGCATCTTTCGCGGCGAAGGATATCTGCAACAAATAAATTTCCAGAGACACAAATCAACCAAAAATTCAATAACTCTGCCATCATCAAGATTTTGGTTTTAACCAAAAGGGAAACAAAAACAAAGCATCGGATCATATTTCTTGCACCAAAAAAGCATCTACGAGCAAACATATCTCTCAAAAGGACCATAAAAGAACTGTCAGAATGATGATCTACAAACAAACCCATCAACAAAAGAAGTCCACCGAAAACCATCGCCATCGACGGGCAATTCACAATTTTTCAAGACAGACCTTGAGGGGATCGAGATTGACTGGCGTAGTGAGACCGAGGTTGTGGGCAGCCATGACGAGACTCCTCCTTCCTCCGCTTCTCCGGCCAAAAGGGCGTCCGAAACTAGCAGGGAGAACCCGTGCAAGAAGGAAGGTGTAGGTAGGAGGGGCTGCGGAGGGAAAGTGAGAGTAAAATGCCCGACACGCAACGACGGAGGACATCTTTTTCTAGGTGGGTAGGGTTATCGGTATTTATTAGAGGGCCCTTCCCGAATGGGACCGAGGGTTAAGATGGGAATGGAGCAAAGAGCAAGCTGGCGCGGCCACTGTGGCCGAGCAGGGAAGGCAGCCGCGCTCTGTTACTCGGTCTCATCCCACATTCGCTGCGGGTAGCAACACAAACCTCAACCCCATTCCTTATCATCATCAACATTACGACAAAACCCAACCCATTTTAACTTTTAGATGGGATGGACTGTAGCAGATTTGTAAGAAATTATCTTTAGCGAAATATCATTTCGTAAATTTCTTAAATATCATTAATAAATTATGGTTTAAAATTGCAAGGTCTTCCTGTTATCCTAAAAGTCGCAACGTTGTTATACAAATTGCATTTCAAACATCGTTTGAGGTATAGTTAAAGAAAAAATTGTAAGAGGATGGACTCTTCTGTAAAAATTACGATTTTAAATTTTGAATTTTAATAAATTTTACCTAAATTATTGACTGCTTCGTAAAATATAAATATCAATTTCAATCGCAACGTAAGAACGGTATTTAGATAATTTCAACAGTATTTCATGAATCTTTTTACGTCCGTACAAGTCTCTGCACTGTTGTAATGAAATCCGGGGCTCCTGTTGGGCCATGAAGCACGCACGGGCTTCAGCTCAGTCGAACTCTGGAGTCAACGAGTTGATCAGGGTGGAGTTCTTCCGGACAAGCCCGCAATCTGCTGCTACACGAACAAGACAAAACACGTTTCTTCTCTTCTGTCCCTGTTGGAAACGGACGATACAATCTCTTGGTATCGATTCCTGGGAGTTCACTGGTCTGAGTTTTGCAGTTATTGCTGCTAAATCTAACCCTTTTCCCCTGCGTAAAAAATCTGCAACGAACTGCAGTCTGCGAAATATGCCCATTTTGCTGATTTTCCCGTTTAAAGAAGAAGGAGGAGAGTGAATGAGATAATCGGTAATTGTCGGCTTTTTTTAGCTGCCTTTTCAACTTAAAGCTGGGGTGGACCCACTTCAGAGCGTTGTTTGAAGAATACTTGGGGTTTGATCTCCTCCTTTGATTTTCAACCTAAGGCATCTCGTCGCACAATGCCGGAGGGGAATCTCTTTCTTTCTGATTATAGTTCAGGAATGGATCCCGGGATTTCTGAATTCTAGTGCGGTCCAACTAAGATGGGATTGTTGTTGCCCTTTTCTGCGGTGAGTGTTTGCTGAGATGTTTGAATCTTGAGCCTTCGAGTTGTAGATTTGGGTTAAGGCTTCAGACAGAAGCTTGGATTTTCTTTTGTCGTCAGATTCCCCCGTGAAGAAAAAATGTGATTGGATCACACCAACAGCAGGTTGGTCATTAATGCTAATTTTGTGCAATTGTTGTGACGTGTTAGATGCATGTCTTTTCTGATATATCTAATTCTCCTTTTGTACTTCCCCTAGGAGTTAAAGCTGCTCATCTAATACCCAAATTTGACTGGATTTTCACTACAGAGTTTGTGAGGTTTCTGCATTGAAAATTGGAGTTTCTGTCAGAACACTTAAGTTGTCGACAATGGGTTCTTTCGTTTCTCAGATTGTCAGCAGGTTGTTTAGAGCAATTGATCATGGCTATCCGGTACCTTACTCCAAACATATTATGAAGAGCTCATCTGGTAGCTGAGATGCAGCCTTTTCAAAATTGCAATAATGGGAATGTGGTAGTAAGTAGTTTTTGGTTTCCTGATCAGATCCCTGTTTTGTTGCTTTTCACGATGAGGAATGGGGAGTCCCACTTCACAATGACAAGTATGTATCGATCGATATATTGGCTTCTCGATATCTTCATCCCATGATCAGTCATTGGTCAATCTGCTTGACTTCTGTGGTATGCTACTCTGTTTGTGACCAAAGGAAGCTATTCGAGCTCCTGGTGCTTTCAGGTGCTTTGGCTGAACTGACATGATCTGCCATTTAAAGCCGAAGTCATGCTTTCAGGTGCCACTCTGAGGAAAATCCGTGCCTTGTTTTTTATTATGTATTTTCAGCGTGTAAAGCTTTATAACAATTTTTCTTGTCTCTTCTTCTGTTCCGAATGACAACAATAAATCTCGTAGGGAAGTACTTGCAGACTTTGATCCTATAGCTGTCTCAAATTTCAGTGAGACAAAGATGGCAGCCCTGGACTTCCTGCAAGTTCCCTTCTATCGAAGCCTAAATTGTGTGCTGTCATTGAGAATGCTCGCCAAGCAACGAAGGTAAAAATCATCTCCTTTTTGGTTTTGCCGATTACAAGTCACAGAAATGCATGGTTGGTGGTAAATTTGTTGAAACGTCCGGAAACTCTTATGGGCAAAAGCTCGGGGGTATTCCCTCTCTCAATGCTCTTTGGTATTTGTAGTCCCAATATGTCCGACATATGGATGGAATCGGGGAATATGTGTTCTTCTGTCTGACAAGCAATATCGTGTCTTATCATATCAACTAGATGAAGGTTTGCCTTGTGGTCCTGACCTCTGTAAATTCTGGCCGATTGCAAATTTCAACTCCTTTCCTTAGAACTCCTCCTGTAGTTTATTCCTTCATCGGAGAATAATAGTGCTAACAAATCGAATGGAACTTTATTCTGGGATAACTTGTGATAATTCCATTATTGTCAGGTAATAGAAGAGTTTGGTTCATTCAACAAGTACATCTGGAGCTTCGGGAACGACAAGCCAATTATTAGCAGATTCCAATATCCTCGCCTGGTCCCAGTGAAATCGCCCAAAGTTGACATCATAAGCAAGGACCTTGTGAGGAGGGGATTTTGAAGTGCGGGGGCCTCCATGATCCACATGTTCATGCAAGCAGCAGGACTAACCAGTGACCATCTTATAAGCCGTTCCCGATTTGAGGAATGCATCTCTGCTGCTGACGGAAGAACGATGACAAGAACTACCCACAAGTATGAACACCAATAATGCAAATGGATCCGACCTTTCCAGCGCCATGGAGTCGGAAGTCACCCATGGAACCTGTCCTAAATTCAGCCTCTGACAAGGCAAGAAATGCCTCTGATGATCTTGGAGTTGGTGATAACAAACATATTGACAAGCCGAGATGTACATCTGCTTCTTTTTGTAAAGTTGAAAGGTAGTACTTGGTGCTTTTCATTTCACTTGGTAAATTTCATCCGTCATTTTGGGGTGCAGAAGGAAAACCATATCGGTGCTTCCTATGATCACATCCTATACATCCACGACTTAGGTTGATAGAAGAGCCTATGCAGCTACCGCAAAAGCTCAGCAACACATAAATGGTCATGAAGAGGCGATGTAAATATAATCCATCTGCTATTAGAGGAATATTTTGGATGTTTATGAGGATATGCAAGAAAATAACTATCTCCTTACATGTCTCCATTTCCCATCAGGATTCTCAATATCACAATCACATTATAAGATAACACAATAACAGTCATAGGTAGTCATCGTTTCACTCAGTTGGCGAAATTGACGGCCTTAGTTCTTAGGACCGATATCTTTGAGGGCACAGATCTGTTCCTCGCCCATCGCCGACATAACAGACACCACGAGGTCCTTTCCTTCAGCAAACCCATCTTTAATCTGGGGAAAATGAGAGTTAAGTAATAACAGAAGAATAGAATAATCAACGATAAGAGTGATCTTGATGTACCTGGCTAAGCAGATTTTCATCGGTGGGAAGCCTGAGATCGTCCTTGGTGCCACCACTCTCAGTCAGAAGACTCACCTGAACCATCATCATCGGTGTGTCAGCAAATAAAATCCCAGGGGGAAATTACAAAGCTAGGGAATGTCTTATTGAAGAAGTGTCTCCCCATCATTGACCATCTCAGGCACGCGATTAATGTACGAATCAAAATGTCCGCCATAAAAGCATTCCAATATACACTCACAAATCCATCCTCAGAGATATCGATGAGCTGATAGTCTGTGCGATTAACATGAGGGACCTGCACAGTGACACGAACAACCAGGAAACAAAAGAAAAGAAATCAGCACCCAGTAATTTGCACAAAACCAGACAAGGCCCCGGCTGGAAAGGACTTCTTACATCACAGTTGTGGGAGGAGGGGACAATATCCTCGAGCTTCTTCCCATTGAAGATATCAATGGCAACGAAGTGGCACTTTGCATGCCCATGCTTGCCGGTTTTCGAGGTCGAAACTTCCACAACCTGGGGGTCCACAAACACCATAAGCCCAAAACAATAGATCGCACGGACACGGAACAACCCTTTCCAGTTCATCCCTCAATCCAACTAAACAGAATATTCCAAAAACGATCAGAAAGGGACAACCGCCGGCCGCCAATTCGAACAGGACACATGACAACAACCCTAAAGTCCAGACCTTTGAGATCGAAACAGGAAAAAGCGAAAAAACCCAGAAAGGGCAGACAAGAAAGAAGACGAAATCACACGATCGGCGAAGACGGGGGTAACGAAACAAAACAGGATTGGAAGAACCAGAGGAACCCGGATAGATCGAATCAGGAGAGGAAAAGGGACGACCTTGCAAGGGCGGCCCTTGATGACGATGTAGCCATTCTTGCGGATGGTTCCGGCCTGCTGAGGGTAAGTCTTGGAAGCGCCGGCGTCTGCCTTAGCCTCGAAGTGGTGCTCCTCGTCCGACATGTCTCTTTGTCCCTTTCCCTTTGTTTCTCCTGCGTTGTGGTAATAATAACAAATAGAAAAACGAAGAGAAAGATAAGCCCCCAAAAGGAAGGAAGCCTTAGTTTTATTTTAGTTGTTCAATTTGTTCGAATATTTTTCTTTTTCCTTATTTTTTTTTTTAAAAGAATATCTTTTTTCTTGGGGAGATCAAATTTGGTCCGATCGATCCAACCCCTTTTTTTTATTATTATTTTAACGATTATTCCATTCAAAGGTTTGATTTTTTTTTTAAGTAAAAGATAAAAAAGATAAAGCCGGATCATTTTGTTTGACCAGGGTTTTTGTCATATAAAGTCATGGTGCTGATGACCCTACCTCTTGCTTTTCCTTTTATCACTAATTTTTGCAGGCCCTTACAGTCGCACTCCATGTCAATCATTATTCTAACACAACACCGAGGTTTTTATTTTTATTTTTTTTTTCCGGGGGGCAGGGGGGGGGGGTGTTTGAACACAATCATTTCCCTTGCAATATGATTCACGTGATGTATTATTTGTTTATTCTCTAAAAGGCCCCAAAAGCCCATTGGGCCCATTGTGAGGCCAGGCCAGGCCCACTTGGTGAAACCGGTCAAAGGAGAATCTTACAACTCTCTTCACGAGGGAACTAACAGTTTGCTTTAAGCATGGAGACATGATTACATCACCAGACCACATGGAAGCCACTTGAGATTTTGCGATTGTAGCGGAGGCGTCAGAAGGGGGGGGGGGGGGGGGGGGACCTACCATTTTTTTTAAGATTAGCCCAATGAATCATCATCCATCAAACGCCAGTCTTCTTTCACATGTTGTCTGATTAAAATTCCCCGACAGAAGAAAACACCCAGAAACATGGCATTGCAATGTTCAATGCGCAGTACGCTGCATCATCCCCGAGCACCAGTCCACCTTTCCACATTCCAAGGTTGGGGAAGCTAAATTAGGAGTCCAAACATGGGACTTGGATGGGATTCTCTGGGCTGCTGTACGTATAATTTAATTCCTCGAGTGATGGCAGCTTAACAAAAGGGAAGTACCACTGATGATTATGAATTGAATTTTTTGAGAAGTGAAGGTGGTGATGATAATGAGGCCTAAATTTAGTGAGTTGATGTCGATGCTGGTGGCTCTATGTCTTTGAGGAGTCCCACCACTTGGTGCATGCTCGGCCTCTTCCATGGGAGTTCCGCCGTGCACAGGTAACCGATCTTCAGGGCTTCCTCCATCTGGTCGTCCGGACCCGTCTCTCGGATCTTCGGATCGATGGCCCTCGATCCTTGGTTCTTACGCACTAATCCTCGGACCCAGCTGACCAAGTACCCGTCCTTCTCTTCGGGATAATCGTCCCCGATGGGCGTCTTCCCTGTGATTAACTCCAGCAGTATGACCCCAAAGCAGTACACGTCGGACTTAGACGTTGAGGCCTCGTTTCCGGGTTGCGAGAATTCCGGCGGGAAGTAACCCGGGGATCCTCGAGCAATCTCCTCGTCGAATCCATTCCCGAAAACCTTGGCCAGCCCAAAGTCAGATAATCTTGGCTCGAGGTTGTAGTCGAGGTAGACGCTGCTCGCCTTTACGTCTCTGTGTATGATAGAAGGGAAACACCCATGGTGCAAGAATGCCAGACCTCGAGCAGTCCCTAGTGCTATTTTATGACGAAACCTCCACGTCGTTAACAATCCTTCCGAACCCACGTTTCGGATCCCGTTGTTGTCGTCGTCTTCCCATGTATCAGTACTCCAGTCCTCTGTCGCCTGAATGCCTAAAGGCAAGTCATGAAGTAAATTCTGCAAGTTCCCATTCTCCATGTAGTCGTAAACAGCAATCCTCTGGTCGCCGGCCAAGCAGTACCCCGTGAGAGGCACGAGGTTGGGGTGCTTGATTCCACCCAGGTATTCGAGTTCTCTCGCAGCCTCATGATCCGTCAATGTCGAGCCATGAACCAACACCTTTACAGCCACATGGATCCCACCTGGCAAGAATCCCCTATACACAGGTCCAAACTTCCCCTCGGCCAAAAGGGTGCCCCTGTCGAAATTCGAAGTTGCAGACAAGAGGTCTGCAAACGTGATATTCAACAATGGCTTCTCAAAAATAACAACCGGCACAGAATTTGCCTGCTTAACACCAGCAACCCATGTTGTCGAATCAGTCTGAAACGAGAAAGGGCCAGAAATCTGTTCCTCCTCTTTGTAAGAGACTCGCTTACCAGCCCAGAGGTGGGTTCTCCTCCTGCATCCAAATGCAAGAAACAGCAATCCAGCGAGCAAACAGATCATTGACAGGGACAAAACGAGAGCAAGCTTGATACCCTTGCTCTTATCAGCTCTTCTTCTGAGCATATCTGGATCAGCAGCAATGGGGCAGGAATTCGTCGACCCGAAGAAGGCATTCTGGAAAGCCTCGATGGAAAATCCTTCTGCACAGAGAGTCAGGTTATTGTAAGAGAAGTTGTACTTCTCCATCAATGGGAGCTTCTCCACCAACGACCCTGGGACTTCTCCTGTAAGGTTATTCCAAGAAACATCCATGACTTTGAGGTTTCTGTTGCCCAGAGGGGGTATTTTGCCGCTTAGGTGATTATTCGAAACATCAAGTGTCTCCAGACTACTCAATTGAAAGATTCCGTAAGGAATTCGACCAGTCAGGCTGCTTCCAGACAGATTGAGGTATTCTAAACTGGAGAGACCTTGCATAGATGGGAACTCCTGCCGGTTGAACCTATTGCGGGCAACATTGAGGTATCTTACATTCCAAGCTCTGCTGAAACTATGCAACATCTCTCCGCTTAGTTCATTCTCAGATAAATCAAGATAAGCCAGACGAGACCACCCGTCACTTGAATTCGAGAGTACCTGCGAAATGTGGCCCTCAAACTGGTTCCTACTCAAGTCAAGAACTTCCATTGTGCTGCGGAACACACCAGCGACTGACCCCTGGAAAGCATTTCCAGAAACATTCAGGACCTCTATCGATTTCAGGTCAGACAAGTCTGCGTCGCGGCCGTGAATACCATTGTCGGCGAGGTTCAAAATCCTCAGGTTAGGAAATGCAGCCCAAAATCCATCCGGGAGAGACCCGTCTAGCTGATTTGCCGACAAATCCAACGAAACCAAGGACCTACAATTAAGCACACCAGATGGAACGGCCCCCTGGAATCCATTGTTATTCAGCCTAAGAATCTGGAGAGTCCCGAGAGATCCGATCGCAGCAGGGATCTCCCCGTTCAAATCATTCAGGGAAAGATCGATGCTTTCAAGCGACCCAAAGTTACCAATGTTGTTAGAGAGCGACCCGGAAATCCGGTTCCCAGAAAGGTTGAGGCTTTTGAGAGAACTCAAGCTCCAGAAATCCGTGGGCAGGGCAGTGATGTAGTTGTTGCTGAGATCCAAAGACTGGAGCTTGCTGAGCTTTCCGACAGTAGTATCAGGAATAGGACCAGTAAGTCCCAAACCAGGAACAATCAACTTAACCACACTCTCTTTCGCGTCGTCACAGTAAACCCCTGGCCAGGAACAGATGGGAGAAGAAAGATTCTCGACTCGGGCAAATGCTGGAGATGAAGAAACCCCCATTTTCTCGAAGAAATCGGATACGTAGTATTCATCCGTGTTAGGTTGCGGAGCGAAAGACAGTGGCTTGGCAAGCATGATCAGGACCAGAAGACAACCAAAGACACTGGAACTGAAACTGAAAGTAAAACCCATCGGAACTAAAACAACAAGAACGAAAGAGAAGTGGACAGAAAACCAGAAACGAAAATGAAACAGGAGGGAAACTCAAATGAAGTCTGTGTTTGTGTGGAAGTCACGAACTAAAAGAACTGGAAACTTGAAGCCCCCATTACACCTCTCTTTCACGACAACATTAATAGCTTCTGAACACTTTGAACACTGGTGCAAAACTGCCCTTGACCACCACCACCACCAACAACAGGAACCAGAAAAGCAAGCAAACCCCGTCCTTCAATTTCAAAACACCCTCAAAACCAGAGAAATAAATTAAAAAAAAATAAACCCAACTTTTCCTTAGCCCGATTTGCCAATAAGGAAACAACAAGGGGATGAACGGGATTTGCAGATCACAAGAAGGGAGAGTGTCTTTGTTTCTGGATTGGAGGTGGGAATGAGGCGGGGTTTGAAGGAGGGGTTCATGTTTGTCTCGCTTGCAGTGGCAAAAGTCCATGCAGCAACAACAACAACAAGGGAGGATGATTCATATTAATGCCCTTTTGTCCCCCTCCACCTCCCCCCTCCCCCACTCCACACTTATCAGATGCAAACACATGTGAGTGACTAAGAGGAAGATCTGTCTTTAACTTTTTCTCTGTTTTTGGATGCGAAAACCGAAAAGGATGGACCTTTTGGGCAGAAAGACCATTTTTTTTAAAAAAAAAGATTGAATCTTTTTTTTCCCTTTCCTTTTTCCTCATTCATTATAAAGGGAATCATTTGGGGGGTAAGGAAAGAGGAGATTGACATGCCATGTTCTTGTAGTAAAATATATAAATAAATGTACCGACGGAGAAATGAAATTGAGGGTAGATGGAGGGGTGTGTGGAATTAAGGAGGTTGAAATTGAACCGAATTGAATTCTCTCTCTTTTTTTATAGGGAATTAAATCTGGGGTTGTTGGGGTGGATTTTAACAGAGATGGGTTGGTTGGGGATGTATTCAATGTTCTTGCAAAGCTTTCTTATTTATTTGGGGGGGTGGGGCGGGAGGGATATATCTTCATGAATGTTTCCAGTGGTGGTGGATCTGAATTTACTTTGTGGAGAAATTGATGGAGGGATGTATGGATGGATATTTAATCTGGGTTTTCTCCTTTCCTTCCTTTTATTTCGGGGGGTGAAAAAAAAGTCAAAGATGGGATGGGATTTGACAGAGCGGCAATGCGATAAACATCAGTCAATTTCAATCTCCCATTAGCTTTCAAGCCAGAGGGAGAGAACCCAATTGATTGATTGATTGCTTTCCTCCTTCACTCAAGCCCCAGTATGTTTTTCCTGATTGGATTCATTTTAGGGGTGTTGACCAAACCAAATAGTCTTCAGCTGTAGGCGACAGAACAGACAGGTTTTTCATCTCATCTCATTAAGGTTGTGTCTGAATAATAGTTGAAAAGTTGGGAGTTATGACAAGTCGTGGAATTGGATGCATGCAACAGTGTCTCTGGAGGAAGTAAGAATCAGATTATCGTATTAATTCGATCATAAAACTCCCCCACCTCACAAATCTAGAAGCTTTCTTCTTCATGTGACCAGGCCAGCCCTCACTGTGGTCTCAAAAATCAGTTCTCTCGTGTCAGGTTCGACTTGACCCCACAACCTTAAAGACACATCATGCACATAACATGTATTAATCCATCTCATCTGTAGCCTTGCTGTCTCATAACATGGATCTCATCATTCGGTATCTAAAAAGGGTACTTGCTACTATTTTACTACAACATTAAATATGATCATGGGTGTAATGAAATAACGTGGGAGGGAAGTTAATTCAAGAGTGAAACCTAATCAACCGACCCCCACAATTATGGATTTATGCCAATCCAATATTTATAACCAAATACGACATGGCGTAACAATTGATATCATCTTAATTGTGGATGTCGCATTCATTCGGCCCCATGTTCACGCTTTCCGCTGCCTTAGTCAGTAATGTTGGTCCACCATTATTACCTTTGATTAACCAAGATGGGAATTAAGTCTTTTTTTTTTCTCTTTTGGCTAATGGGAGGGAGAAACGAGACTAAGACAAGATCAAACGTTAGTCAGCAAAGTAAATGGAGCTTGTAGGTAGGGATTTATGGTTGGTTTGGAAAAGAATTGCTAACTTTCTTTAATTGTCCAACTAACACTCGTTAAATTAAGAGAGAAAAAAAATCTCCATGTGGTAAGTGAACCGAAACGACGGAATATTTGACTTTGGGCTTGGGGAACGCAATGATATGCGCAGAGAAACATGGCCTTGTTTTTTCCAAGATGTTGACACCAAGACGCGTAAACAGATACTTCGTTTCTTGCATCCTGGAAAAGTTGGGCGGCACTGATGAAAAGAATTAATCGGATTTATGCGATTGAATGCTCAACAATATATGGCCGATTCTCTCACCCGCACACGTACACACACACACAATACATGAATCTTCCTTCAGTTGCGTCGGACATACAGTTCCGATATCCATTAAACAGGTAAGCAAGACGTGCTCAGCTCAAGTACACTGGTGGTCAAAATTATGGCGAACCTGGAGATTCGAGACGCATCTCTTTATATCCTGAAGGGCGGTGATCTGTAACTCTTGTTGTACACCTTCGAGTTCTTTGACTTTATCTTCTCTGAAGCAAACTCCTGGAAAGGATTGGGACCGGTGAAGTCGTGCTTTGAATGCTTCACTTTCTTCCTCTTCCCCCGGTCATACTCTTCGTCCCTTTAGATGGTAATAGGGAGGAGAAATTAGATAACAATGGATCATCATCTTTAATATAAAACCAGGTTCACGATAAACAAGGTTACACTCACCATTCGTCTAAGACATAGCCAATGCTCATATTCTCGGCGCCATTTGATTCAAATGAAGGGGAAGGCGATATGTCTATGCCATCCCAATGAACTGCAGACATAATGAAAAGATAAAGTTAGCTCACAGTCTATAACCGTATGCGCCAACCACAACTAGTATAACCAAGCAACTGATTTTACATCTCAATGGGATGGATGCAAAGCAAACGGACAGAAACAGATAAAATTACGAGAATATATTCAACATCAAAGGAAAGAATGAGCAGGGAATGCTCACCTAATGTCTCCTCCAAACCCCGTGTAACCATACTCATTAAACCCTTCTGCATTGAGTCCCTTTGACTGTCGTTTGATATTTCATAACCTGCAGTTTGATTCAGCTTCTTGCTGGAACTAGAGATGCTGTTCTTCTTTAATGATCCACATGCAGCAAATGCAGCAATATTCTCACTGGGGCTACCGCTCGGTTCACCAATGTTGTCAAAAGAATCATGATTAGAATTAATAATCTTCTTTGCAGATAGGTCATCCACTTCCTCACATGTAGAAGGTTTGGCCCTCTTCCTTTTCGAATCAGATGACCTTGCATGTCCTCCTGGGTTCCTTGTTTCTGATGATGATGATGGCTCCATATCCGATGGAGAGCCATTGGTTTCCACAAACTTCCTATCCCGCCTTTTGGATTTTCGCCTTTTCTGCTTTCTGTGCTGCCGACATGGGCCAGAGGACACACGGAACAGAATGCTAGTACTGAGATGGAGACTTGCAACGTGACACTTTGAGCTCCTTTTAATCTTTTTCAAGGGCCTGAACTTAAGGGCATCTTTCTCCACTGGTTCATTTGTCAGGGTGGGGGTGGATTCCTCTTTCTCATCAGCCGTCAATCTTTCCTTGGTCATAATTTCATCTTCTTTAATCGGGGAGGAATCGCTCAAACACTCCCCAGCAATACTTCCAACCTGCAACAGAAAAGGATTAGATCAGATCCGACATAAATAATGCGATGTCAAAATCAACAACATTTACATGCTCCAACACCTGCATAATGTTTTTGCCAGACTGATCTCCAACTTCTACATCACCTTCATTCTCATGCATCTTCACATGTGAACTTACGGATGAATTTCCAACAACAGGCGCTAAAGTGGAAGAAGAAATCTTCTGCGAAAATTTACATTCAGAAATTGTAACAAATTCTGCACTTTATGGCATGGTTAACAAATGTCGCCAACAATACCTGTTGAGATGTCTCATCATCGATCTTCTTGTTGGAAGCAGTTTCTGGGACAATGGTGCAAGCATGAATATTGGTACTAGACGTAAGCAGTTCTTTACTGGAATTGGAGTTCCCACTTGGTGGACTATTTCCACTGCTTGTCATAACTACAAGGGCATTCTCTTCATTGGGACTAACATTACTGTCTAATCGAGGAAGGTTCTGTAAGGTTTGCTTCATGCCACTTCCATTGCCAATGTCCTTCAACATAGGAAGCCTGACAGGCAATTCTTTCTGTGCAAATAAACGCTCCTGAACCGATGCTCCCAGGGAATTTAACTTAATGGGCAGCCTACTTTTCAATGTGTCTTTGCCAGTAGGACCAGCAAAAGGGGATAAAATATTAGCAAGGTTATAGCCAAGCTGTCCAGGCCCACGGGGATTTTCAGCAGAGATAACTGACATTTTATTTACACTAACATTGTCTCTGACGTTCTCCTTGGCGGTGTTATCGACAAATTTCCTCGGTGCAACATTCCTTCTATTTCGAACATAGAACAACATGTAAGCCTTCTGCTGCAACACTGTCGATTCACTGACTTGGCGGACCTGGAGCATGAAAAAATAAGAGAACTGTCATTCTAATAAAGAATTTGGCGAAGATGATTGATATTCTACTATCGAATCATACATCACAGATGACCACATTTCACCCAAACGGATAACCTGGAATGGGGACACGACAACTGCCGACCCATAACTATTACATATCCCAGAAACCACACTGCCGGTTAGCAAGTACAGAAAGCGCAATTTCGGGTCCTTTTAAAATGGTCAGCCACCATCCAAAGATAACAGCAAGAATAACGGGTTCAGATTTTAAATTACCTGGTTGTCATCCAGGGAATACCACATATTCGTGGATGTACGGACATAACAATAGTAATGACCAGAATGAGTACTCCAACCATGATGGACCAGAACACCGTAGAGAGTATACTTCAGCTCTCCTTCCTGGATTAAAAAACAAATCACAATGTTGGTCGGTGGAAGAAAGTCATAGAGTGACCACAATAGCAGCCAGTAAGAAAGTTATAGCCAGCTTAACGCTCCAATTATGCTTATTCATCAATTTTCGCCATTATCACAATAAAATTAAGCTTACTACTCAAAAACATTGAGAAAAACACCCATTTCACGTTCCAGCTGAACGAAATAAAGATATGTATACTTACATAAGAACCAGAAACAAAAGGTTTTAAATCCAACACAGTATCGAATTGGACATTCTTGTTGATTTTCTGCCCAGGATCATGCGACTCGAAGCGCTTGAGATGAATGGTGAGGACATATGGAACCTTGTGAACTGTGAGCTGCTTCAGCGCCCGAACTTTTTGGCAGCACCTCTGGCATTGGTATTGCCTCTCCCCGCCATCTAACAGCTCGGAAGCGGTAAAATGTTTGAGTGCTTTCACTATTGAATCCGCCTTCACTATTTCAAGACTTAAATCAATGAATGGGTCAAATTTATTGGAGCAGGAAGAGCATTGCATGCACTTTACCTGCAGTAAGTGTTACAGAAACTGATTAGGACTGTTAAACATAAGAATCATTCACACAGATGTAGTAATTTGTATACCTGCTTCAACAAATATTACGTAGCTAATGTAAGAACATAGGAAATGCTTACTTGGCTGCGAAGTCGACCACCAAAAATCTTGTAGACCAAGCTTTTATCATAAGCACCAGGGGATTCGCTGGGCACACCGGAAGGTAGGCAGCACTTATGCATCGATTCCAGTAAGTTTACCATGTATTCATGAGCATCCTCCTGTCTTGCATTTCGGAAGTTACGAGATATGCCTATGGTACGTTAAGGACACCAAATCTAGATATATCTCACAATAGAAGTACCAATCCTCGGTAGGCAATTTTTTTCCCAGATAAAGACATTAAACTCCATGGACATTCCCATGGGAATAGAAACTCCAACCAATGGGAAGAAAGATGTAATTCCAATTAAATTATTTTAAACTTTTCTTCATAAATTTTCATCTGAGAAAAAAAGAATCACGTTCATTGAACCATATTCAATTTTCGAAGTCAACATCAAGCATCGATCAAGTATCAAAATTACCGTGTTTAATTGTCCCAACAGAAAGAATGAACCTAGAATAGTATATAGATAAGTGTGGACGGAAGTTAGGCAATTGGTAGTCAAAAGGATACAGCGCAAGTTGGAGACAAGGTCTTTCGGAGCTACAATCCGACCAGTCGCTTTTAAAGCACGGCTCACATGCTTCTGAATGGCACATAAGGCACAGAAGCCATTTATTCGACCTTCATAGACCAATACAGAAAACGGTCAGGCCAAAATTGCATCAAACAAAGTATGAGAACGCATACGTCAAACAACCACATGATCACACGTTTTGAAATTTAAAGCTTTATTAACCAGTAATCTTTCTAATATTATCATATTTGTAAACCAAACCAAATTTGACAGTATTAACAATGGAAATTAAATCAAGATACATCAACTCACAAGAAATCTGGTGTTTTCCACTCTGCAAGTAAGCTGCCAGTGGCGCAGTGTACGTTAAACACTGCAACACTGAATTAAGGAAACAGGTGTTTCCAAGGTTCTCCAAGCCAGCACCCTGCAGAAAAAATGCCGAAAGTCGATAATTACGGAATATTCTAACAGAAGCAACCAAAGAAGTTCAGCAAGATTTGTGTCCCTTCAAACTGAAAAGGCAAGCCTAACGTCACAACAACACCCAATCAGGGTCCTCGTGTCAATTCGAGTCGCCGTCTGGTGTCCAGATTATCAATAACCATACTACGAATTGATTCCTTATATTTTCTGTTTCAGTTCACACAATCTAGTTCCCGAGCTCACCCCTGGACTAACGATTCCATTGAAGACCAGACTATGAATGTCCCTTTTCAAACAAAGAGGAACTAAATCTTCACAACCCGATAACCTTAAAACCAAGCCACTGCTACGGAACAAAAGACAAAACATACGGCACAGAGGACAACCGAACTCACAATTCTTTGAAAAGAGACACTGAAGCTGAGCTCGGGATCAAGACACGCATCCAACAAATCCAATTCGGTCTTCCCAGGCATAATCGAAACCGCGTTCCCCAAATCCATCCTAACGCGATCAGAGGCCCCGGAGTTCAACGTCTCGATCTTGAAGTCCCCGCCGCTGCAAATGAAACCGTTGAAGCTCTTCCTAGCGGGATGAAACTCGATCCTCCTGTGGAAAACAGAGGACGAGCTGGAGGATCCCATGAGGAGCGACAACCGGCCGGTGTCCCCGCTAGCCCCGTTATCAAGCGCCGCCATCGGGGGTGGGTCCCTCCCCCCAAGAACCAGAAGAACCCTCCGGGTGGCAACCGCGGCGAGATTAGGGCCTGATTCGTCGTTGGCGGCTGAGGATGGGAATTTTTATTTGGTTGGACGATGCGGCTGAGCGTCGAAGCACAGAAAAACCCTACATAACACCCCCCGCGGGCTAATATAGTAATTTCACTAGGAACAAGGAAGTGGTTTTTGTCGGCCGAGATTAGGTGTTGTATATTTTGATGAGGTGGAAATCATGTGATATTATATGTATTATTTCTATAAATAATTTAAAAAGACAAAAGAAGCCCACTTTTAAGAATTGAGATATTGGACGGGCCCAAGGACCAATGAAATGGGCCCATCTCGGCACAGCTCCGAAGGAGGCCCAATAACATGTAGGCCTACATTGTTTGGTAATAACAATAGGGTTTTTTTTGTTTTTGCTTTCCTTAATACAGGGGATTTGACTGCACAAGACCAGGCTTTTGATTTTTCAATGTTTGAATGAATTAAATAAACAAGTCTCGACATGACGACGTGAGAATCAAGGATTTAGTAAATATAATATGTAATCAATGTAATGTAGTGCCGTCCAAGAAAAGTCGGATTAGCGGGCTTGGTTCTCCTGTAACTAATAATTAATAATCCCTTTTGAAAACACAATAATAAGAAGGAAGTAAAACTCAATCAATTACCAGCAAGAACATACGAATTTTGATTTTTTGATTTTTTTTGAGTTTGTGGGGGCAGGGATGGAAAGCGGAGGAACAACATAAGGGTGCCACGTGTCGAGATCCCACTTGATAAGCAATAGCATTAGATGTTAATCATGTCATTTGTCCAATAGAAGTAGTGAATTGGAAACACGGCAACCTCTCTCGTCATCTCTTTCTAGAAGTAGAAGTTAGAAGTTGAACCGGTCATCTTCCAAAAGGTCCAGCTCCGAGTCAACAAAGACAACAGATCCAATATTCGGTTCGGTTCCCAACCCAACCACTCACGTAATGATATTTGGAGCTGCAGGGAAATGACTCCGGCATGTCCACTCCGGGTCGGACACCCCCAACTTCCCCCCTAATTTGAGCGCGTACCAGAAAGAAAGAGATAGAAAGAATGCAAGGAAACTGTCAACTTTTTGAAATGGAGCCGACCCAATTTTTCTAATCCTTTCTAAGTTTGAATTCGATAACAATTGAGACCCAAATCCAAAACCCTTCCTCCCTTCAATACCCAGATTTCGGTTTTGGAAAAAACCCCCCTCTCGCATCTGTAATCAAGTTTCCCGATCCCATCCCCTGTTTTCCAGCTTCGTTTTGTTTTTTTTTTTAAATTATTACCATATGGTATTCGGACAATCCTTATCCCTTCTTCTTCCTCTCTGATCATGGGCACATATATCTCGTCCTCCTCTGCCCTGATCAAGTTTTAGCTCCGGCTGTATCAGAGGATTTCTCGTCTGTTAGTGATATCCGAAGTCTGCCGCTTCTGCAGAACTTTTGGTTTGTTTTGGAAGCAGTTTCCCCTGTTTTATTTCTCTCTGTGAATTCTTGTTGGGAGCAGTCATGGGAATCCAGGGAGATCGGGTGAGATTTAACGTTGGGGGAAGAAGATTCGAGACGTCGGCCACAACCCTCGCAAACGCTGGCCGCGATTCCTTCTTCGGGGCCCTCTTCGATCGAAATTGGAGCTTGCAAACAGATGTGAGTTCCGACATTTTCATAGACAGGAACCCGGATTGTTTTGCGGTACTTCTTGACCTCCTGCGGACGGGTGAGTTTTGCATCCCTGCGAACGTTTCTGAGAAGTCTCTCTATAGGGAAGCCCTGTTTTATGGCGTGCTCGATCACGTCCGTGATGCGAAATGGGGGCAGCTCGATGGCAACAGGTTACAGTACTCACGTTCAGTCAGTGGTCAGGCACCTGGTGATGGCACTGCTATTCGAGCCAGTCCTAACGGCGGGTGCTGTGTCGTTCACGGTAGCATGGTCCATGTGTACAATTGGATGCTGGAAGAACATCCGCCGATTAATCTTGATTTCCAGAGGGTCAACGATGCAGGCTGGATAGACTCAGAGAATATCGTGATCACTGCGTGCGAGCGCCTGGGGACTGGAGATGGAGGTATGGGGCTGTTCAATGCATCGACCGGGGAATTGCGATACAAGTTTAGCGTGAGTCATGAGGATCAGGAGAAGAGTTACACGGCAGGGGCTTTGACTTTTAGTTCAGATTATAGAGTATTCTCCAGCTGCAAGGGGAGGCGCAATGAGTATGGAATTGGAGTTTGGGATCAAATCACGGGGAAACAAATCGATTTCTTCTACGAGACTCCAGGCTGGCCGCTGGGCGATGCAGACAGGCTCCAATGGTTGAGCGGATACAACTGCCTTTTAGTTGCTACCCTGTTCCCCAGGAAAGACAACTGTTATATCAGCTTGCTGGACTGTAGGGAGAAGGACCCGGTCTGGTACTGGTCCGATGTCGGGATGCCTACGAATTTCGACGAGAAGCGGGTGCGCGACGTGATCGCGATGGAGGGGAAGAACTCCGTCTGCGTCGTGAACGAGTACGAGGACTTAGGGTTTATGGATCTGAGGAGGGTAGCGGGTAGCGTGAGGTGGAGTTCGAGGAGCCGGATGACAAAGGGGAAGATGCCGGACGAGCCTTGTTACCCGAAACTGGCATTGCACGACAGTCAACTCTTCTCATCAATGAGCGACTCCATATCGGTCTTCTCTGGTCCCGACTGCGTCCCAACGTCGAGATTGAGGAGAAGCTACGGGGGTTCAATATGCGACTTCTCGATCGGCGGGGACAGGTTATTCGCGTTACATAGCGAGGAGAATGTGTTCGACATATGGGAGACTCTGCCTCCTTCCATTATATGAAGAAGTTTTTTGAGTCCCTGACACATCTTTCCAAGCAGTTTTGCTGTTTGCTAGCTTACAGCTAGTGTAGGGTTTAGTAGAACATCAGATATGGCAGAACTTTCAGAACGTGCCGCAGGATTACTTAAATTAGAACCCAGGATTCATCAGATATAGGGTTGAAACAGAAGGAGGGGAGTTTGGAATTTTCGGCGGGGGGGGGGGGGGGGGGGGGGGAGGTGTGGAAACTGATGCCCCAGCTACCTTCAACTGTTTTTGTGTCTGTCTCATTATTTGCTTCATGACTACTCAAATCAACTCACCAGGACATCTATCTGCCTAAGGAACAATCTTTGTTCCTTTGTAGCAAAGCAAAAGGAGGAGGGTTCTTTTGAAAAGCTGTGAACATTCAGGATTACTTCTCCTGACCACCTCTCCTTTGAAAAAGAAGAAGATAAAAGATGCCATTCCTTCAAACAAAGGTTGTCTGACTTACTGCAAATATGAAAGCCTTGTTTTTGGGATTGGTAAAGAATTGGATTATATCAAACTTTCCAAAACCTGTGTCAACTCCAACGCAGTGAGAATGGGACAGATATGTATGATATGGGGTGTGAGTGAGCTAAGAGAAAGGGAGCTGGCAAATCAGAAAGCCCGACACACAAAGCTTTCCTAAATTACGTACGGGAAATCAAACTAGATACAACTGCTCGTTCTTGTGTTTCCGACGAGCATATTTTACATCGGAAGGACTCTCTGTATTTCTTCTACTATTTATATTTATATAGTTAAGAATAATTATTCAAAAATTAATTTCAAAATATTATATTTATATGATTAAGGTAATTAATTATACTAATTTGATATAAATATTTTATTAATTATATTTGATATAAAAATAATTATTAATAGATTCTCAAAATAAGATAAAGTTTAATGAAAGATTTTTCTAGTGCTTTTTTTTTATAGAGAATGTTAATCCATATAAAACATGAAGATAAACGATAAAAATTAATCGTGTTCGAGATGGGTTAATCTTAAAAATCAAATCTGAACACGTATATTATTGTGTATATACGGGTTGAACCCATTTAAACTCGACATACAATTAACCTGAACACAAACTCACTTAGAATAGTGTCGAATAGTGCTCGTGTCTCAAATTACTAGTAGTATTTTAATACAATAAAAAAGTAGAAAAGAGAAGGAAAGTGTAATGATCTTTTGGGAAGTATAACTCCTAGGTAAGAATTACAAATATCTATAGAAATTAGCACACATAAATCATAAATAATTTTGAAATTTAAAAAATAATAACTCGAAATCGAATTTTATAAGTTCGATCTTTTTAAGTAGAACTTGGTGCTTTTTACCGGCGTAGACTTTTCAATAAGAAAAAGAATAAAAGAATTGGAAAGTAAGAAGAGAAGGGCAAAAGCAATTAGCACACTTGTTAAAGCGTTATTTTGTTTTAATGTCATCTCGGCCTTTGACTATTTTATTTAGCCGCCAGTGGCGTCATTTACATGCGTATATATTTTTATCACATGTTCGCTCACATTATCACACCCGAAATTTAAAAATACTTTTTAACCTTAAATTAATATTATGAATTTTATATGGGTTTATTGGAAGGACGTTAGAGAAATTATTTGTTTAATTTATGACACTTAAGATAATTAGTGACAACAAATCTACACCGTTATAACAGGATCATATATGACTCATGATATTGATTTAAGGTTACAACAAAAGAAATTTTTTAAAGTTCGGACCACAAAATAAGTCGGCTAAAAGATGGGGCCGAAAATCTATATTATACATGCCCCCATTGAAAATTATTATAATAAAAGAAAAAATATCAAAATATTGACGCAAATAGGAGGAGTCGACAACGTTGTTCCAAAGCAATATATGATTCATAATATTAATTTAAGGCCACAAAAGAAATACTTTAAAGTTCGAGCCGAGAAAGAAAGTCGGGCTAAATGTGATGCTAGAAATCGCTATTTTACCAAAGAAAAATGCATTTTGTTAGCATGATTTTTATGATACCATACAAAATGTAAGTTTCTACTACGTAGAAGGCAAGCTTCTATACTTTGCAAAAAGACAGCGACAATCTATATGATAATATGCCTTATGTCACTTAATAATTGCCATAAATTATTTAATTAATGTTCTGATTAATTAATATATTCCAAATATGTGTCTTGTAGCTTTCATTTACATCTAAGATTTAACCACTAGTCCCCAAATTCGGATAAGTAGACATGCATATTTTGGTAATTGAATTACGTTAGCTTTAATTCCACTAAGGGGATACAGAGGTAACTTAATCAACCTCTTGTTTTTTCATTTTAATTTGACAAATTTCATACAAAGAGTTAGCTAGTACACAACTTAAGATTAAATCTGATCACATGTCGACTAGTTGAGTTATCCCACGAGTTACAGCCCGTCGGCTGATAACTCGTCGACCTGACGGGTCGAACCCGGACGTGGCGGTTTGATTAACCCGTCCAACCCGTTGCTTTTACGGACCAGTTACGGGTCGCATTATTTTGACATGTGACTCGGCTCACTGTCATCTCTATATTTTACCTAATGTTATAAAATATTATATTATCTAAATTTTCGATAATTTTGGAAGCACAACTATTTTATAAATATGTGTCACCGTACAAAGCAAAACACACGACAATAATCAGAGAATAAATTATGGGAGCATAATAAAAGAGATGATACATGACTGCAAACAATACGTCAGTAAAAAAAGAGGTGTGAGACGGAAAATAAAGAAAATGTTGAGAGCTTCGTGACTAGTTTAAGAGTGATGTAGGCGCTTCACGGGTGTTCTTCATACTTTGAAACTAGGAAAAAATGCTTTTGGTTTATTTTTTATCGATCTTATACTCGGATGGATCAAGTGATTAAATAGTTCAATCTAATTTTATACCCGTGAATCCTTCTTCTTCCTCATTCGTGTACGTAAGCGTAAATTTTACACCTTATTTTTCATAATCTTTCTATCCTCGACCATATCGGATTCACACATTTTCATGTACTTGTTCGCGTGCCAACAATGCTGGTTAAAGCGACCCCGAATTACGTGTCCAGCGCTATGCTATTTTCTCAACGTGACGAAGGAAGAAAAGGGATGAGCCGACATCTTAGATAATAAGTTCAGTGTAATTGTTAATTTCTTTTAAGGAATCAAAACTAATTCAATTTTGTGGATGGAGTGAGTCTAAAGAAGAAAAGAGTTGGTGTTGTTCGGACCAATTGCTAATCAATCAACCAACTAAATTAATTTTGGGACGACCAGATGGAAACCCCAGCACACTATAATACTGTCACCAAGTTGTTGTATTCTAGGACACTAATTAACCACGATTTCAACACTGTCTTTTTTTATTTTTGATGCGTATAACCCAACAGCAGAAGACGCAGCATATTGGAATTTTAGATTTTGGCTACCGGGACTTACTAAGGAAACGATTATCAATTTCACCGACCCAAATCAATCTTTATGTGATTAGTAAACAAAAACATGCATGTGAACTTGTCCTAAGGCGTTATAGTTCCTGGCCGCCAATAACGACAGGTCCATCATTTTTAAGGGTAATTTATCATTTTTTTTCAAGTTCACAGCACCCCTTTTGTTTTGCTCTTAATATGAACTACAAACATTTTCATTAAAATAATTTTAAGAGATTTTTATCGAACACGCACGCGTTCGGACAAACAAGAAATAACCCCGCGGAGCATAAACACCGTGATGTCTCTCTCTTTTTCTTACCGACCATCTCTCCTTTTCCTGCGACGCGACACGTGTCGGAAACCCAATTCCTCTGCGTCGACAGGATCAAAGGCAGACGCTTTTCGCTCTCCCCCCCCCCCCCCCCCCAAGATCTTCTTCTTCTTCTTCACGACAACTCGTCTTTCTCCGGACCACCTTCGATCCCATCTACTCGCAACGACCACAAGAGGGAGAAGGAGAGCATCAGTTGTTGAAAGAAGGGAAGGGAAGGCAAGAGGAGGGAGCTCTTGACCCATTCGACTTCCGCCATGCTGTCGTTGAACCGGTGCTCTTTCCTGGTAAATCGCGGCTTCATCCCTCCGCCGCCATTGCCCACGACTGACCCATTTCTCGTCCATCTGTTCTCAGCTTTCCCATTTCGGATTTTCGGTTCTTGTCCCCGTTTCGTGCCTCGTATTTTGATCTTGCGGATTTCTTGCTTTGTTGGTTCTTTCGTTGTATTCCCATTCCGGATTTCTGGTTTTCGGGTTTGTTTCTCGATTTGAGTTCCGTTGTCTTGGGGGTGGGAAGGAAATCGTTATTCGTGAATAGTGATGATTTGCTTGAACATGTATCTCCAAATTGTTTTAGATAGTTTTTTTATTTATTTATCTGTTGATTAAAATAACGGATTCTGATGTTTGTTTTTATTGGATCTCACAGAGCAATTCGGGAATCAATGGCTCGGGCATCACTGTGCAGAGGCACAGAGTGCCTGCGGCTTATGTGAGAGTGGCATGTTTGCGGCCAATGAACGCTGGAGGCACTACAAAGGGTGGTGATATGGGTGTGGTGATGGACGGTGCATTGAAGGAGATACAGTTGAGTCATGACAATTCTGCCATGGCGGATGTCGATGGGGAGTTGGCCACGGGCAGTGGTGTGAAGGATGTGTATGGGGAGGACTGTGACCTCGAGGACCAGCTTGCTACTCCCTGGTCTGTGTCTGTTGCAAGGTTAGTTGGGGCTCCTCTGGGTTTCGGTGAGGATTCATGTTTTATTGTCCTCGATTTCTTCGAGGGTGACGCATTTGCCCTGCATGGTGCCTGTTCTTGATGGGGTTTACTGGTTTGTGGATATTAAAATATTGTGACAATGGTGAGCAGTTGCTATGGGACTCTGGGCAAAAAGATTTTTGAACTTTCGTATCATAGAGGCAGTATTTTAGTTCTCGAGCCATTTTGTTGAGCTAAAATATATTGGTATGTGATTGCTGATATGCATGGCGGAACAAAAGTTCCTGCCAGATATATTTGTGCTTCGAGAGGAGAGCCGTGCTTCTCTACCGCTCCTTTGTTTGTGCTTCCTTGAGTGCATCTCTGTGTCTCACTTCCTTGCCGGTGGTGATCTTGATTATTTGAGATAGTTTTAGCATTCTTTTGTCCTACAGCAGCCTATGGCCAAAGAGTCGGATCCTTCCCCTCAGTTTTGTGATGCAATTGATTTTTCACTTCTGGCAGTGGGTATAGCTTGCTGCGTGATCCACACCACAATAAGGGCCTTGCTTTCAGCGAAAAAGAGAGAGATGCTCACTATCTTCGTGGTCTCCTCCCTCCAACCATCGTTTCTCATGAAATCCAGGTTCACAGGCAATTCCATCTCCATCCGTTATATTTTCTTAAGTTTTTGGTACGTATTTTATTTAATACAAATATGTCCCCCTGGCAGGTGAAGAAAATGATGCACAACATTCGGCAATACCAGGTCCCATTGCAGAAGTATATGGCCATGATGGATCTTCAGGTTGTTTTGGGCATTTGACTGATTCGCTTTCTTTTGCCACCTTTTTGAAGTATTTGATTTGGATACACTACTGAAGCTCCTATGCATATCATGCTCGTGTCCTGTACATTGTTCCTATTCTTATGTCAGTAGAGAAATATGGTAGTGTACTAAAGTTTGATCCTCCTGAATACTTCCCTTTTTGTAGGAAATGAATGAAAGGTTGTTCTACAAGCTTCTAATTGACAACGTTGAAGAGCTGTTGCCTGTTGTTTACACTCCCACCGTTGGTGAAGCTTGCCAAAAGTATGGGAGCATCTTCAGGCGTCCTCAGGGTCTCTTCATTAGCTTGAAGGAGAAGTGGGCTCTAGCTATCCATGAAGTTTTTCCATTACAATGTGACATCCACAGATGCAGGTGGTAACGTTGAACTGATCCTTTCAGGGGGAGGATTCGTGAGGTGCTGAAGAACTGGCCAGAGAGGAATATTCAAGTTATTGTCGTAACAGATGGAGAAAGGATCCTGGGACTCGGAGATCTTGGATGCCAGGTATAATCAATTACTCGCCTTTTGCGAAATCACGACAAATTATTTTGGGACATGACGGCATACTGAATGCTGATATGCATTTGAAACTGTAACAGGGAATGGGTATACCTGTTGGAAAGCTTTCGTTATACACAGCTCTGGGAGGAGTTCGACCATCCGCTGTGAGTAGTCCTTACATCCGTTGCTTATCTTTTTAAGTTTCTTTTTGAGAATGCTTTTCCAGAAATGGCTTGAGTTTTACTTTTTGCTTTTTAAACTTGACAGTGCTTACCTGTAACAATTGATGTTGGAACTAACAACGAGAAGCTGTTAAATGATGAGTTTTACATCGGACTAAGGCAGAGAAGAGCTACTGGACAGGTCCTTTTCCTTTACCTTTTTATGGAAACAATTGGATGAATGTATATATCATACTGTGCCTCTTGCGTTCTCCTTTTCCATCACAGGATTATGCAGAGCTTCTGCACGAATTCATGTGTGCTGTTAAGCAGAATTATGGGGAGCGAGTCCTGATTCAGGTCCCAACAGAATATAAACATCTACCTCGGAATTAGAAATTGTCTTCTGTAGTTTCTTGGGTAATGTATGGGACTTGTTCGCATTCGCAGTTTGAAGATTTCGCAAACCACAACGCATTTGATCTACTTGCGAAATATGGTACCACTCATCTTGTCTTCAATGACGATATTCAGGTAAAAGAAGAAACGCCGCTAACGACGTGGAACATTTTTGCGCCTAATTATTTGTTTTTTCATGATTTCTCAGGGGACAGCTTCGGTGGTCCTGGCTGGGCTAATTGCAGCACAGAAATTAGTCGGGGGTAGTTTAGCTGATCATAGATATCTGTTCCTTGGAGCTGGAGAGGTTAACTAAAACATCATGTTGAGCTGAATCAGTAATTGTCCATTGTATAAGTATTGATGTGCTGGGATGATATTTTGTTGCACTAGTCATCTCATGGCGTATTGTCGACTCATTTTGCAGGCTGGTACTGGAATAGCAGAATTGATTGCCCTAGAGATTTCAAAACAGGTTCATATTAATGAATAACCATACAAACTCATTTTTGTGTGTTTTATTGAAATCTATAGCTAACGGTCGCAAACTCAGAAAGTTGTGTTTACTTGATGCAGACTAATGTTCCTTTGGATTTGGCTCGCCAGAATATATGGCTGGTTGACTCGAAGGTAGACCCTGGACATGGCTATTACTTGAACCATGTTGAATACTGTCATATTTCCTGTCAAAATTTGGAAACGCTAGATGATTGATGTACACTTCTGGTAATTCCCAGGGGTTGATCGTTAGTTCACGGAAGGAGACTCTCCAGCATTTCAAAAAGCCTTGGGCACATGAGCATGGACCCCTTCAAAATCTCGTGGATGTGGTGAAAGTATGCTTACATCCTTCCTTTTTCCTTGTACACATTTGATTCCTCTTATTTTCTATGCTCACACATTGTGGGAAATTTTAGGCAATTAGACCGACCGTGTTGATAGGCACATCTGGTGTGGGAAGAACGTTCACTAAAGAAGTGGTTGAGGCTATGGCCTCCTTGAATGAGGTAAAATTTTCTCGGTGTGTTTTTCTTTGTGCTTGAGTTTTGGTGCTGTCTTCTCTGATGGGAGTGACCAATTCCTCTTGTTTTGCTCAATTTCAGAAGCCGATCATCCTCGCGCTTTCAAATCCAACTTCACAGTCTGAGTGCACGGCTCAAGAAGCATATCGATGGAGTGAGGTAAGGACACAGAACTAGTTTTTGTGATATTTTGTGAAGTCAAAACAGAATGGAAGTGATTGAAGCATGTTCCAATTTCTCAACAGGGTCGTGCAATCTTTGCGAGTGGAAGTCCATTTGCTCCTGTAGAATATGAAGGGAAGGTTTTCGTTCCGGGACAGGTACATACTCCCAGAACCCAAGCATTTAACTGTTATCTTATCCAGGTAAATAATTGTTTTTCGGAAGCTGAGTTTTCGCGTTCTCTCTCATTTTAGGCGAACAATGCATACATATTCCCTGGATTCGGCCTGGGCCTGATAATGTCTGGAGCTATCCGTGTCCACGACAACATGCTCCTCGCAGCCTGTGAGTGCTTTTACTGTGCCTTTACCTCGTCAGACAGACCTGGAAAACTTAACCGAACAATGAAATCTGAAACCTTTTTCTTGTCCATGAAACAGCGGAAGCACTAGCTGCAGAAGTGACACAGGAGAACTTCGACAAGGGTTTGATTTACCCGCCATTCTCCAACATCAGGATGATCTCGGCCAACATCGCCGCAAGTGTGGCTGCGAAAGCTTACGAGCTTGGTAAGGGGCTTCTATCTTGTCTATCCCATCTTCATTTCTTGGTTACTCGGTATTCACTGTGCAGCGAATGTCGGACTAGTCCTCATTTTCTCGCTGCGCCTCAGGCTTGGCGACTCGGCTTCCTCAACCGGTGGATCTGGTGAAGTTTGCAGAGAGTTGCATGTACAGCCCTGCTTATCGGAATTACAGATGAACGGCAGACCCGCGCCTTTTGTGCCCCCCTTTAGCCACGTTTCGGGCATTACTTGGACCTCAAATTATGGAGTAAAGTCAGTTATTTGTATCATTCTTGGCGGAATGATTTTTAATGAATGGTATTGCCGCGGATATGTAGGGAAAGGGTGACAAGATATGGTTGGAAGGGATTTTATGGTTGGCGGAAGAACAAAAGAGTGAACGAATGTGCGAGAAACACCAACCACGGGAAAAAGGTGAAAGATAGGGTGAGATTTAACCATCACGAATACAGATTTCACTAGCGTGATCCAGTTCTTGAATATGAAATGAGAATGGACGAATAAACAAATACATAACACTTAGAATTCACTATGAAGAGAAGAATGAAGACACAAAATTTAACAAAGGATTTCCTTGAATTCTTAATAATAATTGTGCTTTTCTATTACAAGGTGCATGTATTTATAGAAGTTGCTCAAACTACGAAATTAAATGCTAATCTTAAAATTGAAGTGTTTCTAAAATGTAGCGACATGTACAACCACATCATTCTTGTCAGAAAATTAAAGGAAAGAAGTAATATAGAGTCGTTTCGAAAAAGGTAACAAACGATTCGGCCTCCACTTGACAATGTGAGATCTTCGACGGAAGACAACTCAATCGGATTCCTTCGATGCTGACTTCTTTACGATTGACTGAAATCTTGCTGAAGCCGACCCTTATCTCGACCAGTCTGCATCCTCGATTGGCATCCTTTTCACTTGAACGTTCAACTAATAGTAGATTAACTCCCTATCAACTTGACTTGAGTTGTGGTTGTTTCGTGAACTGGACCATCTTCGCATCAGTCTCTCCATGTTAAGAAAGGTTTGACCTCAAACCGGCTCACTCTTCTTCCTCAATGAATGGAATGTGATCTTGAACATTGGAAGACAATGTCCACAATGACAAGACAGACTTTGTCCTCGACGGTGCATCTAGTGTGGAAGAAATTCTCTTTCCGACTCTCCTCTAGAGCGGGTGTCACGTTTAAGCCCTTGCGGACGACTTACAAGCTCTCCTTCATCAAGAATTCCTTAATCTCCTCTTAATCCTAAATAGGAGTCGAATTCTCCTAAAACTCTTCTTCGTCATTACAACTATATGATGATCATATTTCTTCTTATTGGACACTGAGACTATGTGTCTTATCCCTTGACACTTAAAACATCATCGACTGGTCTCAATCACTCGACTTGACTTCGGGCTTTGAAGTCAATTGTGGAGTTTTACTTGAGACAATCGATTAGAGTCTCGATAATGAACAGGGTCATGAAGCCAACAATAATGTGGCCATCGAAGCTGCTCGTCAACGTGGATGATCTGGTCGGCGTATCCCAGCTCAACCTTATCAAGGCTGAGAACATTTGCAGGCAATCCCTTCAAACAGCTCGGCGAGCCCTCGAGTCAGTCGGTGTTTCATGCCAAAGAAACCCCCGGCATCCGTGCCAGACTTTCGAGCAAGCGTGAGGGGGCAATCCCAGCCGAGCCATTTGAGGCCTCACAAAAGCTCATTATTGTTGATCAAGTTGTTTAATTTTTAACCCACCCCTTTAAATTTACAGTATGGTTTCCATGATGTGTTTACATTGGAAAATAATTAATTCATCTTAGTGGTAAAGAGATTTTGTCACTTTAGGCACTCAGAATTCGCATGGCTAGCGAATTCTGTGCTTCGTGTCCCTTGGAGATTCGGTGCGTCCTCCAATTCCTCGTACAGGATCGAGGGCGACGGGTAAAATACGAGGCATAGAGGAAAGTTGTCCTTCAAATGACTCCGTTGGAAAAAAAGGTGCGGTCGCTTTACTCTACGCGGAGTTAGTCGCGGACTTTATTTTAGAAAGTATGGTATAAAGTCGAAAAAAACAGATTGAGATCGAGGATTTTTACTTATTTGCTCTCAAACGTGGAAAGGTGACGATGCTCTAAAATAAAGTTCATGATTATGAATGCTTTGAATCCGATATGGGCATTTGATTCGAACTCATGTCACGAGATTGCGAGCAATAAGTCTGATTTAGGCGTTGAATCCGACTAATGTGAAATGATCATAAACAAATATTGAGATCAAAATAAATGAGCTGAAATTCAAATGAATAAATCATAAGTAGCGAGAAGTTCAAAAAAACGAAGACCACTCGAAGAAAAATGCCTAACTCAAGATCTTTAAACCCAAATGGGGGCAAAACCAAAGCAAAAAGATGTCGAACTTAATGAAAATAATGACAAATGGGTTGACAGAGACGAATTGGCATTAGGTTTACTAAAACCTAAAATGCCGAACATAGCCATATCACATGTCAAAATGTTTTTTGAATACATCTCATCTCAAAAAGGTTGAAAATTAATGAAATAAAATTTTATGTGTTTCAGGAACGACATACTAAAAGTTACATTTTTTGGCATTTGCAAAAGTCGAAACAAAATTTTGAATAAAACAAGGTTCTAAAAAATAGTCTCAGATGAGACAAAGATTTGAAAAATCGTATTTCTTTTAAACCAAAAAAAAAACGTATTCTTATGCATAATATATCGTTTATTTAAGTCACGGATTGAAAAGCATACCTCCAACATGCAGTCCAACTAACTGGCCGAAGGTAGGCACCATTCCTGTACACCCGTTGTTGCTCGGTCGTGTCATAAATATGTCAAAACACAAAGGAGGAAAATAAAACATAAGACGACATCATTTTAATGTTAGAGAGGTCAAACGCAAACAACGAAATGAAGTGAGATTGCTTCTCGTTACAGGAACTTGTTTCTCGAGTCCTAGGAGTTCTCAGGAGCTCGAACGAGGTGAGTTTGGTTGCAGCATGGGAAGATAGGTTGGAATGAAGTGAAGTGTAAAGATATGAAAATTTTTATGTATAATATAAGGAAATTATAAGAATATTTAACTACTAATAATTAGAAATGAAAGTCAAACGCCCATAACTTACTTAACATGAGTTCAAATCCAACCCACACAACCGAAAACCTTTTAATGTAAGAGCTAATAAGTAAGGATTCCGAATCCAACATGACTTTCTTAATTGAATTAGTTTTTTAAAAATTAGATCGATGACGACTCCATAGTGGCTTTCTTAGGTAAATCAACATTTTATGGATGCAGAACGCGACTCTTTCGCTTCAATCCCCCCTTGATTTTCTTTGTGGATTATGACCGCCCTTATACCCGTCGCCTTCGACTCCTCTACAGAAGTTTGGGACTGAGGGTATCGGATAGGTCCGTTTAGGGACCAAGGGAGGGTCAACTTCGATTCCTCTATAGCTCCGCGATGATCGCGTCGAGGGTCGACCGGAAGGCGTCTGGAGAACAACATCGGATCCTCTTATTGTGGACCCGCACAGGCGTGCGAGGGCAGTAGGCGGTAGACGCGAATACAATGACAACTCAACATAAGTGTGATGACATATCTATTCACACTCCAATTTTACATTCCTATGATAATTCCGTGAAAACTATTGAATTTCTTGAGCCCCTTAACTTTTCTACTCCTCAACGAGCTTAAAACCATCGAATGACAGATAAATATAAGCTAATCACAAAATGCTCCCGATTGGCTACGCTTACGTGTGCTGACGTTGGATTTTATCCAGAGCCTTAGGATAACGGCACCTTTTTTTTTTTTTTTTTTTGCTAATAACCAACCATTCATCATCATTTCTCAACTAGGGATTAAAAAAGCAAGCTTGCATCGCAACTACCCAATAATCGGGTCATCGAAAGGAAATCCTCCGAAAAAGAAACAAAAAAAAGGACAATTTTCATCAAAAAGGTGAAATCCCGATCTCTTTAATTGATATCATTTTTCTACCATCATTCATATTACTACTCATCACGGGGGATGACCGCAGCAGCTTCCATTTATTGATGACGACGTGTTTACCTAAAAGCCGAATCCAAACCGCACGTCTTGGACGCAGGGTGAGTTTGTAATAACATTCCAAGTACACAATGGAAAGAGAACATGAAGTAAAAACTACATACAGTCATGCACTAAGCCTATGTTCGTTAAATATGGGGTTTATGCTAATGAATAGTGCCTCCATGCGTAAGTATTATGTGTTGGTGTTGGTTGTTCATAGTTGCCATTGGGTAATTAATGATCGGAAGTTATGCTCCCAACATGCCCTTTTTCTTTTGCATATTTGTCTATGACCATTTTTAATAATAATAATACTCTAACACGATGGCCTTACCCTTTTGATGATCCAGATTATCAATAAATATGGGAATTTTTGAAGCTGTTGTTATGACTTTAAGAGACGAAACCTAACAAAACTTCTTAACTATAAAGGCAAGGTTTTTGCAGGCAGATGAAGGAATCGGGAACGCTTTTCATGTGGGATGTTAAATCGTTTTCCTCGAAATGGGAATAGAATATGAGGGAATATTAGGGTTGAGTAAAATAGTCACATTTTCAACAAGTTGGGACATGGGGGACTCTGTAAAGTGATGAAATTAAAACAGGGAAAAAAAGAAAGGAAGAAAGCAATAAAGGGCAATGGCCTAAAGATGAGGATGCGATCCAAATTCAATGTAAGCTGCGGGAGCGAATTTTAGAGTAGTAATAATAATTGAAGTCGGAGTTAGAGATGGGGGCAGCCCTCCTAGGTATGATTGCTTTCATGGAAACCCACAATTCCACCCACCCCCCACAAATAAAGACTGAATCAAAAGACACCGAAATTTCAAAAAAGAAAACAGAAGAAAAGTGACACTTGACATTCATTCATGTCGGCATGTGCTTTCGAACAAAGTCCCAACAAAATTTATGTGTCGAATATCACCCAACATATTCAGTTGTCTTTTGTTTCTACTTTTTATTGATTATTCAGACCGTGAGATATTATCGTTGCCTTAAAACAGATCTCCCTCAAAATTCAAACAGAAAATGTTAAGTAAGATATATGTGTGCATACCTCAAATAAACATTTTTGCTAATAAAGGGCATCTGGCCACATAACTGGGCCAAACAAACAAAAGGAAAAAGGAAGAAATCAAACATTCCCATCATCAGCCCGCAGAAAATTAGGCGCGGGGGCGATCATGAGTGTGACTTGGCATGACGGTCCACTAACTCAAAAAATAAAATTGCAAGAACACCAAATAAACGGGGGTTTGCATTCAACATCCCCAACCTTATTATGCCCTAAAAAATGTCACCAGGAAAAAAAAAGGAGGGATAAGATCCCACTACGAGCGTGCTCATTCATAATGAAAAATGAAATTAAATAATGAAAACAACTCCAATCTTTCCTTTATTGAGATGTGGCAATTAATGTGGACCTCAATCATTGTCATTGGGAAAGAATTCCCTCCCTCCCCCCATAACATTCCCAACCCTTTTCCTTTCTTTCTCCTCTTCCTTTGCTTTAAAAGTAGATTGGATTATAAGAACACCTCGGCCTTCATCCAAAAGAGAATTGCATGATAAGATAAGGAAAAAAAAGCCATTATTATTGCTATTATGGAGGGGATTGCTAGGATTGGAGATCAAGCGATCGGTCCTAAGCTGCTCAATTTGATGCCAAACTGTAGGGAGGAGGTGAGTGGCCAAGAAGAGGAGAAGAAGCTTGAGCTTAGGCTTGGCCTTGCTCCACCGGGGGAACGCGGCCGCCGCCACCACCACAACCTTAACCTACGAGGTGATGGTAGTGACTTGGATCGCGGGTTGTTGCTCTCTTCCGCGAGATCGTTGAGGAGCAATGTTCAACACAAGAGCACTACCCACTTCGATCTTAACCTTAAGGATGTCAAGGGCGAGCACAACACTACCACCACCACGACATTCCAGAAACGGTATTTTTTTTTATTCAAACTTGATTAACCATGTATTTAGAAAGGGTTTTGTACGATGAGTATACTGATGATGCCGATGCTTTTTGCCCATGAAACGAATCGGAAAGCAGAACCGCACCTGGTCCAGTGGTTGGGTGGCCACCCGTCAGGTCATTCAGGAAGAACATCACCGCAAACTCGATCAACAACTGCCTGAAACGACCTAGCTCTTCCCATGATGCTGTTGAGGCAAATAATAAGAGCCTGGTCGATGGTGAAGCCATCGATGGGGGGAATCACAATTATCAGATGATAGAGAGGCCCAACGGGTCCATGTTCGTGAAGATCAACATGGAGGGAGTTGCGATCGGGAGGAAGGTCGACCTCGGAGCCTACGACACCTATGACAAGCTATCCTCAGCCGTGGACGTCCTCTTCAGGGACCTCCTAGCAGGTATGTAACAATCAGTTCCGCCACTTCCTACGTAGTTACCATATTTTACTAGCCGATTCCCGTTATTGCGTTTCTCGGGGGTGGTGGGGTGGGGGGATTGATTATCAGTACAAAGGGATGGAGGGGAGGAGGCAATAACAACAACAGAGGGGGTGGATGGAAGAGGGGAGTACACCATCGTGTATGAGGACAACGAAGGGGACAGGATGCTACTTGGTGATGTCCCTTGGCAGTAAGGAGACACCCTTCATAACTCTAATCCACTTAACATTTCATATTTGATTCTTAAATAGTCTTTTCCAGCTGATATGTTTTGTTTGCATGTTTTGGTGTTGTGAATTTGTAGCATGTTTGTGTCAACTGTGAAGAGATTGAGAGTGCTCAAGACCTCTGAGCTTTCTTCCCATGGCAGTTGAGTGTTTTTATTTATGTCGAGCATTTTCCTTTTCTCTTAATAATATATTCATTTTTTTTTTGGGGGGAGGGGGTGTTTTTTTTGTGCAGTTGGTGGGAGACAAGAACGATAAGATCCAACGCCCACCAAGAGATGGGCAACTAGCTAGTTATGGAAGACTTCCTTTTCCTAGATCATTCAGTTCTTTTTCTTTTTTTTAAGTTTCTATTTTGTTTTTATTGACGTGTGTTTTGAACCTTGTAGAAGGTGGGTATGTGTGTATATATGAAAAATTAGTCTTGGGCTGCTACTCTGTATGGCGATGCCCGATTTCCACTGTTTGGTTATGGTCGATTGATATTGAAAGGGTAAATCAGACGGTATCCAACAGCTGCAAATCTAAGTAAAAACATATTGTGTGCTACTCTACTTTTCGTGTTCTTGAGTTCGGGGTGAGTATCCCAGCCACGAAAGATTTCGTCCAAGGTATAAGCTGTGTAGGGCATCCAAAAGCTTGAATGACTTAGACAAGAGGAGCAGGAACGTTGGCAATGGAGTGTTAACGGTCTTGTAGTGGCAGGAAAGAAAAAAATGGAGTGTTAACGAAAACAACCTAGCACGAAAACAACCTTTCGTGCTAGGTTGTTTTCGTGAAATCGTAGGTGAGTGAAGTTGAGCACTAGTTTGTAATAGACTAAAGACTCGTTGCTAGCATCAGTGAGGAGTTGATCCGATTTATAGTGGGATCCTAGAGCAAGTGGCATGGGTGCGAGCACAAGTCCTGATGAATGAAGGAAAGTAGTGGTCTTGGTAAGTGAAGCCGAGCAGAAACCTTTGTGATTTTTTCTATAAGTAAATTAAATTAGCCCAAAATATTATACACCCGCAAAGGGAAATACCCCATAAATCAAAGAGCTTTGTACGGTCATACCGTTGATTTTTAAAAGAATTTTTGAAATACGATCGAAATTTTAAAAATATTCGATTTATCATCATCGGGGTGCGTTTTGAAAACCCATATTTCAATTTACAAAGAAGACGTGTTTTTAAAATCCGTATAAATAATAAATCGGATAATTTTAAAACTTTTAACATACTTCGTAAATTTTTTAAAAACTAACGATATAACCTTATACAAACCTCGTAAACCAAAAGCCATGACATATAGAGTCAGTCTAACAAGTCTAGATTGACCTAGGACAGTAGTTTAACAGGCTAGCCTAGTATATCAATCTCGTATGCTGGAACCCTACAAACCCATAAGTAAGTTAATCCACTGTTATACCAACGCCATTTACCAAAAGATGCAAATCGATCCGCCCATCCCGCTATGGGAGTCTCGGTCAGTGAAATTAAATAGGTGCAGACGCCATCTTAACTTGGTGACTTCTACAGTTAGTCACAGTTTATGGTGCAATTATTATATGATTGCCTTTAGAATATTCTATTCCATCTTTAACTCTTTGTTTCTCTGTAGCAGTCGTTGCATCTTGTGTAATCGTTATTTGTGTTCGGTAATCCTGATAGGGTAAAAAGTGTACATATGCTAATAGTGAAAACCTTTGTGTCTCTTTTACCTTTTTCTATTAATAGTTTCTATTTTCTAAGTAATCATCTAGCATAAATCGTTAATTGGAGAAAAGTAACCTAAATACAAAAACTCTTTTAAGTGCAGAACTTTCTGTACTAACCTTACATCACCGCAAAGACTTCTAAGTTCTGAAGTTGACTATATACATCAAGCTTCAGCGGAGCAAATTCACAAAAACTTGTCTATCTCTACGGTTATGTACCGAGCTTCCGTTACTATAAAAAGTCTTCAAGGTTATGGAATTGACATTACATATGAAGCTTAATTGCTAATCAAGATCACTTTGAGTTCATGTAAACGAAGATTTCATGACCCATATAAACCTAACATTTTATTGTTGGGATTCTATTAATCGTAGAAAGTCCATGTTTGGACTACAATACTAATTACTTTGTGGCCATGGCACACCAACAATTACTCACTTAATTCATATTCATGATTTAAAAGCTTTTCGGCCGATCATTCGGCTAAAACCAGTCCGCATATCTTCTACCAATGTGTAATACTTCTTCCTGGCCATGCGATGAATGTCCATTCAAAATGACTGTTCGGACGGAGTTCGAGCCGCATTTACGAGCACTAAAAGTGCTCTAGTCGACAACTCCATCACCGAGTACCCACGTCAGAGTGGATTATCGGACACAATAACTTTTGTTTAAAAGTTGTTCTTATTTCAACCAGGAGATGGTGGACAAATAAGGAGGAATATATAAACTTCAACTACTAGGGGGCAGCAAACATGGACTCCCACTTGTTGGTAAGATTATTAAAATCGGCAAAAGCACGAAGGAATTGCCTTGATCAAAGTCGTCCTTAAACCTGTGGTCCCATACATTTCTTTACTAGTTCAAATCGACTACATACATCTTAAATCACAGTCGGTAGCTCGAAGCCTTGGCTTCACCCTGCATCCTACCAATGCATGAGTTGAGGTTGCACTGCAGCTCGACAAAGCCATCGTGGCAATCTTGGGGCGTAGGAATCCACTGCAGGTCCCATATCCCTGATAGGAATAATCTCTTTTATGTATAATGTAAGTCTTGGAGATGAGGTGACTGTCAACTACCCGTTGACTGGAATGGCGTTGATAAAGGTAGCTGTTCGCTGCAGCGGCGTAATAAGGATTACAGTTGGGAGTGTAGAGGCACAACATTGTAGCGACTGCTACATGGATGGTCATGGATGGGAGAGAAAGACGATCAAATGATATTTGCCTTCATTCCCGCAGGTTGTTAAAGCTACAGTATCATCATGTTCTCTCGATCACATATCTTAGTGAATATCAAGTGATAGGACATTTCCATCCCCTGCATTCCTATTAATCGTCGTCCGTATGGACACAATGGCTTTCTCCACTCAAGAACCGGTCGACACACCATTCAACAATAATTGTAGTATCTTAGTAGAGGTGGCCATGGGCCAAGTTAGACTCGAACATGGCCCGTAAAGAACCTGCGTCGACTTGTAACCGCCGGGTCGTTGAGCTCCCGTAACCGGCATACTAGTTGTCTGGCCGGTTATGGATTACGTGATTTTCAACCCATGGACATGGTGGCTAGGCCCGTCGGGTTGTACGAGATAATTAAAATATCATATAGACAATCTAATATAAAAGCTAAAATATTTTCATTTGATATTTCACATAGTTAGACTTCCATATACAAAATATTATTATCAGTGTGGTCATAGGAGCTTTTAACATTACTTTTTTTAAACTAAAACCTTCATTAGTCTATCAAATGTTTTTACCAGATACCCTACAACTCATGATGACCGGTAAAGTCAGACTCACAAAGGCTAATGCCTAGTTGGTACCCTAAGGTCCGGCTGTTGGTATTCGAACATACGATCTTCCAGGTGAATCCTCCGTCATTTTCTACATTAAATGGATATGATCAATTATTACTTGTCATGATGACATGTTTATTCTAAACTCTTAAAATTATTATTAGCCTTTAATAAACACTTACACGTATATGCACCAACTATACACTTTTACCCTTAACCTTAGATATTATTGAACGAACAAGTGTCTTGAAATTTGCTTCTCATAGGCTTTACCTCGTGTAATAAGATGTAAACCCAAAATAGTTCAACTATTTTGAAGTTTAATATTTTTTTTTATATCAGCGAGATTCGTGGCGGACTTACTTTTTGTGAGCCCTCTCACGAGGCTTGGAGGCTCTTTGACAAGCTCTCGAGCCTCAGGCCCGGCCCCACTACATCCCCTTTGGGCCCGACTTGAAGCCTGCTCCCCTGTCAGTCCAATTCCAGTTGAAGCAGGTGGGTAGCTCTTGGGCTATATTAGCCATCACCCACAAGTCTAACCGTAAATCCAAGTGGAGTGTGCATGGTGGGGTTCGAATCAGAAATCATGACAAGGTTCCAAACACCCACCACCCACCTTAGAAGTTTAATATTATAGAATGGTAAAATGAACATGTTTAAAACATTTTCATAGGGTAAGTGAGCTACGTTTAATTCCTTTAACTAACGCTAAGAAGACACATATGCTTAATTTTTTATCCATCACATTATCCGACGAGTTACAACCCGTATACCCCCCAATGGGTTTAACCAGAACAGGTTTACAGTTTGCAATGTTTCGATTTATGAGCCGTACCGGTAAAAAACTCGACGCTTGGCCACCTCTATATATAGTAGTGTCAAAGTAGGTTGATTACATATCCAGGATGCAAGCAAATCTAAACATACGTAATTTATTTCATAATTTCATTTGAAGGCACTACCTTCATGGGCGGTTTCCCCTACAAGACGGCCCAAAACACTGATAGCCCTTGCTTCCCCGGAGGCGAAGGTGTGCCTTGATCTTCAAAATCCGACCATTACACCCTCAAGTTGCTCCATGCTTCTCTTTGATAGGACAAACACTCAATAATACAGATCGGGCATATGTAATCTAAGGTTTGTACCGAGTTTATAAAAAAAAATATTTCTTAAGATGAGTTTTAAAAATTAATACTCGAAAAATTGAAAAAAATAACGCATCTTTCAATTTAAAAAAATTTCATTCTAAAATTGCACCATACAGTAATATACACGTAAATTTAAAAAATGTAACAGCATTTTTAGCGAATTTTTTTCAGAATTAACCATATAACCATACAAAACTCTATGTAAATCAGACGTAGTCAACACGTCACATTGGAAAGAATGACTAATATTTGTAGTAATCATGTGTGAAATGATTTTCTCAAGATCGTGTCGAAATGATTCAACAAAACGACTGTTTCAAGGAAAGCGTGATTGTTAATTCTTTAAGGCGAAATAACTGACACCGCTAAGTATTTTGATTTCCATCAATGTGGTGCTATTTTATTCCATAAATTATAACTAAGCTAAATACATAAATACTCCATAGACATGGCTCATCCTAAAGTGACTAAACAAAAACAAAAATGAAATATTAAAATAGGTCTTGGCTGAAATTGCTTGAGCCTGTTTCGAAACACGGCCACTGGTAACATCTCTATGCTTTCTGCGGTCCAAAAATCGAGACTAGCAAGTCCTAAACTATAAAGGACGGACTAAAAACTCAAATCAGGGACAGCCTCGAAAATATTTTCCAACATGGGACTAATTTGATGAAGCCAGAACACTCCTAGGTCATTGTCCGTAACTAGAAAGGATCTCTCCTCTCCCTTAGAACAATGCCAAATAAACGGATCATCCATTTCAAATCACAATCGGGTTCCAAGAAATATTCTTAATCAATGACCCTGCCAAGCAAGCATACAAGTCCTCGAAAGCACATAAAACCTACAACTGATAATTATGACAACTTACGTGCAAACCACCCACCTCAAAACTTTAAGCCAAAAGCCAGCAGCAGTCGACAAACAGCTCATGATAGTATATAAGCAGATCTCACCACAAACCCACAAACTGATAGAAAAGATATGAAAAGGTTTAATCAAATTGGTTACATATCAGGAATAGAGTTTGGAGTAACATCAAGTAAAAACACAAGAGAGTTATCCCCACATATAGTAGACACCCGAACTAGTGTTTTTCTTTTTTCCTAGTACAGACTGTCCAAAAGAGAAAAAAATTTGAAAAGACACTAAAAAAACTCACAAATAGCAGAGTGCCCTTCTCCATGAACAAAACCAGCTTCCTAAGAACCTTCCACAGAAACATCGAGGAAGTATATAGAGCCACCTAATATCACAGTCCAACAATCAATTCCACGTATCAAACTGTACAAGATGATAAGCGTCTTCCTTTTTTTTTGGTGATATTTCTTCCTTTTTTTTTCTTTTTGTTCCCCCTGGGTAGAGCTGACATAAACAGTCTCCGATTCACCAAATAAGAGGGCTCCTAGTGTTTAGGCCCCTCCTCCCCAGTGTACATCATCACTCTAAAGGAACTGGTATGCCTGAAAAGGAAACATTTGAAAGCCAGCAATTAATATAGAACTTACCCACAGGAACTGCTGGCTTTCTTTCTGTCTTCTCTTTCTTCCGACATTTTTTTCACAAGTCACCTCGAAAAGTCTCTTTTTGGTTCATGTTCGACACCTCGAGCCTCTAAGGTTTTTATCTCAACCGGCCACTGAGCTAAACCACAAGAAAACAAAGGAGAGTTTGGGCTGTAAATGCAAGATCGAGAAAATCACAGGAGAAAGCTTAAGTAATACGAAAACACGTGAACCTTATCACCGGCTTCTGCAAGTCAGAATCGATTCCCACCCTTGGCTTGAGTTCCAATCCAACACCAGCATTTGGCTTCACAAAAGAAACAGCAAACAGTTGAAGGGAAAGAAAATAAGCAAAGTACAATCATCCAGACTAAGCCATATAGAAAAAATGAGGACCTTAATGACTAACTCCATTTGGACAAGCACAATGCGCTTTCAAGGACAATCAGTCTATGACCACTGGGGATGCAAAATTAAGAATTACTGAGGAGAAATTAAAGATGCAAGGCGAGGGAACAAACACAACCTCCAATTTTTTCTGCAATTTTCCTGGGAAAGAAGCGCAAACGGTCTCCAAGGCGAGCTTAGAATCGGCCTCGCATGAGTAACCCTCTGGGGTTCGGGGATTGTTACTCTCCTCAATGCTACCCACAACACTTCCATTGTTACCATCACTGCTACCCACTGCCGATTCATGCCCAACACCATCACAAGAACCAACCTCACTAGCCAGAGTTGTAACCAAGCTTGAATTGGAATTGCATTCACCATAACCCCGAGTTTCTGATAGTACATTATCTTTGCTCTCCGGGCCAGTCTTCGACTCTGCCATGACAGCCATATTTCCTTCCTCTCCACCAAGACTTTCTCTCTTCAATGAAGCCATCGACCTCGGTGGAGACAGATTATTGGATTTCTGATTAAGAATATCTGGCGAGACCGACTCTGGCCACCCAGGACTGACCGATTTACGTTTATCCGGAATATCATGCCTCAAATCCTCTTCTGTTGGACTATTCTTTCTCTTCAGATCTCTATCCTCGGATCCATTCCTACCCTTGTCAGCATTCTGAGAGGACAACTTATCACCCTTTTGCGGTGTTGAAATCCTAGATCGAACTCGCCTATACCCCTCAGGGAACACATAAGCAGGGGTCTGCTTTCTACGGACATGGGAGACATATATTTCCATCCCTGGCTTCCAGAACAGATACATATTAATGGAATGCCGGAACTCATCGACTGTCCCACGTATGTCAAATTGTTGACCCTCTTGAACTCTCTCACCCTGTTTCCTCTGCAAACCCATGAAAAATGCAGTATGCGCACACTGCCTCGATGTATCTGCATACTCATGAGGGTAAGGATGGCATTGCAGCTTCCCATATGTGTCACGCTCGATCTGCACATCACAAAGTTCACACAGCCATATGAACAACTAAGGGAATACTGATAAAAAATCAAAGTGGACGCAAATTGGATGTTTAAGGAAGAAAGGAGAGATGCTACCATCAAAGTCAACTGCCTCAGCCTTGATTCCACCCAACCCTTCCAAGATCGCAAATCATCAACATCAGCAGCGAGAACATCAACCTGCAAATAATTTTTATAGCTCTCAAAGAACATATATGGCTCAAATAAGGCACTCCACTGGGCTTTATTCAGCTCAATTTCCTGCAAAAGAAAAAGAACAAGCAGAAGCAAACTCTCAAAGTTAAACAAAAAGAATTCAAGGGAATCCCTAAGAAAATTCTTCCTTATACCTCGCATATTCTGTTACCAAATTGGAATTGCTCCATCATTACACGCCGGGTGCTGGTGGAGACATTGTAGCTAGAATTCATGCAAGGGTATGCTGGCGTTATAATAGGCATGTGATGGGTTTTGTCACGAGGATTCTTACGTGGATCCCACACAGAAAATCCCAGTTCATCCTCTTCAATTGGACAAAGCATCACAGGATTCGGCCACCGCCATTGGGTATATACCCTAAAAAAACGGGATACCAGCATGCTAGGGACTGCATTAGGATACAGCTGGCAGACACGAGCTACAAGAAGAGCCCAGTTGACACCCCCAAGAAATCCAGTCACCTATAGATAGATGTCATGCCAAACAGAAAATTAAACAGGACAAAAAAAAGGCAGATAAACACGCATACAGTTGAGAATAAAGTTTACTCACGTTGGAATAGACACCTCGTCTTTTGGCCCAAAACTTCAGGCATCGAAGTGTTGTTCGGAAATGCTATACAGACAAAACAAAATAGTAACAAAGCTAGTAATTATCAAATGTGGCCACAAGTATCACCGTTAAAAACCAATGATTCTTTTCTACCTCAAAGTTGGGAACTAGCTTAAGAATTTGGTCAGCAACCCTGCATCCATTCAGACTGCGAACAGTTGGTTCATCCGCATCATATAGAACAGACACTTCGGAGATGTCCAAATCCTGATCCCAACAATTCATCAGCCTTAAAATATTGCCTATGATGAACTAAAAATAAATGTAGAAGCAGAATATATATTTATAGCTTCTCAGCTAGAAATCAATCATCTTTCTAATAGCCTCGGACATAAAACTTAAAGATAAATGGTATACTCATACATCGTCAGTATTATAAAAAGCCACCATGCCAATTCTTCAGCACCAGTTTTGATGCATGTCAAATCCCAGAGTAACCACACAGGATGCTAGAGGGCATTTGAATAATTTATCAAGAATAAGATAAATAAGAGGTTTCAGCCTACAATTGAAACTAATGTAATTTTTTTTAACCTTGTTTCTTGTCTCAAGACAATTTTCTGAGGGTTGCTTGCAAACCCTAGAAATCTTTATCGTTCCCTTCAGCCATAATAGTTTTCTCCTAGTTTTTTCTGTTGTTTCTCCTATTCCTGGTTCGCTACTCCATTGCACTACAATAGCAATGAATACCCATGTAGGATGCCAATCATCCGGTTACTATTACTATGGAAGCTAAAATTCTTTAAAAATAACACGTATAAAGAAGAATGATGCCAACTATTGACCATTAACATAAACTATTGATCGACAAGTTTTATAGCAAAAGAAGATATACACTGAAGAGGATAGAGATGCAAGAGAGCAAAATTGAGTTTGGTATCATAAATATGCGAGGAAACAGTAACACTCTCCTAAAGCTGAGAGAAACAAGGTTCTAGTCCACCCGTATTTCATACAAATAACATCAACGAACCAAACCCAGCAAAGCCAACTTCCTAAAACACGACATGTCGCCCAGCAAACGACTTAGTGGTAAAAACTACCATTCTAGAAACATTAATTCGAAAGGAATTCTAGTAGCACCACGTCTTCTTCGAATATGAGATCCTTTTGTTATTTGTCACGACCATTTCAACAAAAAAGCATTTAACATATTACACATCGGCTTAAGTTAGAAGAAAGTTAATGTCCGCTTACTTCTGGAACGACCATTAAGGAAACACTAGCATATAGAAGGTCTATGGATATCCCATCAAATTTGAACTTCATTACTGGGACATGAGCATCTGGGACTGGCTGCAGCTCCGTCACTTCATCCATCTGGGCTAACATGTCATGCAAAACGAAGAAGAAATCCTCCTACAAAACACAGACTTAACAAGATAAAAAGGGGTGCCCACAAAATTACCCACTAGTATGAGAATGAGGCTCGGCATAAGAGAAGCAAGTAAATAGATAAAAAAAGAATACCTCGCGATTGACATATGAAGGCCCGACACATAGGGTATCTATGTCAGCACCAGGACCATGTACCTATGCATAAGAGCTACAATTATTATTCACTACAAGCAAACAAGAAAACGAACAAGAAGTATTATAGCAGAATCTACAATAATGTTTAAATATGGAGAGAAAACCACAACGTAAAAAAGACTATGGAAGTCGGACTTTCAAGCAACTACAAGAACCAAAAGAAAAATGAAATACTGTGAAAGCAGGTATGCATACCCCAAGCCTGTAAGATCCAAAAGTGAATAGCACAGCATTAGCATCTTCAATCATTTGGTCTGAGTAACCCCTGATTCGGGTTCGGTGCTTCACCCATTCCTTCACGATCTGGAAAGGAGTGTTGAAATGATGTTCGGCAGCACTATATCAATAAAGGAGATTGTGCCTATAGCCCCAAACCTTAACCAACAATGCTAATCAAAACACAAGGAACCCACATACTAGAAAATAAAATGCGTGTAAAGAATGATAGTTGTATCTACACGAACAAGAGGCACATTCATTACCAGTTAACAGATGTCCACCAGGCATCTTAGCACTTTATATGCTGTTCCACATGATTGGAACAAACAATATTCTTCAGGGATAAATATTTTAGTTGTCTTATATTTTCTCAACAATATCAGCTATTTGACGAGGAGCTCATTCTCTGCTTTGGCAACTAGTTGATTGGGATCATCTTTTTGAAATGATTTAGCTTCACATTGAGGTACTAGTGGTATGCTTTCAGAGTATCAAAGAATTCGTTTTTTTTTAAACAAAAGGGAAGAGAAGAAAATGAAGTGATGCATGAGAAAGTATCAATCTTGGCAGGTGTATCCCGAGCACATATTTTTACATTTTTCTAGGTCTCTCTTAAACGCAATAACCATGATAATATGTCCTATTTCAAACAGGTTTAAAAGCACGTCACTGCTCCCTGCAAAGTGAAAGAAGTGAAGTCGAAACTACATAAGCATATTCAAAGTATACAGTGAACAATCTCTTCTGAAATCAGAAATCAAGCTCTCAGAAAATTAATCATATTTCCTCACCAAAGGCCAAAGTACATCACCATGAATACAACGGCCCAAGCAACCTCTGTTTCCAATTACACACCAGCACAAAACACAAACAGCATGACTCAATGGACTTACCTGGCCGATTCTCTTCAGAACCTCCTCTCTTTTCTCTGCCTCCTCCTGGCTCTCGTAAAGACCACTATCCACCAAAAACTGCTCCAGAAAAAAATAGCCCATTTTGCTGTCAAAACACAAATCTCTTTGATTTTCACAAAGGACATCGGCAGTTTGCCGACACAAACAATAACCCAAGACGTCCGCCTGAAACACTTACAGCTTCGCTGAGTCCATCTAAGCGTTTTCCATTTATCAATAAACAACACTCTTACCAATCTAGTCGAACAAAAGAATCAAGTCTTATCCAATATGATCCGATCCAAACCCAACAAAAGAAAAATAAGCAGAATTTACCCTAAAACCGAAGAAATACACAACTCCCCTTAGATTTTACAAAGGAACACTTCACAATCACAATCCAACCTACCCAAGTAACCGAAACCAAATATTTCTCCCAAAACCCAAATTACCCATAAGGACAAAACATCTGCTCCGAATAGCCCATAAACAACAACCCAAGTGTCTGAAAACAAAACCAAGAAACATATTTGTTTTTAAACACACACACAGAGAGAGAGAAAGACCAAACGAAAAGCCGCAACCTTGTCTAATTCCAAGCTCTTCAGGACATCGGCCTCGGACGGCCCGGCCAAAGAGATCGGCTTCGTGACCCCATAATGCTTCGCGGCCGCCTCAGATCCGCCCAACCCTTCGGTATTCACCATCCTTTGATTCCCCTCCTCCGCCCTCCCCTCTTTTTTCCAACGGCAACCTCTTCCCTATCGCGCCGCTCCGCCCATAGAATCAACCAACCGACCAACCCAAGACAACAAAGAAAAAAAACGAAACGAAAAGGCAGTGGACAAAAAGGACAAGGGTGAAATCCGACAGAAGCCCTAAATCGGATGCGAAATCATCAGGCGGAAGGAATTCGTAAAGGAAGAAAGGGTGGAGGCGAAAACATAATTGACTTGTCCGAAAAGTCTAGAGAGAGGAAGAGGGACGGGGGGAGAGGGTAGTGATTGGAAAAAAACAAAAACAAAATCAAAAGAGTCGGTTCTGATTTGATTATTTAAAAAGACAAAATTGTCATATTTATTTCTCTTTTTATTTTGAAGAGATGAAAAGATAAATAATAATATAAAATATCCGATTGGGGGACAGCTGCAGATATTTTAAAAGAGAGTTTTGTACGGAAATACAGTTAGTTTTAAAAAAAATTTACGAAATACGGTCCCAGTTTCGTAAAATACGGTTTTACCGTCGATGGGGCGCGTTTTGAAAACGCGTCCTCCGATTTACAAAGAGGACGCGTTTCGTGCCAAAGAAAGGAGCGGGTTTTGAAAACCCGCCCACCGCGCCCTCATGCCAGGGGCGGGTTCAAAACCCGCCCCCCGTCCGCTTAGAAACCCGAATCGGGTTCCCCCTCTACGAAACCCTAACCCGCCGCCGACCCTTCGAGCCTCCTCCGACGCCTCCTTCGACCTCCGACCTGCCTCGCCTCCTCGCCTCCGACCCCCGAGCCCCGAGTTCCCCCCTCCGACGGGAGACCCCCGAGCCCCGAGTCCCCCCCGACCCCCGAGCCCCGTCCGGTGCCGTCTCCGCGTCGGCGGCCTTCTCCCCCGCCGGCAGTCTCACCTGGCCGGCCATATCCCCCGCCGGCCATATCCTCCCCCCCGACCGTCCGTCACCTCCGTCACGTCCGACCGTCCGTGACGTCCAACGACCGGCACCCATTTGCCGTAAATTTGACGTATTCATGAATTTGTTTAAATGTAATTGTATGTTTTTTAATTCGATAATTAATGATATATTGTTTAATTAATTGCAGGTATTATTGATTTGGAAGAAAATTCGAATCAATCAACGTAAGTTTTACTTTACGTTTAAATGTCGCAAATCCATTTATTAGTATATGGTAATGGAAATGTTGTTCATGGTAGTCAAGGAGTGGGTTATAGTAGGGGTCCAGTAAAACGGATAAAGGTAGACGCTGGAATTGATTATGTCAGATTTGAAAGTGCTATTGTCAATGCACTGAGATTAAACGAAGGGAGTAGGCTGGAAATTTGTCATAGGTACCCAGTTCCTTCGTATAGTCCAAGTGGAATCAATTTTGTGCTAATACCGATTGGTGATGACGAGGATGTTAGGTTGTTGTGTGAGTTTGCGATGTCAAATGGTGACCGCATTCAAGAAGTTTATGTGATATCAGTTTCTGGGACTTCATGCAACGAAGGGAGGCCCCCAAATTCAAGAAGTAAGTGTGGTAGTAACATGCAACCCGTAGGAGTAAATGTTGATGATGGGTTAAATGTCGTGCAAGAAAGAATGGAAAATTTCGAAGTTAGTAGAAATTTCCATCGATTGGTACCGGTGAATGAAGGGTGTAGCGGATATGGTGGTGATGCGAGGAATGAGGAGGATGGTGTTAACGAGGATGACGGTGTTAGTGAGGATGATGGTGGTAACTATAATGAAGATAGTTATGAAGAGTGTGATCCGTTTGAACAATTAGAACGTGATCTCGGCGATGAGGGAGTTCAATATGAAACTATATTTCGGCGATATGAGAATCATATCGTTGATTCAATAGTGAATTCAGATGATGACGCTGATACAGACGATGAAATGTTCAATGGTGTTGATTTGGGAAATGAGGACACGGTTAATCAGGCTGGTCCTTCTAGGAAGAAACGGTTGGAGAAACCTCTACCATTCTATCTAGACAGTGGTGACACTGGAAAGGTGATTTGGGAGGATGATGAGGATGTTAGGGTGACCGACGATCCAGAGGCTGTGGTTGAATTTCGTAAAGGGATGCGGTTCAAGCATAAGAACCATCTCATTATGCGGTGAATATGTTTCATATCAAGAATCATTATAACTACGAAATCGTTGAGTCAGATAAGACGACGTGGTCGGTGTTTTGTTCTGAGTTAGGATCTGGTTGCAAGTGGAGATTACGCGCGATTCGGCGTGCGTGTGACGATGAGTTTGAAATAACTATTATGGGTGAGCCGCATACATGTTTAAATGCAGTGCTTTCCCAAGATCATGATCGGCTTGACTGCAACTTCATGGTTCCATACTATCGAACTTTTGTCAGAGAATCTCCTGATATGAAAGTGTCGTTCTTAAGGAATGTAATCAAGGAGAGATTTGGATATGACGTAACTAGGAGACGAGTATGGGATGCAAAAAGGAAGGCGATTGAAGTTGAATACGGAGAATGTGATGCATCTTATAATGAGTTGCCTCATCTTATGAATGCAATTAGAATTGCCAACCCCGGAACAATTGTTGATTGGGGTGCAACGTATCATCTCGGCGATGTGGAAGTATTGCAGTTTCAACGACTGTTTTGGGCGTTCGGACAGTGTATTCAGGCTTTCAATCATTGTCGGCCAGTTGTTAGCATAGATGGCACATTTCTATATGGTAAGTATAGGCATAAACTCTTAATTGCATGTTCTATGGATGGGGAGAACCATATAGTGCCGCTTGCGTTTGCACTGGTGGATGAGGAAAGCTACGATTCATGGAGTTGGTTCCTGCGATGTCTGAAGGGATATGTCGTTGGTAAAAGAACGGGAGGGGTTTGTTTGATTTCCGACAGACATGCTGGAATTCAAGCCGCTGTGAATGATCCGGACGTGGGATGGGGCCCGCCGTTTGCGCATTGGCGATTTTGTCTTAGACATGTGGCTAGCAATTTCAATACGAGGTACAAGAATGTTGTTTGTAAAAGAAAGTTGATAGCCGCAGCGAGGAAATCTATGGTTGTGAAGTATAAGAGTGTGATGAGTAGTATGTTTGAATCAATGCCAGAAACTGGCGAGTTTTTCGCCGAGATGAATGAAGAGCAGTGGTGTTTGAGTCGGGATGGGTACCATAGATATGGTCTGATGACAACGAATTTGAGCGAGAGTTACAATGCCGTGATCAGAGGCGCACGAAATCTTCCTGTTTCAGCGCTTGTTAGGAAAATATGGTATAACTGCGTGTCATATTGGATAGCAAGACGTGATGATGCAGATTCTGCGTTGAAAATTGGCGAAAGTTTTACAACTGTTTGCACAAATCGTCTACATAAATGTATAGAGAAAGCCAAACGGTACGAGGTGGTTCTTCTCGATCGCAGCGAGGGTAGATTTGATGTTAGAACAAGAGGAAAACATCAACTGAAGTATGTATTTCTTCAAGCGATGAAATGCAGTTGCAAGAAGTGGCAAATCTATCGCATTCCTTGTTCACATGCTTTGGCATGTTACGCGCACATGCATATAGATCATACTGCTGTCATAAGTCGTTTTTACTCATTCGAGTGTCAGAAAGTTGTGTATGCAGCGAAATGGCATTCTTTTGATTGTAAAGAAGATTGGCCTGAATATCCTTTTCCGAGAGTTAATCCCGACCCTACAAGAGTGAGACCGAAAGGGCGCCCGAGGTCATCCCGTATACGTAATGAAATGGATATCAAAGAGAAATCTCGGAAAACTAGTTGTGGGTTATGTAGACAGGAGGGTCACAACCGACGTAGTTGTCCTAATAGGAACCTTTGTAAGTGATTTGTTATTGTTCTACGTATATTTTATTGTTATTTTAAGTTTTTATTTACGTTTGTTATTAACAATGGTTATATCGTCTTTCAGGAAAATGCGTCCAGGGCCAAGAAAGACGGACGTCCTTAATGCTCAAGGAGAGCATCGCTCGACGGCGGTATGGGAAGCCGGGTATAGCGTGGTATGTCCGGGCAGTATAGTTCTAAATGCTTTCACTTTCTTTAATATATTCGTCCCGTGATTACTAATTCGTATTTCATTTGTAGAATAATGTTCTTACTTGCGTCGTGTTGAGAAATCCTTGAAGGGAGTCGCCCTTGATCCGAGGATGGATGTGTACCTTCGTCAGGCAGGATTCTACGGAGTAGCTAATCTCCCTTTCATTTCCTTGGACTGGGCCCTCATCACATCGTTGACGGAACGCTGGATGCCGGAGACGCACACTTTCCACATGTTGCACGGTGAGATGACTATCACCCTTCAGGATGTGGCAGTTCAGCTAGGTTTGCCAGTAGATGGTGATGCGGTGATAGGGGATACATCCGTATCTCATGAGGCCGTCTGTTTAGAGTTATTGGGCCGGATACCTAGGGGTGACAACATTAGGTCTGGCCGTATCAGATTGAGCTGGCTTGCTGCTAATTTTGCTGAGATCCCTATAGATGCCCCTGAGGAGGTCGTGCAGATGTATACCAGGGCTTTTATCTTGCAGTTGATAGGAGGGATGCTATTTACTACGAAGTCAGATAGTTTAGTGCACTTATTCTGGTTGCCTCTACTAGCTGACTTTGAGAGGGCCGGGCAGTATAGTTGGGGTAGTGCTTGCCTTGCGTGGCTGTACAGGAGTTTGTGTAAGGCATCCCACCACAAGGCATCCCAGATAGATGGTCCCCTCATACTGCTACAGATTTGGGCATGGGATAGATTCCCACATATAGCGCCCCTCAGGTTACGCACCCTATTTGTAGCAGATATGCCTTTGAGCTATCGTTGGGCCGTTGCAAAGGATGTACGCACGGTCACTACGCACGTACTGTCCTCTTACAGAGAGGCCTTTGATAGGCAGAGTCCCGATCAGGTAAACGTCATTTCATTTGACCATTTCATTTTACTAATTCGAACTTTCCTGACATATTCACATTTTTTATATACAGATTGTTTAGCATCCTTATTCGGAGGAGTTGATAGCCATGCTGCCACATTACTGCCGATCTGGAGAGGCTTTTTGGCGTGCCAGAGTCCCTCTCATCTGCTTCTACATCGTCGAGTGGCATTACCCCGATAGAGTTATTCGTCAGTTTGGCGACCACCAGATCGTGCCCGCAGATTGCGACACCAGCAAGTCACTCCATCGGATGGATTTGCGTGGCAAGACGATGAACAACTGGGTCGAGATCCATCGGATGTATGTGGAGCTGTGGGGAGATCGGATGCATACCATCGTGCCGCTGTTCTGGGATTCCCATTCTGCAGTCAAGTACTCCAAATGATACGCGAAATACACCAGACAGTACATATCGCATACCGGATCCATGCTAGGCACAATGGTAAGAAATATATGAGCTCATTCATTACTTCATTCATTTCATTGTCAAGTTTAACATATAATTGTTATATAATGTAGATGAAGAACTTCCGTAGGATCAAGCTTCGATCGGATCAGCCCGAGCTCGTTTCTCTTGCCGAGGAGTCCTTGCAGATGATGCGGGAATATTCACCAGTACGTTTGTACGGTCGTACCTGCGGATTGGAAGATCAACCGGCGTTCGAGTTCATGCCACCAGCAGCTGGACAAAACGGGGACGAAGACGAAGATCATGTGGCACAAGAAGATGACATGGAGGAAGATCACGAGGATGAGGAGGACCCACATAAGTACGAGGACCCTGTATTTGACGAGGAGGGCCGTGAAGTACCAGAAGGGATGCTCATCTCCCAGATTGACCACATTCAGGCTGATTACAGAACACCGTACTTCGAGCCTGGATCCAGTTCTACACCGGGAGCTCCGATTAAAGGAGCGAGAGAATTCGGGTAAGTCTACTCATATTCGATTGATTTAAATTCTCGAAACTTCACTAACATCACTTTTTCAGGTACGACCATTCACAACAAGGAGAAGGACCGTCACAAATTACACAACTGTACCCTGATGATTCCTCGGAGCAGCCGAGCATCCATGAAGATCCCGTCGTTAGGCCTTATGTTAGGAGGAAATCGACGAGGCGTAGGGGTCTTTACTGATGTCTGTATGATTTGCATTGTTAAGTTTATGATATTATGAGATTCTCAACTTTGCGTTTCATATTCTGAACTGATTATGAGGTTGATTATAAACTTTACGTTTCATTTGCTGAATGAGGTGTATGTGTCTGAATTTAGTGTTGTTGAAACAGGGTTTCGAACAACACACCAACCTTTTCTTTTGAGGTCGGACGGGGGGCGGGTTTTGAAAACCCGCCCCTCCTTGAGTTACACAAAACCCGCCCCTTCTTGAGTTATACACGGGGCGGGTTTTGAAAACCCGCCCCTTAGATCCTTGGGTAAAATTTCTCCAAGTCCCCAAGGGGCGGGTTTTCAAAACCCGCCCCTGGCATGAGGGCGCGTTTTGGGACCGCGCCCTCATGCCATATTCCCATCTCCCATAGGGGCGGGTTTTAAAACCCGCCCCTTTCTTTGGCACGCCGGGGGGCGCGTTTTGAAAACGCGTCCTCTTTGTAAATCAGAGGACGCGTTTTCAAAACGCGCCCCGTCGACGGTAAAACCGTATTTTACGAAACTGGGACCGTATTTCGCAATTTTTTTTTAAAACTAACCGTATTTCCGTACAAAAATCTTTTAAAAGAATTATATTTTATCAATTATATGTGGAGTTTACAGGAAGATTCCTGGACGCGGCTTCAACCCTTCTGAAATTGTTTTAAATTGTGTTTTGGACATATCTACGTTAATTGGAAAACCACGTATCGAGGACGAATGCATAAAAATGTGTTTCTAGGCTACTATGAATAGCACCCATAATAGATGGACTTTTTAAAGCAAGGTAGGTCCATAACATTTATGCAAGGTAATTGTTTCTTCCAATTTTAAGTTTTTAGTTAGGAGGACTCAAGAGTGAATGATTTCTATGCAGAGTTTCTTTGACACTATTATGAAGTATGTCACGGGTGATAATTTGTGTTAAACCTTTAACCGCTACATTGGTCTACCGAAGACTAGCCCAATTATAGGTATGAGATATGATACTAGGCCATCTTTGATGCCAAGAATGTACTATAAGAACGACTTGTTTTATAATGAGAGATGATAATATATGTCCAAACATTATAACTAATATTGAGAATGTTGGGTGAATGCTGGGAACTAGTTTCCAAAGGAGTTATTTGAGGTTAGTTCATAGAAATTAAAAATACACTGAACTTGAATGACGCATCATATACATGTAAGGAAATGGGATTTGACTAGGATACCTTGTTGTTCTGGGGTAGCATCTATTAGTTTCATGAAACATGACATAAAAGCTTGTGAAGTGGATTTTACAGGGAATATATTTACCTTGCAGTCTACAATCCTATTGGAAGGAGCAAACACGTGGTTAGATGTTAACCTATTCAACCTCCACCCTTCAAGACAAGACCGAGAAGGCCTAAAAAGAATAGGAAAAAAGGGCAGCCTAAAATATGAACAAATTACCAAGTGTGGGGTTAGAGATAAGGTGCGACAAATGTAAACAATATGGACATAATAAGAAATGTTATAAAGACCAACTTGTACCTATTGGATTTAGTACACCATCTGGCTCGACTGCACCTACTTCTTTAGTTCAACATGAAAATGCATTGATTGTTCATCATGTTGTCACCGTTGTAAGTGATCATTTATAGGTCATTTCAACATGCTTTGATTGTTAGCAAGTATTGGAAATGCTCATTTCAGATGGCGCATAACAGGGAAAGTAGGGGCAGATGCAGGTGCACCGGGGTTAAAGGTAGAGTAAGAGGGAGGCCAAGGACATAGATACTTGACAGCGGGAGCTACTCAAATTTGGAAGACAATGGATGCGACCATGGTTTCAAAATGCAAATTTGGATGAATGGAGACATGACTAGCCTCAAAGCAATTACAACATGGGCACAATAGACATGCAAGAGTCCTTCGTTTTCGGATCTAGCTTAAAGGCCTCATATACAGATCAACTTGAGAATGTAGGGAATTGACGAATCATCGCTTGGTGTGTTGAAACTAGGAATTATGTTGTTAACTGCTTAGCTTGTAGCCGGGATGTTTTAGTTGATTGGCTTATTTTATTAGAAATGTTTTAGTTGTTTGTCTTGAATCCTTAGAGCTTGACTTGTAACTGTTAGTTTTTAGTTGGCATGTAATTGAGTTAGGGTTGAATGCTTTTCATAGCTACAATGGCTTTTTTAGACGATGTTAAGATAATGTTTATATATCTATATTATAATTCTAACTTTGAAACTTATTTTCTAAATTTACAAAACTGACACTCTATAAATTGATTTTATAAAAAAGTTCATGTTTTGCAACTCCAATTCCACGATAAATATAGCCTAAATAGGACAACAACATTTACTTTGTTACAACAATAACACAGGCAAGAGTACATACTAAGAAAAGTAAAACACAACACATAAGCAAATATTTATTAACATCGGCCTTCGACATCTCCATCTTTACTTTATTCTTGATTAATTTCACCTCAGCCTTCCTCAATTTAGTTTCAACAATAACATTATTCACATCACCTCACTCTTGACTTTCTTTGAAACAAAACCAACAAGTAACACCATTGATCCAGACAAAGAATCCACAGCCACCATCTGCGTCTTTATAACGAGGACAACTACAATATTTTCTACCATATTTTTTGACAATTAGATCCATCCTCACATGACAATCAATCCCACAATGACAAAAAAAAAAAAAAAAAATATTTAGTCATAACATTTCCTTCAAATCACGGTTACAAAATCAATGGAGATGGGAGATTTACAAGATAAACGAAATGGCAAGAAACTAGATGACAAGAGTAAAATGATGCGGTGAATAAAACCGTCTGACAATTAAAAGCCCTTGCAGATGACATCTCCGTTTGACAAGGCCAATGAAAGGCACATTTGTTGCCAAACATCTGCATGGAAAGTGGTGGAGGTGGCAATGCCCCGCGTGCCTGTAGCTGCAGTCCAGTGACCCTACATGGGCATTGCGCTTTCAGAGTTGAAAGAGTTGCCTGGAATAGGACATCAGCTTGAGCTATCCTATTGAAATGAGCTCTCTTGATGCCAACGACGTGCTTCCTGATGCTCGATAGTACTAATAAGTCGGCACAACATTCCTGACGGTGGTGTCATGTGCGGCTATTTGGAGACTCTGATCTGCCAATTTCATGCATTTGATGAATCTTTGAATTAAGATTGTGCTCCATCTATTCTTGCTTTAAATGTACAGTTTCGGAACTCAGCGCTATGAACTGAAGAGGGTGTGAAATCATCCGAAACATCGCAGCGCATATAAACCAGCAAGCTATGTTTGGCTTCGGAACAACTTTTCGAGAATTAATCGACAATTTGATACCATCAAAAGGCTCAAAAGGTCATCAGTAGCAATCATAAAGACTCAAGAAAGCGAAAAACCGTGAAAAAGCTGAAAGTGACCATTGAGGTCTCTGCAGATGGTTTTATTAATGCAACTCTTCTAATATTGAGCACATAGGCGAAAACATATAAGTGACTTTAAGGTAAGCAATGTGAGAGATTGGAATTGAGAGGGATCTTTGTTGTCTTTTTACAGTCCCTGCTCAACCAGGTAGTCCCCGAGCCTCTCGACGACCATGTTGCACTGGCCGGGCGTCAATGGCTCCTCGTAGATGCCGAATATCATAGCTTGGCTAGTCTTCTTCACAGTGATTCCTCCCGCTCCCTACCGAAATATCAATACCAATCATCATCATTAACCTCTCCGACAAAAATGTCGTCTCGCTAATAACTCAAATAAGTGAGAACTATAAACATTGGGGAGATGGTATTATATGTTAAAGGGATGAAGAACACAGGAACCTTCTTTCCGCGTATGACGGCTCCAGCCTCCCCTTGGATCACCATGTACTTGGTTCCACCGAGGAGCAACCCAGTCGGAGCGAGTGAGCCAGGCTCGTCAAAGTCCTTCACGATTGCGGCAATCTCATCCGGCTTAAACTGCATCAACAGACATTGAAACAGGATGGAGACAAAGATTAGCCAGCTAATCACTGAGATTAATCTTCCATTGTCGGATCACAATTCCTTTGAATAGTAAAATCTCCTTTCGCAGGAAAGAAAGAATCAGATCGTTTGGACGATGATAGTTGATTTTGTTTATTCCCTTCAGATCAAAAGATCCTCAGTCGAACACACTTGTCCAATCAACTGAAACACAACTCTTCACAAGTTAGTTTTGCGTTAAAATGAATGACGTCGTCCTATCCGTGTCGAAACAGATCGATGAAGGGAAGGATTGGATTTCGGCCACCACTGATCAATCACAGGCAGGTCATTCTTGCTTTCCAAATCAGAACGATGAAGAATGAAACCTTCAACTCATCAAAATACCATCGGATTGTTATCGGAGTCGATAGGTGTACCTGTGGGAAGGATGCGCTCTGGGCCCATACGCTGCCGTCGTGGCCGATGATTGCTGCTGCGGTTAGGTGATTCCCCTCAATGTCGCACATCAGATGCTCATCGACGTAAGTCTGCCACGACATTCTGGCCTTCTACCGATCGCCTCCACACTCTCTCTATCTCGATCGGGGAATGATTCTTCTTCCTCACGTTTTTACGTGCAGCTTTTGACGCCTGCTCTGAACGACGCCTTTTATGGTTGAGGAATTACCATTCCATGCGGTCACTTGCAGGTTTGCTACAGTGCGCCAGCAATAGGAGCGTGCCACGTCATCCTCGACAGTCTTATAGTCATTTGAATATGCTTCCTATCGATCGTGGCAATCAGAAATTCAAACAGAGTTGTGGGCTTCTGCCTAGTGTCGTGCTTAAGTTAACAATGTTCTTTAAACTCTTTTAAATATAATCAAATGTTGTTGGGCAAAGTTCAATTTTGAAAAGATAATTTTTATCTATTTGCGAATTGCCGCCAGTTGAAGAAGACACTAACTCACATTTGTCATCTGCGAGTGACGACCAAGAAACTCGCCGATTGCATCTCCCAACATAATTACACCATTTCCTGACATAAAATGCAAAGGCATTTGGTTCCATTCATCAAGTTTCCTTTTCAAAAGATCCGAATACCGATTCAATGTTTATCAAAGGAAACGTGAGTTGTCCTTCTGGGTCTGTAGATTTTTTGATGCAAGTGATTGGAAAATTTGAACCAGGTCAAAGTAACTCAAAATCGCAACTTTTTATCGGTGTTTAAATGGTCAAATTAATAGCAACATGAACTTGAAGGATACATTGTGCTATGCAAATGAGGTCGACACCGGTGATGGCTCGACCAGCTATAGGTCTCACAAAATACTCAACCCCATTAAGTCTGATGAATCAAACTCTCAGCCATCAAGATGTGATTCGGCACAACAATTCCCAGGCTGACTTCAGAGCTTTGTACGAGCTAAAACTTTTACAGAAGGTCATTTAGTTTCCAAAAAGACATTCAAAAGATCATCGGGGAGTTAGAAATTTTTGGAAACTGGTTGCATTATAAAATGATGAACTAAAAGAGCTTCGAGAGGGAAAAAGGATAAGCAGGGAAGAGGAGAAAATGTCCGAGTATTGACTGAGAAAAACCAAGACTGAATGTTTCGAAACTTCCATTCTGGCGAAGCAGAATGACATGACAGGTCTTGACATGATGACAGTGAAAACGGTTACTTGTACTATCCGGCATTAGGAGGCCCCATGCCAATATTAAGAGAGCTTATCTCGAATGTTGTTTGGAAAGAATAGCTTCTTTCGCTGGTTCCCATTCTCAGACTTTCTGCCGATGCCATTTCCAGAGCTATGCACCCCTTAAGCTCCGAAAGCACGTGGCCCATGTGAGGTCTACGGGCTGCAGCGACAGCCACACATGACATAGCTACCTCCACGGCTATTCGTGCGGAAGCTGCCTTGAATTCTCCTTTCAGCCTTGGATCAACTAGGCTCTCGATATCTCCCCTCTTGATGAGCGGTGATGCCCATTGGACAATATGAGTCAGTTTTCCTTTGTCCTTTATCAGGGCGGGATGACCCGTGATCAGCTCAAACAAGACTACCCCAAAGCTAAAGATATCGCTTTTCCGATTTAACTTGCCGAATGATATATATCTGATTATAATGGTATAAAGTGTTTGTAATGGCATTACTTGAATTCTCAATGTCAGAAAGATAAAAACTGCCGTCGCCAATAATTTGGTGGAGAATCAATTACTTACTCGGGGTCAACATAACCTGGTGTTCCCCCTGGAGTTGTTGAAATGTGTGAGTCGTAGATTGTCGCATATGCCCTTGATAATCCAAAATTGGAGATCTTGGCTTGCATGCTCTCATCAAACAAGATGTTAGCCGTCTTTAAATCTCAGTGGACTATTGGCGGCCTGCACCCACTGTGCAAATACTCCAGTCCTGTACAAGCCAAAGCAAACATGAGATTATACCCATTATCTTGCTCTGTGTTTGAACGTAGTTTAACAAGTCGATGCAGATCTACTTTGAGCAGTTTCAATTGCAATCTGCAGTCTTCGGGGCCAACTCAGGAGATGAGGGTGTTTTTCTGTATAACAAGCATCACGAGGGTGGTTGAAATTAAGATTCTTGACTACTGTATAAAGAGCCAGAGTTTGCAAGGAGTATACTTGACAAATAACTCCGGACATTTCCATTGGACATGTATTCGTAAACGAGCACCATGTGCTCTGGATCATCACGATATCCAACAAGAGAGACCAATTTCTGTAATGTACCGTCATCAAAAGTTTTACCTGCATTAAATGTCGTCATGCGTTAGAACACTTCACATTGATGAAAATAGGAAATTTCTCATAGGCGTCTCTAACCTCTGCTTCGAATTCTCGGTGACCTTGTCTCGATGACCAAGAAAGTACCTTTACAGCTACTTCCTTTCCGTCATCGAGAATCCCATGGTAAACGTTTCCAAACCCACCTTCTCCAATAATTGTTTTGAAATCGTCTGTGATGCATTGGAGCTCAGAGTAGCTGAAATTCCAATTCTTGGAGATCTCTGTCGTTCTTCTGGTTGTTAAAAAATATACTGATGACCGATAGTCTTGAATGGACTTGTTTCATGTTAAGAATAAAATTCAAAGGCATCGACCTTACCGTCATAGTGTTTCCTCAAGTTTCGCCAAATCACAAACACAACCAACAATATGAAGATAACCGCAATGACCGACAAAGTTGATGCCACAATTGGAACAATAATGTGACTGACTGAGCCCTTTCCATGACAGGTATTTGAATGGCAAAGGTTTGGATTCCCATCATAACTGTAGATGATGGTGCTATGAGTGATGATGATGTCAAAAGAATCAATCTATACCGGCTAATCCACACAAGTTTGAACCTTAGAAGAAGCATCCCGTCTGCCTTCTTCTTCCATTGAGATTGTTTATGTTTAAATTTCTGCAACGAAGTATTTTCCTATGACCTTTGCTTACACCATAAGTGGCCAATATGAACTCAGGTAACTTACAAGTTCTTCAGGGTCGGCATTTGTGCAAAAAAGTCAGGCTCCGATCCAGTAAGTTGATTATCTGATAGGTCCCTGATGAACATAAATGAAAGAATAAAACTCCCCGAGTTCAATACATTTCAGCCACATACGTGAAAGGTTCATGAATACGTACAATGATTGAATCATCGTCAAATTAGCAAAAGTGGGAGTTATCAATTTGTGCTTAGATTTCTGTGCACAGACAGGTGTGTGTGAGCAAAATACAAAAAGGTGGGTGCATAGTTAATTCTTCACACTGAATCAATGCACACTTAGAGTGAAATGATCACGGAATTTACATCGCTACTACAATTTACGCCGTTCCACGTCAAGATAGCTGGAGTACAGGGATCACCTTGCCAGCTCTCCTCAGTTTGTACCAGTTCGTATGTCTTCCTCACGCTGTAGATTGCATTGACTCGTATTTTAGTTGAATGTCTGCCTTAGCCAGGCCGATGAAGGACTCAATTGATAGATAAAAAGACAACAAGAACTTACAGTCTCCGAGGGTCCTCATTGAATTAGGGAGGTCTAAGACCTTAAAAATCTCGAGCCCATTGGGAATAGGTGGGAGGGATGATTAAGCTGTTGAAGTGAGGTTGAAGCCAATAATGTTCATCTACGACTGGAAGGCCGTCACAGTGGCAAATTGGAGGCTCTCTGTCCTGACCACCGCATTATCTATGGAAATTGAGAATTGCCTTGATTGGCTCCACTGCAGCTCTTGGATCTCGGTGAAATACATGTAAATGTACCAGCTGTCGCTTGAGTTTGATGAGTTTGTCCAGCCTTGTGTATCGCTCAAAACTTGAGCAGTCTCCAGAACCCCTATTGGAACCTTGTAAGGATTGGTACTTGGATTGATCTCTAAGATGGTGGTATTCGAAGCATCTTTTGCGCCACTTAGCGCATACTGGAGCCAAATACGGTCAAAGTCATCCTCTGGATATCTGTGATGCCTGCAAAATTCAGTGTTGTTTTAAGGTATTGGTCCTACAAGATACAAAAACCCGAGAGAATTCCACAAGCGACAAATACAAGCACATACACTTTTGATGATCCAAGTGCATGCCGACCAAACAAAGCAAGTGCATTGGATTCAAATGGGTAAATTTCATTTTCCAGCAGACACAACTCAATGACAAAAACGAAAGGAATTCCGCTTCCTGCATTGATCAGGCACAATTGTATATAGTCCCTTGATGGGACGTAAGTGACATCTCGATGGTGGTTATCGAAGCCATTGGAAGTGAAACAAAAGTTCGTGTCAATGTCGACATTGAAAGACGGTGCAACATTTCTGGTGTCGTAGTTTCCGTAAAAGAAGGCAGCCCTGATAAGGTACTTGTTATCCTTCCCCTGCTGAGGTCTGAGAGTGTAGCAGTTCCTTGTCCCAATGGGGAAGATCCTCATATCCCGCTATTGGATTAGAAGGTTGCTTGATTGTTTTGGCTGATCCTTCTATAGTGCACTATCTGTGGATTAAAACATCAAATTAAAACAAAATTAATTTTAAAAGTCCCTAATGGATAAATGCACGAGCCTATAATCATAATTCTTAGGTTGGAATTAAAATATTTTTTATTTTCAACTATAGAAGGCTGTTGATAAAATATGGCTCCAACCTTCTGTAATGAAATATCTGGTGATTGAATAATCTGATTGTTGCGAAATCAAATAGAATTTGTTCCCAATCATTTTATGCACCATAGGAATGAATCTGGTCGTAATTTGTTTTTAGAAAAATAAGTATCTTTAATAACAGAAGGACGAAACCACTGTACAAAAGAAAAACTAAAAAACAATTCATTTCAGAATTTTAACTAAGCATGGCGAGTCTTGGCATTTCTACAATGTTATTGTGGTGCTTTAACGTGTGTGTGAGTGTGCAGGTCTATTTCTCCAGGCGAGCATTCTCGCAGGAGGTGACTAAAGCGGGTTGAGCATGGTGAAGCTGCTACGGAGACGCTGATTGTTACGGACCTGAGAGACTTGATTGGAACACTGTTGGACTGCGTGCAATAGGGCCTGGGGAGAAGGGTCGCTGGTTGGCAAGTCGGCATATAGAGTTAGTCGGAGAGAAGGAGTCAGTAGCATGCGTAAGCGGTGAAGGACCTTCAAACTTCTGTTGTCTGTTTGTTTCTAGCAGGCGTACTTTTGTGAAGCCACTCCTTAGGCATCGGTGGCTGTGAATATGAAGGATTTGGCCGGGGAAGCTGTCCGTAATGCCGGGTTGGCTTACAACATGTCCAAGAGAAGGCTTCTGTAGCAGCCGCAAGTGGCGAGGGACTGCAACCTTCTGTAGACATTTATTTTCTTTGTTTTGCAGATTAAATCGAAAATACAAAAAGAAGAGCCCATTTGGTTCCAGCCAAGGTTCTGTGCTTGTCAAGTCTAGTTGATTTCCTTGTGCTTCGACCTAGACATATCCCAAACTCAGCAAAAGAGTTTCTTGTATTGGTTAAGTTAATCTTACCGCTCCGTGGTTCAAGAAATTGTTTTCTTTCACCACAGAAGTTTCAACCTTCTATATTGTAATAACGACTTACAAGTTATTAGTGAAAGCGACCGAAAGTGGATTTAGGTGTATTCACCGAACCACTATAAAGCATTGTGTTCCACTTTGTTTTTAAGCTTCTGTAAATCACAGAAGTTAAGTCTTCCGGTGTGTGGGTTTTGTGAGTTTGTCAAGAAATTTCTATTCGAGCTAAAAGTCTAATTCACCCCCTCTTAGTCACATTCAAAGGGCCAACATCTTGTTTATCATTTCACCTACTTTTTGAGTTAGGTGATTTGTGGTCTCAAGATTTTCAGAGTTCCCTTGAATAGTTAACTATATTAAAAGATCATTTATATTTCTACTAATTTCAAGGGATTTTCTCTTAACTCTAGGATGAACTTCAATTTTGAAGGGGTTAAGAAGTATTTTTAGAAGATTTTCCTTCTCCTCCAGACATTTTGGGGAATTGATATAAATTTTTACAAAACCTTTGGTCTTGCTTGAATGGTTTAAAGAATTACAAGAAAAAGGTGAATAGTAAATAACGGTATCCAAAGAATTTTAGAACTTCCTACGAAAATTTCCTTTTTCCAACAACAGTAAACGCATAGAGAGACTGATAAAATATCTTATAGGAAAATGCAACAAGAAGAAGATAAAATTTCATGCTCCTTAGTCGAAGCACGCAACCAGCACTTCGGTTTCGGCATCCTTGTTATGGAGAGTATTTATCAATTAGCGATGATATGCGGATGAATACTTGGCCTTGTAACTAATTGCCAACTGAGCCAACACACAAACCGTTAAAGGTAGGAAAGAAACATAGAAAATCCATGGAGTTTTCATTAGCCGGAATTCGTTGTCCTCGGACAAACATGTTTGTATACACAGAAACCAGCCTGATGAATGGAATCTTCATCTTTGTCTTCCTCCTCCTCTTCTTCTTCTTGAGTTTCTCTCGTTTTATAGGAACATTTCCTTGTCATTAAACTCGCAGATAAAATTGGCGTCCGATAACTATTTTCTCCTGCCCTTATTTAGTCCTACAAAACTACGGAGTTCTTAGTCTTCCTTGACTTAATCTTTTTTTTCGTGAGAATAAAATATTCGCGCCTTGTGTTGATTCGCATAACTTATGTCATTTGACAATGATAAGTGTGCCGAGGGAACTTTTCATCTAATTTGAAAATCGATACCCTTGATGCAACTTTGTAGACATGATTTAAAGCGCGTGTGGATCAGATTTAGCTATAGAATGGAAAACCAAATCTGGACAGGGATTGATCTAAAGCACATCGTTGTGATTACTCTTTGTCCGATACCTTCGAATCGAGCTGAGCCACAAAATATGTTGGAAACCTGCCGTATCGCACATGTCCCAGAGATTAAACTGTTGCAAGTTGAAGAAGGGGGCATTACTAACACTTGACCGGGTCCAAAGTTCTAAAAGCATTTCACCATCATAGGTCAGACATCCGCGGATTTCATTTCTCAATTTAAATTGACGATTTCTAGATGATAAACATTCTATTACTTTATTCAATTTTCCTGTCGAAGGCACGTCATGCTAAATCTTGTGCACCACTGACAATTTATCGGTTGGTATTCTCTGCTTTTTGTGGATGCTTTGGCGTGCCCTTTATTGTCGTCAAAATTTAGCCAAATCTGAGCACCCTTCTACGCTTCCGATCACCCAGATTTTACTTTACATTTAATTTTGGCTACGATCTGGCGAGCTGTTCGAGTTCCGGTAAACGGAAAAAGGAGGGTGAACCACGACCTTTTTACTTAGTTTGAAGTTTCAAAGGTAGTTCATACCTCTCCGCTCGAGAAGTTACTCATCTATGCGTTGACTGAGGAGATACTACCGATTTTGGGGTTTGTGGTGAATTCGTGCTCTTGTTTTCTTTCTCCAACATTTTAAAGAATGTGTTCTTACATATCATAACTTTCTCAGGTATGTACACTATTCTTAAATGGACTTTATACAATCTTTACATGTCATAACTTCTTGTTATATGTAGTTCGAAGACTTGTTATATGCAAGGAAACTTACGTACAGGGTTGGGGCTAGGGAAGTAGAGGAGTTGGAGTTGAGGTTATAAAATTTTTTTTCTCCTCACATTTACGTATTGATTGTAAGTAAATGTTAAAGAAAAATTCTACATGAGAGAAAATTTTTATGCTTATATATGTATATAAGTTTCCTTACATATAACAAGTTTTAGAACTACGTGTAAGAAAAAGTTAAGCCATGTAGAATTCGGATAAAGTCCATAATGTACATGTCAAAGATAAATACATACTTGTATGAACTTGATCCTACGTTTTAGGGTTGACCCAAGTTTTCATACAAAATTATGAATTTTACACTGAAAGGAAACTGATTTAACTAAAGGTTTTACTGACTGATTCTCACACGTTAAATTCAGTGAAACGGGATTAGGTTAACACTGATAACAATGTTCTTGTAGTTGTTGACTTGATGCATACTGTAATGGTTATTAGTGCTACTATCTGGCATCCGGAGGCAGCATGCCAAGGCTAGGAGAGGTTATCTCGAAAGTTGTCTCAAACGAATAGCCCATTTCGCTGGTTCCCATTCTTTGACTCTCCGTGGAATGAATTTCCAGGGCCATGCATCCCTTCAGCTCTGAAAGCACGCGGCTCATGTCAGGTCTACGGGCGGCGGCTGCTGCCACACATGACATAGCTACCTCCACGATTTTCTGCGCAGATGCGGCTTCAAAGTCTCCCCTCAGCCTTGGATCGACTAAGCTCTCGATATCTCCCCTCTCGATGCGCGGCGACACCCATCGGACAATGTGTGTCAATTTTCCATTCTCCTTCATTAGCGCGGGATGGCCAGTGATCAGCTCGAACAAGACAATCCCAAAGCTGTAGACGTCGCTCTTCCTATTGAAGTTGCCGAATGATGTATATCTGTTTACAGTTAATTGTTTTAGAAAGTCTTCCAGATCGATGTTTTTTAGGTAGCATTACTTGAGTTCTCAACCCAAATGGAGAATAACTTGTTTAAGAAAGGGAGCAGGAGGGTTTGTTACTTACTCGGGATCGAGATAACCAGGTGTTCCCCCAGGAGTCGTAGAAATATGCGAGTCATAAATAGTTTCAAATGCCCTCGATAACCCAAAATCGGAAATCTTGGCTTGCATGTTTTCATCAAGCAAGATGTTAGTGGTCTTTATGTCTCTGTGGATGATTGGTGGCCTGCACCCGCAATGCAAATACTCCATCCCTTTACAAGCCAAACAAAACATGAGCTAAGATCAGTCGTCTTCCACTTTGCTGCAAAACTACAACAACTTAAAGCAGAACCACCTTGTGCAGCATCAATGGCGATTTGAAGTCTCCGAGGCCATCTGAGGACATGCGGATGGTTTTCTGTTTCACAAAGATCATGAGTTGGTTCAAAATAAGATTCTTAAACACACCATCAAGCAGAGGTTGGAATCATCAAGCATACTTGACAAGTAACTTCGAAGATTTCCATTGGACATGTACTCATAAATGAGTGCCATGTTATCTGGATCATCGCAATAGCCGATAAGAGAGACCAAATTTCTGTGGTGAACGATCATGAGAAGCTTTACCTGCATTTAAATCATTGCGATCTGTTAGAGCACTTCTTTTTACTATTAATAAGAATTTATCGGTGGCATCTCTTACCTCTGCTTCAAATTCTTTGTGACCATGTCTGGACGATCTAGAGAGTACCTTTACTGCAACTTCCATTCCATCTTCAAGTATCCCATGGTAAACTTTTCCGAACCCACCTTGTCCGATGATTGTTTTGAAATCATCTGTGATGCATTGAAGCTCGGAGTAGCTGAAGACCCGATTCTTTGACATATCTGACGTTCTTCCTAAAGTGAAATCAAAGCAATAATTTATAGTAATGATTAGACATGGTTTACGTGATTAAGATTTCAGTGATGTCAACCGTACCGTCACTACTCTTCCTCAAGTTTCTTGAAATTACAACTCTAGCAACCAACAGAATGACGACAACTACGACCGACAGGGTTGATGCTATGATTGAAACAGTAATACGACTGGATAAGCCCTTGCCCGAACAAGAATTTGAATCACAAAGGTTTGTATTCCCATCATAACTGTTGGAATGTAACAAGACTGTGGTCAGAATCGCGATGCCTAGTAAAAAATATCAGCCTAAACCAACTAATAGGCATGAGTGCACACCTTAGAAGCATTGTTCCGTCCTTCTTCTTCTTCAACAGGTCATGAGGTAAGGATCCATTGAGGTTGTTTCTGTTTAAGTTTCTGCAAAGACAAAGTATTTTGCTATGACCTTTACATTATCAGCAACAGGCCAATGTAAGTAGAAACTCGGGTTAACTTACAAAATTTTCAAGGTAGTCATTTGTGCAAAAAAATCAGGCACTGGTCCTGTTAATTGATTATTTGACAGATCCCTGATGAGCATCAAAGAAATAATAAGATCCCATTGTTGATACATTTAAGCCACATTCTTCGAGAAAGTAAATCGAAACATACAACGACTGAAGCATAGTCAAATTAGCAAATGCAGGAATAATGGTTCCTGACAAATCCCTTGAACTTAGGTTTCTGCACCATAAACAGGTTTGTCATGTAAGAAACAGAAAAAGGCACATGCTCAGCTACTTTTTTATGCTGAATCAGTTCATACATACAATGAAATGATCACGGGAGTGCTATCATTACTGCAGTTTAGGCCACTCCACATGTCGATTGCAGGAATACAAGGATCACCCTGCCAACTGTCTTCCGATTGTTCTAGCCTGTATGTCTTCCTCACATTGTTGATTGCATCAACTGCACAAATTTTCCAACTCAGCTTGTCTTGACAAGGTCTATAAACCTTTAGAAACGAGAAATCTCAAACTTACAGTCTCCAGAAGCCGTCATGGGATTAGGGAGGTCTAAGACCTTATAGATCTCAAATGCGTTGAGAAGAGGTGGGAGGGTGGATCGTGCTGTGGAAGTGAGGTTGAAGCTGATAGTGGTTTGACCGCTTAGCATTTGTGACAGGAAGGTTGTCACCGTTGAGAATTGAAGGGTCTCCATTGCGACCACCGCATTATCAATGGAAATAGAGAACTCCCTTAATTGGTTCTGTTGTAGCTCCTGGATCTCCATGAAGTGCATGTATATATACCATTTGTCGCTTGGGCTTGAGGAGTTTGTCCAGCCTTGTGTATCATTAAAAACTTGAGCAGACTCTAAAACCTCTATCGGGACTTTGTACGGATTAGTATTGGGATCAATCGTCAGGGTTGTGGTGTTTACTACAGTCTGCAAACCGCTAAGTGAGTACCGGTACCAAAACCGGTCAAAGGGATCCTCTGGATACCTGTAATTCCTGCAAACTCAACATGATTTCAAGTCATATATTAATAAACAATTCTGAAGAGAATTACCTATTTCCCCTTGAACCAGGGCCTTAAAATATATCTATTATAAGCTGGCAGAGTGATGAATCAAGCTCGTACTTTCTTGTCATTCCGAGCGCGTTCCGAGCTAACATATCGAGTGCAACACCAGAGTCAAATGGGTAAATGCCACTGTCCAGGAGACGTAACTCGAGGGCTGAAATGAAAGGAACTCCATTTCCAGAATTTATCAGGCACAATTGGATGTAGTCCCGTGAGGAGAAATATATTATCTCTCGTCTATAGGAATTAGAGAGATTGGCAGTGAACCAATAGTTCGTGTCAACATATACATCAAAGACTGGCGTAATGTTCCGGGCGTCATAGTTGCCATAGAAGAAGGAAACCCTTATGATGTACTTGTTGTTCTTCCCCTTCTGTGGTCTGAGAGTGTAGCAATTCCTTGTCCCATTAGGGAAGATCCTCATGTTTTTGGAAAAGCCAGCATATGGAATGCCTAGGTAGTCGGTGGAGACTTCCCGATTTTCACCAGTATCAACATAGCCTGTATCGGTCTCAAAGTATATTCCACCACTATGTGGATCAACGTAGTCATTTGGGGCGCCACAATCAATGCTTATGAAACCTGCAACCAAAATGTTTTTCCACAAAATCAGTAGCAGATCATACTAATTATGTGTGTGTATATATATCGATATTCAACATCTACATAGTATCAAAATCAGATCACGGGTTTAAGTATAAGCATGCATATCTAAAACTACCAGGGATTGTTCTTAGAATCGACATCCTCATTATGTGAAATGCTTATTTATTCGAGAATGCCGGGAGAGGCTCGACTTGTGTGTATGTCTAAATCCAGCACTTCAATTAACTTGAGAAAGTACGAGAGACAGAAAATCACGCAACTTTCATTACCTGGAATTTGTTGTCCTTGGACGAACATGTTTGCACATACAAAAACCAACATGATAAGCACAATCTTCATCTTCACCCTCACTTTTTTTCAAGTGCTCCGATTTCTTCTGGACCTTGGTGTCTGTCCAGTTTTTATATGAATCTTGACATTTGTTCGATTAAAGTAAAAAAGAAGACAATTCGACATGGGATAATTACTCCCTCTGCCCTTATCTATTAACACCTACAAAATTTCGAATAAGTATTATTTGCCTTATGATAAAGTATGCGCCTTCTTATGTCAGTGGACAGTGATTAGCGTGAGGCAGGTACTTTACTGTCGACCCGACATAAAGCCTGTCGATAATAGGTAAGTGATCGAATTTCCAACCATGCATTGTTATTTCGAAATGGATCTAAAGCACACAGTCGTGGTCACATTTTGCCTGATGCTTTCAACTTGATCGTTCCATGTGATAATGGTGACCTCCAATTCTTTTTCGGTGAATGACGGATGAAACTTAGGTGGGTGAGCTGATATTTGCATGGTTGCAAGTTGAGGAAATAATACTTTTACTTGGTCCAATGTGAAATATCTCATCATTCGAGAGTGATTAAGAAAGTTTCCAAGTTGAAATGAGATTTCTTGATGTAAAAAAGTTGTATTTCATTTTCTTTCCTTTCCTTTTTTTTTTTTTTTGCGTCGAATGCACATATCATGTAATCCTAATTCCATTTGTTCCAATTGTAGTTCGGTTCTGTTGAACGAGAGACGTTAAAAAATGCCCGATATGTGGCACACAGATGTTCCTTGATGAGCCTGGTTGAAAAGACTGTCCTTCATAAAGACATGACTATAATAAAAATTCCGTGTTTCGATAGACTTGCCACTGTGTTTTCTGCTTTGTAAACTCTTACTTTTAATAGTATATACATTTGTTCCTTAATTGAAAGATGCATAAACCGGCTCTTGGAAAGAAAACATAATTCAGGAAAGCTCCTCGAACGCCAATTTTCTCTTGTTGATGATGAAACTTGTGGTGGATTCACTAAAATAAAATTAGCTCTTAATATTTTTAGTATTAATATTACCATATGTATGTTTGTGACAATAATGAAATTTGATTTATGTTGTTCTACGTCACATGGTGCATCTGCATATATTTCCTTCAGTGATAATTATTCTCCCGATTACAGATTATGTCCGCTGCTAAGATATAATGTGATAACTTACTTTTTCCGGAATGAAAAATAAATAAATCAATAAAGAACACGCATCAAGAGTTGTCGTAGTTTAAGGCTGTGTGAATACTCTTTCTTTTAGAGAAAATCAATCGTTAAACGAAATGATCATCAAGACATTTTTGGCATGCCTGAAGATGTAAGAAATTATCGAGTATGCCGTAGTTTAAGCCTGTCTCTTCATGCCGTGATATGCCTGAATCCACTAACTCTCGAGCTTAACTTAAACTCGATGGTTGAAACCCATGAATCAGTTTTCTTTCATTTTTTCGTTTTGATAAGCTTTGATCCTCTCGCGTATCATCGATATCGAACCCCGAGACAAACTTGTTCCAGTACCCATAAACCAGAACGATAAAAATAATCATAGAGATCTTCCTCATTGTTGTGGCGGTGGTGTTCTCTCTCTCTCTCTTGCTTCCTTTTTATTCGTCTGTTTGGGAGTTCCCCTTGTTTATACGAATCTATACCTTGTTATATTAAATTCCAAAGGCAATATTTTCCCCAGATTAATTATTCTTTTGTTATATTAAATTCCAAAGGCAACACTTTCCCCAGATAAATTATTCTTGACTCCTGCACAACTAGAGATTGTAGTCTTCATTGACTTTTATGTATTACATTAGTTTATGAGAATAATTCCTTCGTTTTGTTAATTTATTCGACAGACGACACTAGAAAATGACTGGGGTGAGGTGGGATGACACTAGGAAAACGACTCAAATGCGGTCAGAGCTTATCAATATAACAACTGGATCGAAATGTCAAACTTTAGGCCGCAAGTAATAGAAGGCGAAGAACATTCGTCGGTGCTCAGGAGGCCATCGTCATTATCATCAACATCATCTATATTATGGGGCGATGAAAGGAAGGGCGGTAAAACTAGTGCCTGCGTTGTTGGAAGTAAAACGAGCAGTAATTCTAGTCTAAGTGAAAAGCATTCCGTCATTGGAAAGCAATAAACTAGACTGTGTTAACTGCATTTCTTGTCGGATATTTTGTAACATTTCAAAACAATTGCACGCAGGAATTCCATCCCCAGGGTTGAACTTCCAGAGAACGTATTCCTCTTTAAGGAACACAAGAATGCATACCATAAGAAGTCTCATATTTTCTGAAAGTACAAATTATCTTAACCTGTAGTTAGACCGTACGTTCTCACTTGTGGAAACAAACTTGCATTAATAGCAGAAACTCTAACAGAAGAGAGACAGAACAACAAAACCTTCTACAAACGGTAATTTCTGTAGACACATAACCTTCTGTAGGATGGAGGCCAAATAAAAAAATTAAGAAAATTCAAACACACTTTGAATAAATGCTCTTTTCTTGGATTTGAATTGATAGATTAATTACATCACGAAATTTAAATAGATAAAATAAACCATAACACCACTAATTTTAAAACCTCCACTAAGTACTATTAAATGACCACTAACCCACATTTATTCTAGGTCACTACCCAATCATTTAATCTCCATTATCATCAGTCTTGAACCAATCCAACGTAGATCTCGATATGCAAAGGCTTTCAAATCTCGAAGGTTGTTAACCTTTGTACGGAAATTAGTCGGGGCAATATGACTTCCTCTCAAGCTTTCTGCCTTCTAAAATCTTTCCATGACCGAGAAGAATTGACAGTTGAGAATATGAGCAAAATTTATAGCTTTTTCTCTCCTCATACGAAGACTGGCACAACTAAGAGTTGATGCGGGTATATTGATTTGGATTATCATTTATTCTTGGAGAGTCTGTTGGAAAAGTCGGCAGACACTCGCTGCAATACGCCGTCTCACCCTCTAACTCACTTGATAAGAAAAGACAAACGGATAAATTTTAAAGGGGGAAGACTGTCTCCATTTTTTTCTTCATACACTAAGCTATTTACACAAAAAAGGAAAAAAAAACTTTTGGACTTCCGACTCTTAAACACTCTTGGCCTTCCGACTCTTGAACTTCTAACTCTTGGCTGACCGACTCTTGAACTTCTGATTCTTGACCTTCCGACTCTTGGACTTCCTCATATGACTCTTAACATTCTTCATCGTAATCAATTTTATTTTATTTCAATATATTCTGCCCCTTATTCATCGAGCAAGATGTTGCTTGTCTTGAAATCCCTATGGATTTTGGGTGGTCTGCATCCACTATGCAAATACTCCAGCCCTGCACTAACCAAAACAAGCATGAGTTTACTTCCAACTTGATTTCATACGGAAATTACATAAAAAGTCGAAGAAGCACTACCCAGAGCGGCATCGATCGCAATCTGTAGTCTCTGAGGCCAGCTGAGGACACGAGCAGCTCCTAGGTCTTCCCAAATGGTTCTAAACGAGGCGACATCGCCTTTGATCGGAACAAAGGGACCACCCCGATTTCTTCTGAGCGTTGAGGCGCCAACAAGAGAAAGCCGTGGTTAGCGGTCCTAGGATACTCGTGTCGTCCGAACCATCGTCGCACACCAGCAAAGTCACGGAAGGAGTATGCATGCATGCTGTATCTTTTTCTTTAGTCTTTGTCTACCGTGATCATTTTGGAACCAAATATTGAACCTTGTATTCCTTTGCCAAATATTTTCGATGTGTTTGCCGGTAAATCGTGATTATGAAAATCAATGAAGTTTAAAAAAAGAAAAAGGTAAGAAAATGTTGTTTCCAGTTAGTAAGACAGAGATGGGGTAGGCGTGCAAAGGCAATTAATTCCTCAACTTAAATGCTCTGTTCAAACACCACAATTAAATTTATATTCGAATGCCAAGGAAATCTTGAACTCCGACGTGAGCCCGAGATTAAATGAATAGAAGGTAACGGGCTTGTGAAGTTCCATCGAATTTTCAGGTTCGTGCAGCTCAACGAGGAAGAGACATCCTTTGAAGGATACTGTGCCTGAAATTCATATCCTATGAAGATTCATTCCGTAGCAACAAGAGCACAACTAGAAATTAATATGGAAGTACTGGTCAGAATTATCATGCTCACCAGTTTAACAATAGCAAACATCAGTTTATTGACGACGAACTTAAAGTTTATGCGGACAGGTAAGTACTTCAGTTCAACTTCATTCTGCACGGTAATTGCTCCTCATCTGGTGCATCTTCATGTGTGGCTCCAGCTGATGTGCATCCATGGGACGCAGCATCCTCAAACTGGTCCATAGCACACTACCTTGCAGTGGGAGACATTTCAAAGTCAAGGGAGCTAGTCTCAAATGAATAGCTTCTTTTGCTGATTCCATTTTGCCGATTTTGTGGGGATACAAGCTCGAGAGTCATGCATTCCTTTAACTCCAATAACACATGGCTCATATCCGGTCTCTGGACTGCAATTGCTGGCACACATGACATCGCAATTTCAACTGCTTTCCATGCTGAGGCAATATTATACTCTCCATTCAGCTTCGGATCCATAACGCTCTCTATATTGCCCCTCCTAATGAGCGGAGTCACTCGATGGAGTATATGAGTCACGTTTTCTTTTCCCTTAATGACGGCGGGAAGGCCTGTTATCAGCTCAAACAAGACGATACCAAAGCTGTAGACGTCACTTTTTTGGTTCAGGTTGCCGGACGAGTGAAATCTAATCATCCCAATCACAAGAAATCTCTGTATTAGTTCATTAAAGACAGAAAACCTTCTGGTGCAAAGAATTTGCTGTAGGACTCATGACTTACTCAGGGTCAAGATAACCTGGGGTGCCTGCAGGAGTCGTTGAAACATGTGAATCAAAGTCGGTAGTAAATGCCCTCGACAGCCCAAAGTCTGCAATCTTTGCTTGCAGGTTTTCATCAAGTAGAATGTTGGTCGTCTTGAAATCTCTGTGGATTATAGGTGGCCTGCAACCGCTATGCAGATACTCCAGACCTGTATGAGCCAAACCAGATATGAATTAAAGACATCATCTCTCACTTCAAGGTGTGAGCATTACATACAAGTCAAAGCCGCATTACCATGAGCAGCATCAACCGCAATCTGTAGCCTCTGAGACCAGCTGATGACTTGTGAAAGGTTTTCTGTATCAAAATATTATAATGAGTTCAAGACGAGATCAGTCATTACATTCTGAAAACAGAAACTGAAAATTTAAAACATACTCGATAAGTGAAACTGTAAGTTCCCTTGGGACATGTATTCGTAAACGAGTGCCATGTTTCCAGGTTCATCACAATAGCCTATGAGATTGACTAAATTCCTGTGGTGTACAACCATGAGAAGTTTCGCCTGCATTTAGAATCGTTCAGAGTCAGAACACTTAAGTTTGGTCAGAATAATAACCTTTTGGAATCATCTCTCACCTCTGTTTCGAATTCTTTGGGTCCTTGGCTGGATGAATGAGAAAGAACCTTAACTGCAACTTTTGTTCCTTCTTCGAGCTTTCCGAGGTACACTTTACCAAACCCACCCTCTCCAATAATGTTTTTGAAATTGTCGGTGATGCATTCAATCTCAGAGTAGCTGAAAACACGGTTCCTAGATATCCTCGTCATACTTCCTGTAGTAATAACAGCTAAGATCCAGAATAATGACGGGACATGGATACCGAAATAATGTGAAGATATTGACTATACCATCATTTCCTTTACGTCCATTTCTCCAAATTATGGCTATAACAGCCAACAAAATGACGACAACCACTGACAACGTAGATGCGATGACTGGAACAATGATTCCCCGTTTTGTTCTTGACCAGCCCTTGCTCGAACAAGAAGTAGAATTGCAAAGGTTTTGATTCCCATCTAAACTGTCCAGCCAAGACAAAGGAGTTGTAAATACAAGTAGCCCAAGTATTAATTGAGAAAATATGTAAATAGGCAAAAACATGAACCCTAGAAGCAATGTCCCATCTTGCTTCTTCTTCATCAGGTCTCGAGGCACTGTTCCGTTGAGGTTGTTCACACTCAAATTTCTGCAACACAGATTTTTGGTAAGAACATTGCGTGTATGATCACAGGTCAATCGCAATAGAAACTATGGTTACAAACAGGATCTTCAGGCTCGGCATTTGTGCAAAATAATCAGGAACCGGTCCCGTTAGTTGATTATTTGATAGATCCCTGATTAACATAAAATGACGATTAAGAATTCCAAAGCTAAATAAATTTAAAACAGTATGAATGGGAAAAACATTCAATACTCACAATGACTCCATCATTGTCAAATTAGCGAAAGCAGGAGCAATCAATCCTGTCAAGCCACTTGAGCTCAGGTTTCTGTGGCATGGATAAGTACTTAGAAAACTGAAGATAATACAACATATGGCTTTTATTTCACGTTTTAAGAAGGTATACGTACAAAGAAATTATCCTGTGATTGTTGTCGTTACTACAGTTTAGCCCGCTCCACGTGTAGATAGCTGGAATGCAAGGATCACCCTGCCAGCTGTCTTCAGTTTGGACCAACCGGTATGCCATCCTCACATTGACCATTGCATCGACTGAACGATTTCTCAAGTTAGCATGTCATGACCAATCCTAAAAGAAGTTGTAGATGTGAAATGATGCCTTGCAAACTTACAGTCTCCTTGTGCAGTCATGGGATTTGGGAGGTCCAAGACTTGATAAATCTCAAATGCATTGAGGGTAGGCAAGAGGGTTGATTGCGCTGTGGGAGAGAGGCCGAAACTCACATTTGTTTGACCTGTTATCATCTGAGACTGGAAGGTTGTCATTGTGGAGAATTGGAGGCTCTCTGTCGCGACCACTTCGTTATCCACGTAAACAGAGAACTCCCTAGATTGGTTCGTCTGCAGAGCCTGGATTTCTGTGAAGTACAAGTAGATATACCAGCTGTCTGTAATGTTTGATGAGAATACCCAGAAGGATGGATCACTCAAAACTTGAGCCGTCTCCAGAACCCACATCGGGACTTTGTAAGGATTACTAGTGGGATCGATCTCAAGGATGGTATTGTTTGAAATATTTTTTGTTCCAACAGGAAAGTAGTGGTACCAAATACGGTCGAAAGCATCATCTGGGTGCCTGATGGGCCTGCGAATACAGTCCCGTTTAAGGCATATCATAATATTTGCGACTCGAATAGAGTACTGCTAAATCTCTTTGAACGATGACATGAAAATGTATGGATCAAGAGAGATAAATTGAAACTTACCATGATTGCATTCCGAGGGCATAACGATCTGACATAACCAATGCACCCAAATCAACTGGGTAAATGTCCCGATCCAGGAGACGCAGCTCCAGGGCCGAAATGAAAGGAACCCCATTTCTAGTATTTATCAGGCACAATTGCACGTAGTCCCTTGACGGGGAGTAAATGACCTCTTCACAGAAGTAATCTGATCGATGGACTGTGAACAAAACATTCGTGTCGATGTGGACATCAAAGACTGGTGTTACATTTCGACTGCCGTAGTTGCCATAGAAGAAGGAAGCCCTTATCAAGTACTTGTTGCCCTTCCCTTGGTCTAGTCCTAGGGTGTAGCAGTTCCTCGTACCGTTTGGAAAGATCCTCAGGTTCTTCGATCTCTCATCATTGTTCACATAAATGTTGTCCGTGGAGACTTGTCTATTTTCACCTGTATCCACATATTTCGCATCCGTCTCATAGTACAGATTCAAATATGAATCAAGGTAGTCATTCTGAGCCCCACAGTCGATGCTTATGAAACCTGCTACCTTAACATGAATTAGCCGTGAGTAGTCTGGGGACCAGCAACCCTATAACGACGCGTTCTATACTCGAATGTAATATTCTTCATTTAAATTATTCGGCAGATGCTGTTTACCATCATCAAACTTTAAAGGCTTTTTTTTTCATCCTTTTCGTCTTTCTCAGACTTCATCCCAAGAGATATCTATTCTAGAACATTTATCTGAAATCATATTCTTACAAAAAGAAATCATTTTAACTTCTGGTAGGAAATCACAACCAGAATGGATGCGTAATCGAAACACAATTGCCCAAAACGAAATGTCATATTTATATTCATCTTTCATGTAGATTTAGAGGGTAAGGCGTTGGTTAAGAGATGTCTTGACCACCCATTCCGTAATGAACACTCAAAGCCAGGACACTCGCACATACATCATGTCAATCCAAGATATACCTAGAGATACTCTCGATCGTGTCCTACTTCATGTTTTTTTTTCTCTTCCATCGCAGCTCCAATATCACTTTGCAACAACAAATTCGAGTTTTCTTTTCCCGTTTCTTTCCTTTACATTTTTTGTGTGCCCCTCATTAAAACCACCAGAACATATAGAAAGAAAAACGATCCATAACAAATCAAACCCAAATTTCACATCTAAAATCCCGAAAAAGGAACTGTTTACCTGGAATTTGTTGCCCTTGTACGAACTTGTTCAGATGCATAGAAATCGAAAAGATCAACGCAACGTTCAGGATCATCCTGATCTTCGTCATCACAATATCCTTATGTCTCCTCCCTCCCCTCACTCTTCTGTTTGATTTTGCCTAGTGGAATCTCATCTTCATATGTTGTATCCCAAAGATACATTCGGCACCACATAATCACTCCCGACACAACTTGAGCCATTTTATTTACCTCTAACTTACATGTCTGACGTCACTGGAGAAATGAGTCGTGTGACGTGTTGGGATTTCTTTAAAAATGGAAAATAATTATTGGAATTATTTCCCGACCAACTAAAACTCGGTCAAGGTCTATTGTTTCACCAATGGATCTATTGTTCCACAACATTGAGAGACGAAATGTGACAAAATGGGAACGAGCAGAGAACAGATATCATGGTGTTACAAGGTTGTTGCGAGAAGTCATCCCTTTCAATTTGATTTAATCAATCCGAATTATGGAGTTGACCTCGAATTCATTGGCAAAGAATGAGCAATGAAAAAAGCAAGGTATATTTGCCTTGTTGTAGGATGAACATGTTGTATTTCCTCACTTGACTCGGTCTAAGCGAGAAACATTTCGTAATTGAAGGGTGACAAGATAAAATTGTTAATTAAGATGACTCGCATTCGAGACGTGACATGTATTCGTGATTTAGTGGGATCTCGCTCATAAATAAAAAGAAGAGGCACTCAAAACTTATATTTATAGCTAAAGATGATCATATACACTCAAAACTGTGTATTGAACAAATTAAGACGGGTAAATGAGTAGTCGGGCAAAAAGTTACAATAAGTAGGTTGACTTAGTATACCAATTACCAAAACGTAAGATGTAATGATCACCGATAATCTCCTAGGAGTCTCTTCTCACCACTCATCTGTACATTCCGATTCATATTCCATGTGCATGCATATAATGCAAGCACTACTAATCAGCCGAGTAAAAGCAGCATGACAACATAATGATCGACCGACCATCCCCTGATAATAGTAAGGACGACATACTACGCCGAGTTCTTGGGGGACCTCTACCGGAGCATGCAACCTTGTGTATGGACACAAATCTCTGGCTAGTATGAAGAGATATATGCAGACAGTCCAAAGTCTCCCATTGACACCACAACTAATGGGAGTCCATTGATTTATTTAATATATTTAATTTGGTTTAACTAATGGCCCCTAATTTTGATTTACATCCATTGGCCCTCCGAGGAGATTATTCCTACTCCGCCACAACAGATAAGGCATGTAGTAGATTCATTGCACTAAGACGAAAATAATGCGTTTATCATATAGTGTGCGTACCTCGGCCCTCGACACGCGTGCGAGTCAGAAACACGAGGTTTCGAGTTCGTTCCTTTAATGTCATTTGATCAACCTCTCGACTCGAGTGCCAATGGGCTATGGAGGAATCGAGGTTGATCCTCCATGGCTCCTAAACGGACCTGTGTGGGCATTCACACAATCGCCCTCAATTCTCGTACGAGAATTGGTGGCAATTTGCGACATGTAGAGCATGATCCATAATGGAAAGTATTACGCTAAGAGGGGGTGAATTAATATTAATGTCCAATTAAGAATTTTTAACTCATTTAAAATGACTTTTTGTAAAATGGAACGTTTTTAGATGGACTTCTATGAGATAGAATGTTCGGAACAGATCCTAAAATGATTCGTACTACACAGATTTATAGTGGTTCAATATGCTTTGCCTACGTCCACTCTCACCTAGAATTTGGATGGTTATCACTAAACAAAACGTATTAGTGATAACAGAAGGTGATGCACGATCAACCTTCTACAACACAAACTAGAAGGTTCTGTACTAAAAGTGACTTGTTGCACGGGTTAACATGACTAACAAGTAGAAACTAAGTATTTAGACGTTTTCCTCGGGCAGTGTCCTCGCCTGTATCTCCTTAGTGCGACTTCCTTTCAGACGTTTCTCTCCAACGGTGTCCTCACCTGCACAACAACCCGCTGCGACTTCCTTTCGGACGTTTCACTTTGGCAGTGTCCTCACATGCACATCAACCTGCTGTGACTTCCCTTTGGACGTTTCACTCCGGTGGTGTCCTCACCTACACAGCACCCAGTTGCGACTTTCCTTGTGTGGTCCCTTGAGAGAACGACTTCGTGGTGAACCCCATGCGAGCAGACAACAATCTATGTCGTAGGTTCCTGCACACACAGAACGTAAGGCTACAGAAGCTGATCAATCCCCAACTTTTGTGCTCGTGGAATATCTGCCCTTCTCTCTGGCCTACTGCACCGTTGGTAAAGCCAGCTTCCAGCCGCACGTCTTCTCCAACGATTCCCCTAACCTCCAACCAAGAATCTCTCGTGGCTTCTAGGTTACCTTACCAAAAGGCTTCACCAACACTAGAGCCTTCTGCAGCTCCCGTTCCTTTTCACGTGTGACTAACAACATACCAGACCAATCGACAAAGTTTCTCTATCTTTCTCACATTTTTCTGCACACTTTCTTACACAAATGAATTCGCCTATTATATTCAACAACCAAAAGGTTTTGGTAAGCATGATAAGCAAAATTAACTAATATAGCTTATGTACAAAAATGATAAATAAATAAATCATCAATATTAATTTATATGTAAATGGCATCAATAAGTATCTATTATTAAATCAGATTAATAATAGTATAATTATATCAAATCCCTTTAGATAATACCTTGAAAAAGGTTCTCATCAAATGAAAATAATTCAAAATTTATTTCCACGAATTATTTTGTCATATCTTTATTTTGATAAATTTAGACAAGTGACGTGTCTAATTATCCAACCAATAATTATAGTGGAAAAATATGATCAATCATGTAAAATCTTTGATAAATAAATTATTTATTTACTTCAATTGAAAATATATTATTTATTTTATTTTTTTGGTAACAATTTTGATCCGAATAAATATCGTAATTGATAAGGATACATCCAAAGAAGATTCATTTCAATTTCGTAATTATTTATTAATTACATAAAAATATTTCCTTATAGAAGGTCGTAGCTTCTACAGTTTAGAAGGTTGGCTTATGTATAATGGAAAGTCAAACTGACTCATCATCAAAACATATCAATAGAAAGGTGGGGAGGATCGTGCTGCTCGTGAGTACCCTGATAAGATGGCTCCGTAGAAAAAAACCTGTTTGACGCTTTACGTAGAGTCGCCACTTACTTTAGTTGATGGGTGGAGTGAAGACATACGGATAATGAAGAGAATTAATAATTACGTTGTCATTATAATTTTACGTCCTAAGAAAAATTTTACCTTTTCGATATATAGATAGAAAAGATTTCCCTTTTCTCCCATTGGTGCAAGGAGTATTAAGGAAACATTGGGCTTGTGAATAAATGATCCATAGTTAATCGGTCTAGAAATAAATATTGTCTTTTAATTGAATCTCAAAAGGGGAATAAATGTTTAAGTTATTGTAAATATATTTATTATAAATGTTATTATGGCTCCTATTTATTCCTCATTAGTATACTATCTTTATTATTCCTTTTGTTACAATTATAATTTTCTTTCCTTAGTAAGATTCTTATAAATAGAGAGATAAGTATTGTATATGGATATTTTGAAAATGAATAAGATATTTTCCCATGTATCTATTTGGTGTATTCTCTCATGTCCTTCAACCTCCTTATGCTTCTTTGTTTAATAAGATAAGTAATTTATTCAAATTATTGTATTTTTCTCATTTATTTTGTCACGATAGGTCCATGTTTATATTATTGAAAAGGTACAAGCTCATCAAGAGGAGATTTTGAAAGCCAATACTGAAGGGTAGACACAAATTTGTTTTGGTAGACGATCAGCGTACTTTTAGTACTATGAATTATAAATTATTGAATATTAGTGTCCGCACTTACTGAAAATCTAAAAGATTTTTTACTTAAATGAAATTTTATACGTGGCTAATTGTCAACACAATTACTAAGTAAATGGAAATCTCTCAGATTGTAACAAGTCGTGGGCACTGATCACAACGGCTATTACGTTGATCCATGACAAGAACTATCCAAATTCGTAGTCGTTAAATGCACCAAAGTGGTTGATGGTGTTCTTCCAATGGCTGCAGTTGTTGGGTTTAGTCACCAACCTCAGTGACATTGATCTGGCTTTTAGAACTATCGTGAATCGGGAGACATCTCGCTGGGATCAAGAGAGCTCATCTCAATGGAATTGCATTGGTTACCAGCCCCCCTCCGCTGACCATGCAGGCTTGAAATTTCCTGTGCCATGCATTCCTTCAACTCCGAAAGCACAAGGCCCATGTCAGGCCTTTGGACTGCAGCGGTTGGCACGCACGACAGGGCCACTTCCACCACTTTCCACGCAGAGGCAATCCGGAACTTACCTTGGAGCCTCGGATCGATGATGCTTTCTATGTCCCCCCGCTCAATAAGTGGAGTCACCCGTCGGACTATATGAGTCACTCGATGTCCCTCCTTCAAGAGCGCAGGCTGTCCCGTGATCAGTTCAAATAAGATTACCCCAAAGCTGTATATGTCACTCTTCTGGTTGAAGTTGCCAGTTGACTCATATCTGATCATAAGCATTTTAGTGAAGTCTCTTAACAAACATGAATGTCCAAATGGGGAAGACTAGCAAAGGTGATGGACTTACTCGGGATCAACATAACCCGGTGTGCCTGCAGGATTGGTTGAAACATGTGAATCATAGTCAGTTCTGAAGGCCCTCGACAGCCCAAAATCCGCTATCTTGGCTTGCATATTATTATCAAGCAAGATATTCGCCGGTTTTAAATCTCTATGAATAATCGGTGGCTTACACCCACTATGCAAATATTCCAACCCTGTAGGTAACCGAAACAACCATCAAGTCTGAGCGCATCACCTATCTTATGGAACTATAAATGAATAACAGTTGCTTAAAACAGGACCTTGAGCGGCACCGACAGCTATCTGTAGTCTTTGAAGCCAGCTCAAGACAGGCATTTCATGTCCTGCATAAGCAAACTATAAGATTGTTTGATATGAATGCTTGAGCAGAAGTTTGGGGTCAGAAACTTACTCAACAAATGATCACGGACATTTCCGTTTGACATGTATTCGTAGACGAGCACCAGGCTTTTAGGATCATCGCAATAACCAACGAGAGAGACCAAATTTCTATGGTGAACAACCGCTAAAAGTTTTACCTGCATTCAAATGTTCAAGTCATGCGTCTAATACATAAAAATATTATAGAAAAAGATCCATTTTATTCGTCCAACCTCTGCTTGGAACTCCTTGTGGCCTTGCCTGGACATCTGAGACAGTACCTTCACTGCAACTTCAGCTCCACCATCAAGTCTTCCGAGGTATACTTTCCCAAAAGCCCCCTCTCCAATGATCATCTTGAAATTGTTAGTAATGCCTTCAATCTCGGTGGGTGTGAAAGTCTTCAGCATACTGGGACTACTTTCTGTAGTAAGAACCAATGTAATGGCTATAATCAAGAGTCCAATCCAGAAACAAATTGTCTTTAATATTGAGCCGAGTGTTTCACAAGAAGTTGGAGGAATGAACTTTACCATCTCTTCTCTCCCTGGCACGACTCCAAGTCACAGCAGCTATTGTAACCAACGAGACCACCACAATAACCCCCGACACTGAGGTAACAAGCGGCACAACAAAGCCCAGTCTTCTTTCACTTGGTTCCCCTGTGCTTTTACAATAACTTGAATTGCAGAGATTCGGATTCCCTTCTATGCTGTTATAGTCAGAAGATTCTAATCATTACTCTTCCAGTAGGATTAATCAACTTGAACTGAGAAATAAGCTCTATTCAAACCTCAGTAGCAGCATCCCGTCTGCCGCCTTCTTCATTAGATCAAGTGGTACCAATCCGTTGAGGTTGTTTCCACCCAAATTTCTGCAAAACAAAGTATATTTAGCATGTTTTCTGTACTTAATGACCGATTAAGCAGTTGAAAATTAGGTCACTTACAGGATCTTAAGGCTGGGCATTTGAGCTAAAAAGTCAGGCACGGACTCCATTAGTTGATTATTCGACAAATCCCTGAGGAAACCGGTACACATAGAATCGCAAGAATAAAATTGATGGTGTGTGAACCGCAACTAGGCATTTCTCAAAGATTATACCAATACATACAATGATTGTAGAGACGTCAAATTTGCTAAGGCAGGAGCAATGGGTCCGGTCAAGCCACTTGAAGTCAAATTTCTGCACACGGACAGAACGTTAATGGAGCAGAAAAGCATTCTACAAAAAATAATGCATAAGAACACTAACAGAATGCATTACGCTTACATTGAGACGATCCTTGGAGCACTATCATCGCTGCAGGTTAATCCGCTCCACTTGTATTGAACAGGACTGCAAGGATCGCCCTGCCAGCTCTCCTTGGTTTTGGCCAGCCCATAAGTTGTTCGTATGTTGTAGATGGCTTCAACTGCATGATTTAGGACATAGTAACTCCACCTGAATGACTTGTATACCATCCAAAGAGAGAAAAGAGATGACCAACACTTACCGTCTCCCGGATACGTCATGGAGTTTGGGAGTTCTAAGACCTTATAAGTCTCAAAAGCGTTAATAATAGGTGAAAGAGTAGATCGGGCTGTGGAAGTGAGGTTGAAGCCAACGATGGTTTGCCCGGTCAGAAGCCCAGATGGGATGGTGGTCAACGTTGAGTATTCGAGGTTTTCTGTGGTGTTGAACATATTGTCGATGTAAACTGAGAACTCCCTCGTTTGGTTCTGCTGTAGAAGCTGGATTTCAGCAAAGTACAAGTAGAAATGCCAGCCATCCATCGAGTTAGATGGCCTCGACAAGTTGAAAGAGCGCAAAACATTCGAAACTGCAGCAGTCTTCAAGACTGCTGTTGGGACTTTGTAAGGGTTATTGTTGGGGTCAATCTCGATGGCCGTAGTATTTGTAGCTGCTTGGAAGTCTTCGGGTAAAAGTTTGTACCAAATGCGGTCGAATGGGTCGTCAGGATAACGGATAGACCTGTCAGATTACAAATAGGAGATGGTCTGAATAAGCACCGCACAAAACCTGCAAATTCATTAGTCAAAATATCTACAAAAGATCCATAAAAAAACCCAGTCAAGTACCTTGAAGATCCCATCGCATACCGGTCCTCCCTCACCAGCGCACCGGACTCGAATGGATATATGCCATTGTCCAGAAGGCGGAGCTCGACGGCCGATATGAAAGGGACACCGTTCCCGGTATTTATCAGGCACACCTGTACATAGTCCCGCTGGAGGATGTAGATGACTTCCTGGCAGAAGTAGCGAGACCCAGAGTATGTAAGCCATGAGTTTACATCGATGTGGATGTCAAAAGCCGGAGGAGAACTACGGTTGTCATAGTTCCCATATGAGAAGGATGCCCTTATTAGGTACTTGTTGCCCTTCCCATTCTGAGGTCTGAGAGTGTAGCAGTTCCTTGTCCCGTTGGGGAAGATCCTCATGTTCTTCGATCTCGCGTCGAACCCATCACCGAAGTTGTCTGATGACACTTGCCAATTTGTGCCCGTGTCCGCATAACCTGTGTCAGTCTCATAGTATATCCTGTTGTAAGTATCTGTGTACTCATTGGTCACGCCGCTGTCGATGCTTATGAAGCCTGCGAGAGACGATCAAGGCAACTGGATGAAATTAACAAGCACACGCCAATGACGTACTTAAGGATAAGCCCCAAATCATGTTACCTGGAATCGGTTGCGCTAGCAGGATGACAACATGGAGGGATACAAAACCAAACATGAGAGACAAAATCTTCGCCATGTCCATAATCGATGATGACTCTCCCATGTGATAATAGCACTTTTTAAGGGCTATTACATGATTGACGTTGAAAAGTCCAAGTCAAGTGTTTCGACAGATTCTCTTGTACCCGACTAAGTTCGCGGATATATATTTGCATTGAACTCTTTTTTTTTTTTTAACTTCTAATTTTTGGGTTACTTGTCTTTCGCTTTCTCCTCTAAATTTCAAGTCAGCTGTCTGGTTTTTTCCTCCCGTAAATGCCACGTTCCCGTGATGAATGGGAGCGGCTAACGTCCCACGCACGGCGTCCCCCGCAGTGTACTAATTTGGACCCTGATTTAGTACATTGTACTAACACCAATTAGTACACTTGTTATTGTACTAACACCAATTAGTACACTTGTTATTACTAACGATGTACTAACTACAGTGTTAGTACATTGTACTAATGGTCACTGTTTTTGTACTAGTACAGTTAGTACAATGTACTAATGGGTACTGTTTTTGTACTAGTACAGTTAGTACAATGTACTAATGGTCACTGTTTTTGTACTAGTACAGTTAGTACAATGTATAAAACTTTTTTAGTACATTTTTAGTACATTACAGGTGTACTAATTGGTACAAAACAGTAACAGTGATTTTTAGTACAATGTACTAACTGTACTAGTACAAAAACAGTAACCATTAGTACAATGTACTAACACAGTTAGTACATTGTACTAATGGTTACTGTTTTTGTACTAGTACATTTAGTACATTGTACTAATGGTTACTGTTTTTGTACTAGTACAGTTAGTACAATGTACTAAAAATCACTGTTACTGTTTTGTACCAATTAGTATACCTGTAATGTACTAAAAATGTACTAAAAAAGTTTTGTACATTGTACTAACCATTACTAGTACGAAAACAGTAACCATTAGTACAATGTACTAACTGTATTAGTACAAAAACAGTGACCATTAGTACACTTGTAATTACTGACGATGTACTAGCTACAGTGTTAGTACATTGTACTAATGGTTACTGTTTTTGTACTAGTACAGTTAGTACATTGTACTAAAAATCACTGTTACTGTTTTGTACCAATTAGTACACCTGTAATGTACTAAAAATGTACTAAAAACGTTTTGTACATTGTACTAACCATTACTAGTACAAAAACAGTGACCATTAGTACATTGTACTAACTGTACTAGTACAAAAACAGTACCCATTAGTATATTGTACTAACACTGTAGTTAGTACATCGTTAATAATAACAAGTGTACTTATTGATGTTAGTACAATGTACTAAATAAGGGTCAAAATTAGTACATTGCGGGGGACGTCCCGTGCGTGGGACGTTAGCGGCACCCGTGATGAATACACGGTGACGACTTGAAGGGGTTTGATAAAATCAAAGTCTCAATTAAGAAAAAAACAAAATCGATTCTTCATGTGAGGGGAACATCGGAGGAATCACAACCGCATGTCGTGGGTTCAAAAGTCACTTGTATAATTTAAGTGACACCATATAAAATAATGTAATACCCAAATTTTTTTTAAAATCATCAAAATCACGTAAAATTCAAAAAGTCATAAAAAAAATAATCAAAAATCACAAAAAATTCGAAAAAAAAATACAAAATTAAAAAATATATATATAAAAAATCACACAAAATCAAGCTATTAGCTCCCTATAAATAGCATAGACGTGGGAGATATATACAAGAATCTTTAGATACGTTCCATCTCCCCCTCTAAGGAAATCGAAGGCCAACTCCTCCCTCACACATAGAAATCGGAGGCACTCCTCCCATTCTCCCTAGAAGGCAGTTGACGGACCACAACTTTCTCGTTCGATGATGGATCGATGCGAAATGATGTGGTATTTCTTCCTTGCTTGATTATACATCTGTTCAAATTTCGTAGGCGGAGAATCGTGTCGACGGATACTCAAAAGGGGACTTTTTCGAAGGGGTTATGAACGTCGCCTAATCCCGACTTCTTCATACCGAATGATCCCCAATGGATGACAGTCTTCTTGAATAAATTTTTCATGTATTTTTACGATGATCGAGGATCGAGATAGGACCCCGGAGATAAAGGCGTGCGCGCAGTTTGCGACTAGCATGCATAATACATTCGAGGAGATCTCGAGAGATACCGTTGGATCGTCTCCAAACTTTTATAAATAAACTAAACTAAAAGATGGTTGTACACATGCTTATTTCGACTGTTGAAGTTTCCGGTGAATTTGAAAAGGAACCGACGAACAAAATACATGTGGAGCTGGATTTTCAACACGTGGTAGTCCCATTCTCGATGAGACTGCAATTGATCTCACTGTTAGATCGCCACCAACATTAACGGACATGCCCATCATTTGAATGTGGTCGTCTGGACATATTTTACGAATTTTTATCTTGAACACATGTTACTTTTTTTATTTTTCTTTGAGCTCTTAATTCGCGGGAAATATAGAAATCTCCATGAATGTTTGGACATGTCTGATCTCTGTTAAATTTGGAAAAAATTCATTGATTTGTCTACTTAATGAATGATTGAATTTTCATTCTTTTAATAGCATAACCACCCACTTTCATTTATTTTCATGAAAAATTGAATGAAACTTTGAGGGATTTGACATGACGAATCCTAGAGGCTGGAGGAGGCAAAGCCCAAGACAAGAGGCGCGGTGGAAGAATTCACTAGAGCGGTCCCGATCGACAATTTTCAGCTGGCGAGTTGTTATCTCGGCTGTTCAGGTACATGAGGGAGGTGTAGGCCTCTCGAATTTTTTTCTTTTTCACCTATAACAGGCTGTGGGACAAAGTGCATAGGCTCACGATCACTATCCTTTCTCGTCTCTTTTGACCTAAATAATTGATCTGTGGGTGTGTTTTAGACCCATAGGTTCTATATCGCATGTGATATATTTTTTAATCGAACACGAGTTTAAGTCCAAAAGCCTGAATCGGGTTCAACCCCCGTAAACAAAGACATTTTTTAGCAATGCCACCATTTCACATGTTAGAATATAAAAGTTAGTAAATGGGGATCCCCGAACCAACGGTTTTTCCGACATAAACCGTTTTATAAATAAGTCGGTGGCGACTCCGTAGTAGCTCCTAGGTTAAGCAACATCAACCATTTTCTTACGGAGCCATCATGGATGAGGGCAAGGCGACGCGAGCCGCTCCCTATTTTACCGAAGATTCCTTTTTGGGATCATACTCCACTTCTTGCTCGTCGCCTTCGGACGACCGAGCGAGAGCCCGAGTAAGCCCGATTAGGAATTAAGGGAGGATCAACCCCGCTATCTTCCGCAACGCCTTGACACCCGAGTCTTGACGTTGACCAGAGAAGCATTAAGAGAGCGGGCTTCGGATCCTCGTGTCGTCGAATCGCAGTCGTGTGCCGCAAGTTCACGAAAGAACGCGCGTACAAATAATTTTTTATTTTTTTATTAACTGAGTTATGTATCGATTTTCGTTCATGCATAACATCTCTAAACGAGGTTCTAGCACCGTACCAAATGTTTCCGAAGAAACGCAAAGCAATATACATAAAAGCTTCTTGTTTAGCAACTTAGTTGAATAAAAGAGAGTTTCATAAAGGAGGACCCCCGATAACGAAGTTTGAGACTATGTAACCTTAACCTTGCAGTTGTGATCGGTCCAACCATTCTTGTTCATATCCTTCCTCCCAGTATAGATGTCGATGTTGGTTAACATAAATTACAAAAGAAAAAGAAAGCTTATCCTTTTTTGCTAATGTTTCTGCATGTGGAGAGAAGAACCTCAAAGGGTGTTGATCTCTCTTCTTCTCCTCCAAGCTCCTAATCTTGTCAGCCTAACATTCAAGCCCATCCATGAAGAACTTGATTACCTACACCTTACTTCTTTGCGCTAGCAACCTATTGCCCCGCTTTTCCGATGATGAAATAATTTTTTTGAAAGGTTCACGACGCCTTCTAAAACGACCAACGTTCATAATAGCAACGACACATATCATCACATACAAGGCCCCCAATCAATTCCGGGTCATCCACAACTACCTTCTCGAACATTGAGGACTACCTGAAGCGGAAAATTTTGTACCCTTTGGCTTCTAGTATATCAATGAAAATTATATTTCTCATCACATGTTGGACTCCTACCAACCTTCTAAAACTACATCCTTCATCCTAAGGTGAACCATTCTGACACCCATAAACTCGCATTTATGATTGGTGCCCAAGCGCACTTCTCCACCTGTAGTGGAACACCATATGAAGAGTATCACCTTATGAGGACTCATGTGGATGCTACTTTATGAGTCGTGAATCCAATCATCGGTTTATCCATACGATGGTTTATCTGGCTCGGTTTCAACAGCTTGCACCTCGCTAGCCATGTGCACATCTCCGGGATCGTTATCACTAGAATACAGAACAACTTCTTGTAACACTTCATTCTTCCCTACCAGCTTCATATAGCTTTTCTTTATGTGTACCCACAACGGAAGCACCTGCTTTATCAGTCAACTCTTCATCAGTCAAATCCTTATAAGAAAGGGCATATCATACCTCATCAATGATGAAATTCTTTCCTACAAGAACATCTCCCTGATGCTTTGATATAAAGCGGACAGCATTTAACAAATATACGTTCAGTCATTGTGAGCATTATGAATCATTTTTATGATGAGAAGTTTGTTGCTCATAGTTCTCATCATGTACATAATCTCCAGTCGACTCCATAGCTTAATCGTCGTTGTCTCCTTGAGCACATTCGTCAAAACCACATTGTATAGAAACCACCGAATCGTTGATATTGCTCTAATACCCATCTCATTCCACTAGTCAAACGTCAATATTGAAGTACTCTTCAACTAATCTACAAGATATTTCTCCAATCCACCATGTACAACAACGCCTTCATCTTGACCTACCATAAGCAGAAATTCACGTTCTCATTCAATTTCTTGATCTTGAACTTGTCTGCTATCATGGATCTCAATTTTAGCACAATCTGACTCTGATGCCAATTGTCGTATGCTCGTGGAAGCCCTTGAAAGTATGTTGAACCGGATTCGGTCATTGATTAGAAGTTTAAGGAAAGTAAAGAGATCTGACCGAACCATGTGGATGAGTAGAGAACAAGATTTGTTATATCAATGGAGCACAAACTCATGTTGAAACTCTTTCTAACCCCCTAACCTCAACCTATATGAGTACAATTTCCAACAATTCTAGCAAGAATTAAAAAAATCGAAGTATTTCCCGTATCTTTCTTTATTGGCTGACTCATTGTACTCATGTATGACCTCTTCCATGCACTCGTCGTCCTTTGGTTCGTATGACGAACATATTTATAGGATAGTTACACCTCCAAAGATATTAAAATTCAATTATTATTCTCTTCTATAATATCGAGTAAATATATTAGTAATTTAACATGATATAACCTAATACATCTCTCCAAATAATATATTCTCGCTCCTTTCATATGTTTCACGAGCGAATCATATATCACGAAGCTTAAAAAATCTTACTTCGGGCTACAAATCGTAACGGCTAGTATGTTATGCCGCTATTTATAATTAAACCTCTTAAATGCAAAACATTAATGAGTTTAATGTGGTATAAACATTTTTGAATTCTATATAGAAGCCTTTTGTGTTGTTCGTGTTATTATCGATGACTCCCTAAGAATATTTGAGGTGTTGCTTTTATATTTTATAGTTTGAAACACTCTGTCGCCTCAATGGTGAAAACCTTGTTGACCAGACACTGTAAAACATAAATAATGTAACCATAAAGTATCATGATTCATCGAAACGGATAGATTAAGGTTAAATTATCCTATGAATTCTCATACTCCAATGCCATTTATCTCATTGTGAACACCGAATACGACGGTCGTTACATTCGGAAGTGCTCGTCAATTCCTTTGTTTCCTCTTCGCGGAATGTCTGATGGAGATAGATTGATTTTTGGGCGATCCATTGAAGAATAAGGAAGTATTCTAGTGAAGTTGCCGGGGGGTTTTAAGAGCCTGGAAAAGTGAATCTTCCGAAGGATAGATACGAACATCATGTCTGTAAGAGACGTCACAAAGAATGCCGAAGCGTACCCGCATTGCTCCATCGCTGATAAGCAGAATGCCACTTTTCAATATTGGAAAGCATCCCATTTGAATTGCGTTTCCATAGAGGCGTGGCAAACCGTTATTTATAGACTCAATGAGTTCATTTATATTAATATAGTCATGGGGAATTTGATCGGCCATATAATTTGCTGACTGAGTGACTTTAGCCCATCATATTTTACATTATTGACTTAGGCTTATAAGGTATTTTATCCCATAATTTCTCTTTCGTTCGGTGGAAGTCCACAGATGATGTCATTTATGTATCGAGACGAATTAACGTATTAGGCTCATGACCTTATTTTTTAACAAATCAGTCCAAAATCAATACTATTTTCACAAAAATAATTTTAGATGCATACTTTAAACCATGATGAGTAGTGACAGGTGATTTGAAACGAATAATATCAACTCAATATAATACTATAAAATTAGAGATTCCCATCTAGACACATCCATCCCAATGTTTTTAATAGAAACGAACATACTGTTATATGTATTATAACAACATTAATTTCGCGGAGAGGAGAATTTTTATATATTACCGTATGCCTGACTCATAGAAAGGAATATATTTGCGGTACGATATGGCGTATCCGATGTCATCAATCATGTAGCCTTAAGAACAATAATTTTTCTTTGTGCGAAATCACACGATGTCTTCGAAAGATTTTCATCCAAACACTATGGCCAACACTCAGTCTGCCTACTATGGGAAAAGCAGAATCAACTGAAACAATCAATCGAAATCTCAGTGTAGTTACCGCTACAACATCTGTACGAGTCTTTCGCTATATTACCACCAAATATTATGTAACACTAGTATTATATAGAAAAGAAAAAGTATATGCTCTCACATGTAATTCTCAAGAAATAACTACCAGATAATGAAACTCATTTAAGATAATTTTGAGAATAAAAAAATAGATTTTAAATGCCAGCATATTATTATTTTGAAAAGCCGCTAATGGCTCTAATTTGATTATCGCGAACGAATAGAAAATCATCATACTGTAAAAGAAAAAAGAAATAATAATAATGAACGTAAATTTATTAAAACCCCATACCAAACCAACTAAATATTGTAGTTTGTTTTGTCCGAAAGCTAGCAAAGTTAATCTTGGATGGGGGTTCGTACGAGGTAGAGGCCAGCCTCGATGGGGGATAATAAGGCATGTGGTTCTTATCTTTTGTTCGGAAACTTGGAGGGGAGCAATAAAGCGTCGTGAGAAACGGTGAGTACTATACCTGGACTTTTCCGCTGCCACGGTAAATTTCTCCGATTGGGTTTCACGTGTTGATAACTTGTCCAAGCCCTACAAGCATCTTCAACTAAATATTGTAGTTTGTTTTGTCCGGAAGCTAGCAAAGTTAATCTTGGATGGGGGTTCGTACGAGGTAGAGGCCAGCCTCGATGGGGGATAATAAGGCATGTGGTCCTTATCTTTTGTTCGGAAACTTGGAGGGGAGCAATAAAGCGTCGTGAGAATCGGTGAGTACTATACCTGGACTTTTCCAATGCCACGTTAAAATTTCTCCGATCGGGTTTCACGTGTTGATAACTTGTCCAAGCTCTACAAGCATCGTTTTCGTGGCCACTCAACTTGCTGGTGACCCAAACGGCAAGATAACCAAAAAAATACTTAGTCACATCGGACTTAATACTTATAGATTGGGTATCATTCTTTGCATGCATTAAAGAATCACAAAAATGTATTGGGTAATCACCAACTCACACGTACATAATTAAATTTTGGAACGAAACTACTTTTCAAGGAAAGACCGTAGGACATGACAGTGCTCCTCTTTCTTGCCTCGGAAAAGTGAACAGTGTCACTGCGTGATCGATTCTTAATTATGTACACTGACGTAATAGTACTCGATTCTTAATTGTCCACGATTTAAAAATTTCTTGCGAATAAAAATATGATCCCGGACTACACTTTCCTCCTGTGGAAACCGCACATGATACCTGTATTTCGGGATCATCACCTCAAAAGCTAGTACGAGGGGTGGGAGGGTCATTTCATTTCTCCTAATATATCACACTGAATGGGCTCCCCATCTTATGTGGGACTTTTTTTCACGCATCACAACGCCTTGCATCATCTACCCATTCTTTCGCCACAAACCCTAGCCCTACTGAACAACAAGACCTTCTTGCATGGCAGATGTACGCCCTTCCTGCTGTTTCACCCGGAATGTGGTCTCTGGAACGTGAAAAGTAACACTACGGGTTCTAATGACGCCAGAGTTGGACGTAGGGCCTCTTGGAATCTATTCAAGGCGGTAGCAGCTGCCTGCCTCACGGGTACACACTCTCAAGGGCAAAAAACGTTGTCCAAAGGTGTTCGTTTGAAAAAATTGTCAACAAAGTAGTTCTTCCCCATCAAGAAAGGAAGCCACGGAGGCTAAAAACAGTTCAATTCATACACTAACCGACAAGTTATTCCTGAACATGCCAATGATTGTGCAACTAGCGTTCTCATTCCGACATGCGTATGTCCAAAGAATTGGACATAACTCAAGCTATAAAAACTCGATTAAGATGCATAACCTATTCACATGGTCAAAGAAGAGAGAGGAAGTGGATGGACCAGACTAAGCTCGATTTTGTCGCTAGATGGAAGAGCAGTACCTCCGAAAGTGGAATGTCGACACCCTACTTGCCACTCCTAGCTTTCAATCATTCCAAGCCCATGAATAGGAATGTACTCATGCATAGGAACATCAAAACAAATATGGACGGAACGTGGTCAGCTCAATAAACATCATATAAGCATGTTAGGTTAGTAAATACATGAGACAAGCTCTCACTGAGGGATTTGCATGCCCCAGGATGGCCCGAGGGGTAAAAGGAATGTGGAGGTGTTCGTGAAGGGGCGTCTTGGAGTTTGTCCTTATTCAGCTTTGAGGGGTTCCTGCAAGAGGGCTACCTATCCTTGATGAGGAGATTGTGTAGGTGACGACAAGGCGATGGTGAGCTTCGGCGATGTCTTTCCTTGGGAGGAAGAAGATCAAAAAAGAAGTATAAGAAGAGGAGGAAGAATCCCCAAGGAAGATCAAATGTAAAAGGAAGGTTGATCCCCCTACCAGAGCCGACCATTAATGCATACGTTGTTTCCCCTCTTTTTTGCCTTCGTTGTCTATGTGGGATTGTATTATGGGCTTTTATTGTGTAACTATTCTCCTTCCTTTGTCTGAGATGTAGCCAGAAATCGTCGACTGAGGCCAATAATTTTGTTTTCCTTCGCAAATTCGTCCGGACTAAAATGAAAACCCTATAAATAGTTTATTAGACCTCGTACTAAGGTAATTCGTCCATTTGGGGGATTTACATATCCTCCACCGGCGAGGTAGTTTCACTTCTCAATAATCTCGCAGAGATATTGCCTATGGTGATAAAATTCAATGCTCGTCTTCCACATACTATTCTAATTGTTTAATTTTTTAGCACACCGATAGTGTTGAATTCCGACTTACCGAAATCGACTTCTAGAAGTGTAGCCTGGTTATCAACCAATGTCTAACGGAATCTCAAATTACATCTTCATCGGCAGAACTCCGGCGCCGATCAATTCACTCTTATACTAAATGTTGAATTCACGACCTTCGAATCTGTACTTAAGTTAGCCACCGAGAATCGGACTAGCTTTAACCATCACAAACTTAGGAGAAAAGAGTAAGAGAAATTTGAGAAAATGAGAATAACTAAAAGTACTCTCTCTAACTTATATTTCTCTTATTAGTACTTGGAGAGCTATTACAAAATGGGGAACCCACCCCTATTTATATTGGGTCGAGAATCGGACTAGCTTTACTCATCACAAACTTAGGAGAAAAGAGTAAGAGAAATTTGAGAAAATGAGAATAACAAAAAGTACTCTCTCTAACCTATATTTCTCTTATTAGTACTTGGAGAGTTATTATTACAAAATGGGGAACCCACCCCTATTTATATTGGGTACGTCTTGGATTTTGTGATCCAAAATATGTGGCAAATACAATGATATTTAGTAGAAAATATTTATATATTTTAGGTTCTATAAAAATACTTAAATATTTAGAAATATCTAATTTTTTTTTAAAGAAAATATCTAGATCGTAAGAAAAATAAAGACAAACCAACTAGAAACCACCTTTAGGAATGGATCCGTACGAGGTATTGGCCCGCCTAGTTGGAGGATAAAGTGGCGTGTGGTCCTTAATTTTGTTCAGAAACTTGGAGGGGACCAATAAAGGGTCGTGAGAAACGATGGTAGTATTACCTTGGCTTTTCACCGGCCACGCGAAAATTTCTCCAATTGGGTTTCACGTGTCGATGACTTTGGCTCAACTAATAAAAGATACTTAGTCACATCATACCTAATATTTACAGATTGTGTAACGTTTTTGTGGTTCAATAATCATGAACTCACACGTGCATAATTAAATTTTGGAACGACTCGAGCTTCTCATTCGAGAATTTTAAGGATACACCAATCTAACTACTTTTCAAGGGAAGACCAAGGGCACGACAATACTTTTCTTTCTTTATTTCCTATTGTCCCCTTCGACAAGTGAACATAGTCTTAATTATGTACGCTTACTTGGTAGGAACTCAATTCTTAATTGTCCACGATTAAGAATTTCCTGCGGATAAAAATATCATCCCCGACCACACTTTTCTCCTATATAAACCAATCCATCCTCATCTTCCCAAATCCATCAACAACCACGACTACTTTCACAGTCTTCTTTCTAATCTTCTACATTGACATTCTTGCCCGAAGGGAAGTCTAGTTATGAAGGCAACCCCTCTTCGTCATCTATCCAATCTTTTGCCACAAACCCTGGCCCTGCCGAACAGCAAGACCTTCTTACACGGCAGATGTACGCCCTTCCTGCTGTTTCACCCGGAACGTGGACTCTGGAACGTATGTGGAAGTAACACTAGGGGTAGTAATGACTCCAGAGTCGGACGCAGGCCCTCTGGTAATCTGATCAAGGCGGTGGCGAAGTCATTCACTGACCTGTCCATCATGGTTAAGGCAGTGTTAACCGTGAAGACAGGTGGGAGTATTCTGTCGAGGATTGGGATAAAAGAAGGGCTGGACGGGGTTATTGACTTGTTTGGTAAATCGATTCTGCTGGAGCTCGTTAGTTCTGAGATCGATCCCAGTAAGTACTGGAGACCCGGATATAACCTACTTTTAGTTGGTCTTTCTAGTCGGATAAAAAAAGTTGTTTTGTAATCACTGTTTTATTTCTTTGTTTTCATTGAAATGGGAAAGAGACTGGAAAAGAAAGGGAGACGATAAAAGGGTACGCGAAAAAGACCGGGGAGAAGGACGGGGAGGCAAAGTATGAGTGCACACTCGAAGTCAATGGCGATTTCGGGGAGATAGGGGCTGTGCTCATGGAGAACGAGCACCACAAGGAGATGTTTTTGGAGGACATCACCCTCGAGGGGCTGCATAATGGTCCGGTGACCATCTCATGTCGTTCCTGGGTCGCGTCCAAGTTCGACAATCCCCAGAAGAGGGTCTTCTTCATAAACAAGGTTAGCAAATTCTCTCAGATTTTTCCGTCGTTTCATCATCGAAAACAAGGTCCTATATGTTTTTCAAAAACAAAAATATGGAAATTACAAACGAAATTTCGTTGATTTCATTTTAAATGTAAAAATATATAATTTCTTTTAGAATTTTAACGTTTTAAACAATAAATATATTTTATTTGTAAATTTTTAAAGTAAATGATTTGGGGTGAGTTTGTGTGTCCTCTTTTTAATTTAGCTAAAATTGTTAGATAAAAAAGTGACATATTATATATTTTATTTTTAAAATAAATGAGTAAATGAACTAATGGAGAATATATAATTCAAATAAAAAACAAAGTTTTGTACGAATATTTAGACATTTAGGTTTTTCAAAAGATACTAGGGAAATCAAGTTGGAATCAATTAAAATATGCATTAAGTCGTTTCGTTGCGTGATGTGTAACATGGTATGCGCTAACAATTTCGCGGACACGAAGAGGAGGTGTCCGTGAAAGGCGTTTAGATTTGGAGTGGAGCTTCTGGATCATTTGTTCATGTGTGGTCCCCTGATTTCAATAAAAGCTCCCTCCGTCGACTCCAAATTTCGAAGAAATTGGTTGGAGTGTAGGGCAGAGAGACAGAAACCTTAGGACGATCAAGTCTCCAGACCTTACGATGTCGAATGATCGTGGTCCAGGAACTACGGGACCTGTGCAAAAGTCATCAGTTGCAATAGGTTCATTGGTTTCCGTTTCACGTGCCTTGTCTGTTTGGTTGGTGTTATGTCCATGACGGGTCTTTTTTTACCAGCCATACCTGCCGAGCCAGACCCCGAGCGGGTTGCAGAAGCTGAGGGTAGAGGAGCTGGAGACCCTGCGAGGGAACGGCAAAGGCGAGAGGAAGTCATTTGAAAGAATATATGATTTTGACGTGTACGACGACCTCGGTAACCCGGATGCCGGGGTCGAGATGAGGAGACCAGTCCTCGGTGGGAACAAGGAGTTCCCTTATCCCCGACGATGCCGCACCGGGCGTCCTCACTCGAAATCCGGTCAGTTTTGAGAACGATATCCTTTCCCATATATAAAAAAAAAAAAAACTTGGAAATTTTACTTCTCGCGACTTCCGAATATTTAAACTTCACGAATTTTAACATTTTAATTTTTTTTTCATAAATTGAAATCGGTAAATGTTTTTAATAAAATTTTCATTGTGTCATAGTTTAGTTTTATACTTTCAGGAACTTTGTTCCCCTAACCGTTGCTTTGGAAAAAAAACTTTTATTAAATACGAACAAAATGTTTTAAAAATGTTTAATTTCCTTATATAAACTCGTTATTGAGTTGAATCACTTTTTCAATTATTAAAGAACTATAGAGAATAACGAGTTCTTTGTAAAAATAAAATTTATTATTCTCGACGACAAGTTAATGTTAGAGTTTCAAACATTAAGCCATGTAGCAACCATTGGCCATGATTCATTACAACATTACGAAATCGAAATTGAGGAAACCCGAAGCTTGGGACCACTCGTACATATGCTCGCATCACAGAAATGGTTTAGTGCAGCTCGTTGTAACATGAACTTAACTTCTAAACCAAACTTATAATCATTTAAACAGACTCGTATGTGTAAACCATTTACTCATATGATATTGTCTTTTACAATACAAAATCAACATTGCAACGATCGTTTAAATTACATATAATAAGGAGAGTTTAAATTATTTGATTTTTATTCTATTAAACTATTGAATATGAGAGAGAGAGAGAGACATTCATTCATTTGAGGGTAGTTTTACTTGTTCATTAATTACTAATCAAAGTCATCATTGATTTTTGTTGAAGAAATGAAATTGATAAACTTTTGTTTTAACTATTTAACGGATCTTCCATGGATGGTATCAGATCCCCAATCGGAAACGAGGAGCAGCTTCTTCTACGTGCCGAGGGACGAGGAGTTCTCATCGCTCAAGAGCGAGAACTTCTCGGCCACGACCTTCTTCTCGGTCGTCCACGCGGTCGTCCCGTCCATAGAGGGCGCTCTCGAGGACGCGGACAAAGAGTTCCCATTCTTCACCGACATCGACAACCTCTTCAAGGAGGGCATCAAACTGAGCGGGTTAACCGGGAAAGGTTCGCTTCAGAACGTCATTCCAAGGCTCATCAAGGCCGCTGAAAACACTACCGAATCGGTCATCTCCTTCGAATCCCCTGAAGCTTGGGAAAGTAAGTTGGTCTCTTTAAAGGGTTCGCCTCTAAGGAATGAGATGGGATGTGATCCTCCCGTTTCGAACAACTTTTTTCAGGGGACAACTTCTTCTGGCTTCGAGATGAGGAGTTCGCCCGACAGACGCTCGCGGGGATCAACCCTCTTGCTATCGAATTGGTGAAGGTAAAGCACAATCAATCTCAATCATTTCCACAATTATGAGGGGCGGATCTAAGTTGGTTTTTGCAGGAATGGCCGCTGAAGAGCAAGCTAGACCCAAAGACTTATGGTCCACCAGAGTCGGCAATCACGACCGAAATCATCCAGCGAGAGATTGGTGGATTCATGACGGTCGAGGAGGTTCGTCTTGAATTATAAAATTTGTGATAAATCAATTATTGAACAGACAGATTATGCATTTGAAGTAGTGGGGGTGGACGGCATTGAGCAACCACAATCATGATTCTCACAGGCAGTGAAGCAGAAGAAACTGTTTGTTCTCGACTACCACGACTTATTACTCCCATTTGTGAACAAAGTGAGGGAACTGAAGAACACGACTCTGTATGGCTCACGGACACTGTTCTTCCTCACCCCAGATGGCACGCTGAAGGCCACCGCAATCGAGCTTACCAGGCCGCCAGGTGATGGGAAGCCACAGTGGAAACACGTGTTCACCCCTAGCAATCACTCGACAGACAGTTGGCTTTGGAAGATAGCCAAGGCCCATGTCCTCGCGCACGACTCAGGTTACCATGAGCTCGTCAGTCACTGGTAGGTTCAGTATTTGACTGATCGATGAAATGTGATGTTACCCAAAAATGACATGTTATGTGTGATTCTCTGGATCTAGGTTGAGGACTCATTGCGCAATGGAACCCTTCATAATATCGGCGAACCGGCAGCTAAGCGTGATGCACCCAATCTACAAGCTGTTGCACCCCCACTTCCGGTACACAATGGAGATCAATGCACTTGCTCGAGGGTACCTCATTAGTGCCGGTGGAATCATCGAAATCGGGTTCTCCCCTGGGAAGTATTCCATGGAGCTGTCGGCCGTGGCTTATGATCTGCAGTGGCAGTTCAACTTGCAGGCCTTGCCGAACGACCTCATCAACAGGTAACAAACATTTCGACTTTCATCACGGGCATCGAAACCTGGGTCATCACTGTTTTGCTATTGGGTTTGCAGGGGAATGGCAGAACCTGACCCGGCAGCTCCGCACGGGCTAAAATTAGCTATCGAGGATTACCCATTCGCGAATGATGGCCTTTGCATTTGGGACATACTGAAATCGTGGATGTCCGATTACATCTACCATTACTACTCAAACGATTCGGAGATAACTGCTGATAAGGAACTTCAGTGTTGGTGGACCGAGGTCCGAACCGTTGGACATGCAGACAAAAAGGACTCGCCTGGGTGGCCCGACCTTAAAACTCGGGACGATCTTGTTCACATCGTGACAACCATTGCCTGGGTTTCCTCAGGACACCATGCGGCCGTCAACTTTGGACAATACACCTTCAGTGGTTACTTCCCAAGCCGGCCCGCAATTGCCCGTGTCAACATCCCGATTGAGGATCCTGACCCAGAGGCACTGAACTCCTTCTACAAGCAGCCCCATGACATGCTCCTTCGGTGCTTCCCATCACAAACACAAGCAACGATAGTAATGGCGATACTGTATGTGCTGTCAACCCACAGCCCCGACGAGGAGTACCTGGGAAAGAACATCGAGCCGGCGTGGGCTGAGGACCCGGTCATCAAATCGGCCTTCGAAAAGTTTAACAGGAAGCTAAAGAAGTTGGAAGGGGTCATCGACAGTCGGAATGCGGATCTAAGGCTTAGGAACAGGAACGGCACAGGCATCGTTCCGTACGAGCTCCTGAAGCCATTCTCGGACCCAGGTGTGACCACAAAAGGCGTCCCTTACAGCATTTCCATATGAAAGGATTACAGCATTTCCATATGAAACGATGGATCTCACGACTATCATAACCTCAGGACATTTTAATCCGCCCCCACCTTCTCCCGTCCACTTTATAAGATCTGATCTATGTTAACGAATAAACTGACTTGACCAACGAACACTCAAAAGAGCTGCGGGGTATCTATTCAGACTGTCGAACAGTGTGGCCCTTCATCCAGTCGAAGTTGTCCGGTAATCCCTTCCCTTTCACTCCATCTTGGCCCGAGTGTCAGAGCCTGGCAACGACAGCGTCGAGCCTAGAGGCAAGTAGCTCGGTCCGCATTCCGATGGCACTCTCGGCGTAGCTTCGGGCGCCGTCCATGTTCGCCTTTTCCGTGGCCTTCTAGATTGAGCTTTTCGTCCTTCTCGCGCTTCCTGTCCTGGCGCTGCAGCGACTTGACCTGAACTTCAGGTCCATTATCCGACTGAGCAGCTTCTCGGTGTTACCCATGATGGCGGTGGAGGTGGCGATTAGGAGATCGAATTAGGGTTTCCGATTTGGGGGGAATTTTGCTCTCCCTTCGTCCGCTCTTCCGTGGGAAGGGAAAGCAGACGTCCAGGGAGAAGGTGGTCTTTGGGTGCTTGTGTGACGCGTGTCCAAAATTTATTGGTTAAAATAACGAGTATATTACGCTCGTAACGACCGGGTAGAATCTAAGTCAATTATAATATTCTCTTAATGGGAATGCATTTAATTTAATTTTCATAATATTGTAGTTCAGCATAATTAGGGGTGAGCAAAACAGGTCCTCGGGTACGTTCTAGGGTCATAAGTTTTTAGAATAATACGATTTTAAGTTTTCACCTCGATTCGTGTAATAAAAATAAAAATTATATTTATAAATTAATTCTAATATATAAATTATCTTCGCCCTAATTTTCCTGTCCAATGCGATCAAATCATGAACCCAAAGTAAATTCTTTGATGGTTATTTAATTCACGTGATATGTTTTATGTTGTAACAACAAGGAACCGATCATCCCAGAACCCGATTGCCCAAAGCATAATAATGTAATTAATTACTTTATTCATTCATTCAAATAAGTCAATGTAATATAATTTGATTTCTGTAGCAATTCGATTGAATAGCGATCAATGTTACGATTCCATCAAAACCAAATTTGCAGAATACAATTTACTGAATTTGACATGAGATTAGGAATTTGATTAACCGAGGAAAAAAAATCAATTAATTAGCCTGCACAACTCAAGACTCAGGACCCAAATTTGAGACACAAGAAACACATTCCAGCCTGATACCAAGCAAGAGCATCGACTCTACCCACTGCCAACATCCCCATAAGAATCAGCCCCGCTTTTGTTACTATGCCTTCTGCTATCGTTGTTGGCACTCGAGATGCCGAACCTCCCGCTCACCTGACGAGCATAAGCCACAACAGCCTTAGCCCATCTCATGATCTCAGCCTTCAACTTGCTCGAATCGACCTCCGTCAGCGTGGATGCAGTCTCCGGCTCCATGCTCACCTCCTTGAATGAGAAGCAACCCCCCTTACGCCTCCTCTTACTGTTGACAGAACCGAAATCATTCCCATCTCGATGGTCGATTTGGAGTGACTTGCTTTTGTGGGCATTAGGCGTAAGGGCGGACGAGGTTGCCCTGTCTCGGTTGAAGGACAGGGCCTTCCTCACCCACATCAAAGAAAACTTAGAAAATTCAACTCCGGGTAATGGCTGAGAAGACAGAGGTGGAGAATAATACCTTTCCGATTTCGTCTGGATGTGGAGGTATTTAATATATTTAGAGAAAGCGATTTCGCGCAACTGCGATTGACTTGTCTTAATCAAATTGGAAATGGCAAGAAAAGTCAAATATTATATTAAGCAAAGCCAACACGCCGATGGATTTTGACCACAAGTCCTTGCCCATGAAGCCATCGGCTGCAGTTTACGAACTCTTCCTTAAGATGAGCACCACGACTCAGTGACTACTAGTAATCTGCGCATAGAATATTCCAAAGGTGAATTTATGTACATCCCTTTTCAAAAGGTTCTTGCGTGTCCTTCCAAACATAAACAAGAACAACCCGAGATCAGCAACTGCAAATTTAGGACTCCGAGAAGCATTGCTGTGGAGTCCAACGCTCCGAAACCGGATACGCCGTTACAGCGATCAAAAAATGCATCAGATGTAAAAAAAAAAAAAGAATTTTAAAATGAAAAGGAACAGAAAAAGAAAAAAGAAAATTGGGTCCAGCCATGGAACCGGAAACAACTATTAGCAAGTGAAGAGAAAAAAAGCTCAGAAGCCAAGCGTAACAAGTAAATTTCATCGAGGGAACCAACTTCATGGTTCCATCTTACATGTTATAGCCTCATCACTGCTTTCTGGGTGTGTAGGTGCTAAGAAAGCACCCCCACCACAACTTTGATTCATCACTATAATATCGGAAGTTGGAAAATACATAGGCGGCCGGAACGCTAAATGGGTTGAAGTGAGGAGTAGGAGCGGGGAGAAGAAGCTGTACCTCTTCTATATATAGGAACGGAACCCTAATCCATTATCTCAAACCGGTCTAATCAGACCCGGTTTGGACGAACCGCTTCCTTTTACATTTTTTATTCTCTTTTAAAAAAGAGTTGCTGTTTTCATCCGTACATGAGACTAATTTCTCTCGTGAATACGACGAGACTTATCGAACCCATTTTATTAGTTCGTAGCCCATTTGTTTTTTTGGTTGCCCCGTTCAGTACGTCTATCATACTGCTACTCCAGCATACAATTTTAATTTTGAACAATCTTCTTCGTCATTGCTTGTATTGTCTTCCTGCCCGAATATTCGAAATTATCGAACTTTTCATTGACAGTCGTAATAATATAATAAATTAAGTTAATGACAAAACAGAAAGTTTGCTCAAAGTTGAGGCGATGAAGATATATTTTGCCTATTGGACCTGGCTTTAAAATAATTTTTATTGAAAATTTTCTTTTCCAACTAAATTAATTGAGCAAAATATATATGACCTAACTTTAGACAAACTTCCTATTTTATCAACAAAGTAGTTGGTTATACAATTTTATTAGTAACGTATATTTATGTATTGATTGTGGCCTATCTTGGACACTAACAAATGTCATTTAAAGAAATTTATTGTGTGATCGTTTTCACCTTGGGATTATAGGGACATGATTAAATGGACTGTTCTTCCCCAAATCGAATGGAAGACCAAATTACCAAATGAACAAAACCCGATTGCTTTCCCATTTGTTTAACATCTAAATTTTAGTCGATTGTTAATATCGAGAACTCGACGTACCACCTCCTTTCTCAGTCGCCGAGACCTCCTCCTTTCCTGCCGTGTTAGGCTTTTTGCGAAACTATGTCGAAAATTGGCCACAATTAATAACTTGTTGATAAAATTATATAATAAATTAAGTTGTTGATAAAATAAAAAGGTATGGGAAGCATTAGGAAATGACCCTAGTCTCCGACGATCCAATTTAACAACGTAAGTTACATTTTTATATTTTTATTCTTTACCTTTCGATTATTGAATCCATTTCGATATTCTTCCGAAGACTTCCGCATGCCGACAATTGAGCTACATGTGAGGAATTTCGAGATAACAATGTCCTATACAACATAAATGACGATTGAGATCCTCGATTTGTGCTAGAACTATGTTGGGAAAACTTCTTCACGAACCGATTGGAAAGCTTCAAATCTGAACGACGAGAGCGGACGCGACCTAGACAAATCAATATTAGCAAAGACCTTTACTGTGCAAGTGCACTCTCTTTAAGGAATTATTCGCCCCCACAATGAAGTTGCAACCGGGGAAGTAGGACGAATATTCCTCCAGGAGTAATGAAGATCACTAACACGCGATTCTGCAAAACCGAGTGTTCCAACAAGAAATCTCGAAAGGAAGATGGTGTTTAGATATTTTTTTAAGCGAGAGTATACATTTCTCCACAAGTGTTATGTCTTACATAGATATAGAGACATTAGGAGGAGACATGTCATTTCACGAAAATCCATGTCTAAACAAGAGAACATGTTTCTTCATGAAGCAACTCCTTGAAAATAAAGAGTCGTAGTTGTTCGCTAAAGGGTGCGAACTTCAAAGATCAAGGGTTGTGTTCCCTCAATGATAACAATCCCCAATTTCCAATAGTTATCTTTGGTTGTTCGTATGAAGATACACAACCATTCAAACAACACTTCATTCATTCAGCAATGTGATCTCCACAAATCATTTTATTGTCAGTCTATTTGTTAGTCGGTGTGGCCAACTGAAATCTTGTGTGGTCGCACTAATATTTCTGTAAATAAGTGACGCCCTAGCGTGGCCACACTGAAATCTGGTGTAGTCATACCAATGTTTCTGTGAACGACATATACAATCGTGTGGCCACACAGAAGTCTGGTGTGGCCACATCAATCCTTCTTTTCACAAGTGACTCCTCGGTGTGGCCACAATGAATCTGGTATGGTCACACCAACCATTATATTCACCATTGACATTAAAATGTCCAACAATACCCCACTTAGATCACAATGTTGAGAACAACATCCAAACTTGACAACACTCCGCATTCAAGATGGTGTCACTTTAGATTAAACTACCAATTAGTGCAAACGTCTCAAAATCCTAACGAAATCTTTGGTGTTCGTAGATTAAACCTCGATCTCATATGCTAAGACCCGAGACGTCGCACATGGAACATCGTCCCAAATCCTTAAGAAATTTCCATATACAGCACGATTCTAGCATTGTTCTCTTTCCTGGCTTCATGAACATTTACAAAGTGAAAAACCAAAACACTTTACTCAAGGCAGGACCACCTTGAACGTTCATATTGGCACAATTGCCTTTCTTCCTGCCTCCGTTGTAATAGGCAACGAAATTGAACCTTGTTAAGAGTATCTACTCATCTTCTTTTCACAATGGTATGCACTACAATCCGGAATGAAAATGACCCAAGCGGTCAGTCTAGTGTCTCTAGTCACGTATCTAACTTGTTATTGCCTATTAAACCTCTAGGACAATGGTATAACTAAGTAGAGGTTAGGTTCTTGTCATCGGCGACTCAATATTGGTTTTAACTCCATTCCTTGTGAAGTCGAATCAACAAGGTCTCTACTTAGACCTTTTGTCAACGGATCCGCTAGATTTTTACACGACTTCACATATGTGATGGTTATTACACCATCATCCAATAGTTGCCTCACATATGAGTGTCGCAAACTGATGTCTCTAGATTTCCCATTGTATGTCTTGCTCAATACTCTAGACATCGTCGCTTCACTTCACAGTACAAAGAGATGGTTGAAACCGGTTGTGGCCATAACACTATTTCTGATAACAAATGCCTCAGAATAATAGTAGTCCATGCAAGAGTTTATGTTCAGATTTGTTGAATTTTGTAATTTTACGATTTACCATGTTTTGGTTGTCCTTGTTGTTGCCGGTTGCAGTTCGTTAAAGTTAATACTCTCAAAGATTCTTTAGGCTACTGAAGAACCAAGATAGATGTGGAGAGGTTGGAAAGCTTTTGAAAGAATTATCACAAATCGGAAACTTCAAAAAGTTTTAGAAGGTCAAGGAAGTTCAAGCCTTTCGAGACAAGTCCCAATGACTCTATAACAATAAAGAAGCTTGAGAAATGGGTAGAAAGTTTCAAGATTTACTTAGAATTATATAAAATATTCTAGAAGTATTCATATGTTAATGATCTCAATTAGAATAATATAGGAGTTAGAATCCTCATTTAAAATCATCCAAGAATCAAAGATTTCCAAACAAGTGAGAGACTCAAGTAAAGTGTTATGATTCATCTTCCTCTTCTTCCAAGCTTACGAGTTTGAAAGTCAGCTCAAGAACTTATGTTCGTCTTAATCAATGCTAAGACATAATTCAACAAGTGGTATCAGAACGAGCATTGGTCGGGGACCAAGGTCAATGCGACCATGTCGTTATCAACATTGTAGAATTCAATACCGTGGGAATGCTAAAGTTATTAAATAATCATAATAGTAGCCCTTGGAAGACATGCATGAAGTCTTACCAACAAGGACAAGATCTTTGGAAGATACTTGGTAGGAGCGAGATTGTGTTGTCGAAAGAAGATGTTGCTGCACATTGGAAATGGAAAATCAAGATCGGGAAATCGATGTTCACCGTAAAGACTAATTACAACAAGTGAAGAAATGTGAGAACACATAAGGTACACATTTACACCAAAGGATCACTGAAATATATATTAGCAACTAAGTTTTCGAAATAAATGATATAAAGTTGTAGTTGTTAGATAATGAGTTGTTGGTGGTTAAACAAGGACAATTAGATATTAATTAGTTCTTCACAAGAGTGAAATGCATATGTCAGGAGATTATAGAGTTAAAACTAGGATTAATGATTAGCAGTTAGAGGATGATTTTTCATGAGTTAAGGCCAAAACAAGCATACCAAATAGTATAATAAATGAACTTGTACATTTTTACGAAACCTAATAACAATACAAAATTTGTTAATCTCTTCATAAGGCAACTTGCCGTTATTTTCGGAAAATTATCTCATACATTTTTATGAAGCCTAATAACAACATTGTTTTCGTAAAAGTTGTATATTTTTATGATCTCATTATGAAATCCATCGGCCCATTACAAAAAAAAAAATCATATTATACGGAACCGTAGATACGATTTCGTAAAAATGTAAGAAATAATTTCTTACTATTTGGTAAAGAATGGAATGTCCCGGGAGCGTGACTTTATCCTTATCCTAGAATTATGTCTCTAAGGTCATAACGACCAATCGTGTACATTTTTTTTTTTCATTTTTCTAATTTCCGGAGTATGATGTTTCAGATATTTGCAGATTTGTTAAGTGTCTAATGGAGAAGGAATTCGGGACAACGTTTTCTCCACGTTAGTTTCTCCGATTTGAGTGGTTGGATGGGTAATCGAACATCTAGAAGAGTAGTGTGTGGCTCGGGGATGACCATATCGTGTTCAGATCTGTGGGATTTTATAACTGTGTCCGATCGTAATTCAAGTAAAACTGTATGTTTCTTACGAACTCGGTATAAAAAGTTAAGGTTATTTTGTCTCCTTCCTCAGACTGTTCGAAAATTTAAAATACTCGAATTTATCGATTTTTTTATGAATTTTTGGGGATACACTGAAAACGATAATTTGTTTTTTTTTTAAATTATTGCGATTTTTGTGGAAGTTTTCCTTCAAATTTTACGGGAAGAAAAAGTAATATGATCCCCGGGATTATACCTTGCATGAACACATGGAACTTTGCCCTCTCAAGGTTCAGGATTTGTTGAGATGACTGTGGATGGCAGCCCTTAAAACTGACAAAGCAGAAGATAGTGAGCTCTCTCTGTCAAGAGTAATCTTTGTTTATGAGAATGAGGTGAACGCGAAAAGTCTGCTTGGAACTTGATTAATCTAGCAATCAAGGATTTATTTCTCGCATACATCAGATTATAACTGTAAGGAAAAGAAGGGCACAGGATACAGCTACCCAACAATTCTCCCAGAGTCGGCTTCAGGCAGCGGCACGTGTCCCATACTTACGCCATTTCGCCTCCAGCAAACAAATAAGGTCATCACCAAATGTATGCCCCATTGCGATCCCTGTGACAAAACCGCCTGCCATCCCTGCAAGTGCAGCTATCCATAGTATTCCTAGTGCTTGGATTGACTTCTTCTGATTGTCTGCTGGACCTGGAGAGAAACGTGGCAGATTCCCGCATTGCTTTGTCAGAGGAGACCCGCACAGCTCCGGGTTGCCAATGTAGGAACTGTTGTCGAACGTGCCAAACTGATTCCCTTGAGGAATGTATCCGGAGAGATTGTTGTAGGATACATTGAAATGATTGAGAGTTGTGATCCGCGTCAGCACTCCTGGGATCTCGCCAGAGAGTCTGTTCCTCGACATATCCAGGACTTCCAGATTCTTCAAGTTCTGCAGAGATTGAGGGATCGGCCCGCTCAGAATGTTGTTTGAGAGGTTCAGGGTATGGAGCTTGAGTAGATTGTCCCCGATTGACTCGGAGATGTTGCCGCTGAGATGGTTGCTCGAAAAGTCAACAAGGGTGAAGTATCCCAAGGTCGTTCCGAGCATCCTTTTTATTCCTTTGTCGACGATTGCCATCGATAGCATCCGAACATAAGGGTTTGGGTATTCGGTATCATCTGTAGAGGGATTCTTCATGGCCTGCCAGTGAACGAAGCAGTCAGCAGGCAGTGGGCCTCGCAGATTGTTCGTGGACAACTGGATGATTTTCAGACTAGGAAACCAAGTGCTGTTTCGGGATGCCCTGATCAACCCATGAAACCTATTGGAATGCAACATGAGCACTTTAAGCGAAGGCAACGAGCCTAACCAAGAGGGAAAGCTGTCCTTAATCTTATTCATCCCAAAATTTGCATAATTCAGCAACTGGCATTTGGCAAGTGACTTCGGCAGAGGCCCCTCAAATGAATTGGAACTAAAGTCTATTGTATACAGACGACATTCATCACCGATCAATTCTGGAATTTTCCCAGTGAAGTTGTTGCCACTTAAACTCACTGCTCCCAGGGTGGAGCTGAGATTGCCAAAGCATGGTGGAAGCACCCCAGTGAAGTTGTTATCTGCCAAATCCAGCAGTATGATTCGGTACAGGTCACAGATGGATGCGGGGATCTCTCCAAATAGTCGGTTGTTAGAGAAGAGAAAGAATGAGATGTCGATTGGAAGAGTAGTAGGAAGTGTTCCATGGATATGGTTGTAACTCAGATCTATTGCATTCGGGGAGACACCAGATTCAGGAAAGATGATGGATGAGAAGAAGTTGTATGAAAGATAAAGGTTAGATACTCCTCCGAATAGGTCCAATCGAACCACCCCAGTCAGATTGTTCGAGGAAAGGATTAGATAGTTTAGACTCAAGTTATACAACCAGCTGGGGATTGGACCATGAATATGATTAGAAGACAGGTCAAGCCTAATCAAATGGGTAAAATTACCAATATGGGAAGGGACGTTGCCTGTAAGCATATTGGAAGAGAGGTCTAAAATGTAAAGTTGGGGGAGCTGCACCAGGGAAGATGGGATTTCGCCAGTCAGTTGATTGCCATTAAGATCCAGCCCCAGAAGCTGGACAAGATTCCCCACGGACAAAGGAATGTTGCCACTTAGTCTGTTTTTCTCCAAAGCTAGTAGAAGACCAGTCAGGTTCCCAATAGAAGGTGGGATCGTACCGTGGAATTTGTTGTATCCAAGGCCCAAGAACTCGAGGTTGGTCAAGTCACCGATTGAAGATGGTATTTCCCCCAAAAATCGACAACCTGTGGCATGAAAAGTTGTCAGATAACTAAGATTTCCCAGCCAAACTGGTAGCTCGCCCGTGAAGTTCGTATCATAAAGCACCAGGGACTTCATCCGACTTCCTTGATGGAAGCTGGCAAAGTGGCCTGTCAATCCATAATTCTCCCCCACATCGAGGTACTCCAAACTCGGCAATTCAAATACAGAGCTCGGGAATTCACCATATAAACCACAGTTTGAGAGCTCAAGTGACCGCAGAAAGGTCATATTCCCCAAGCTTCTTGGAACTTTGCCGCCCAACACTTTGACCCGACTCAGATGAAGTTCCTCGATATGGGTCAAATTAAGAAGCAACTCCTCCAAGCTAGAAATGACCATTGCTGTATTGTAAGAAAGATCGAGGGAGGACAATTTCGGAAGCTTCTTCGTCACAGGTAAGGCGTTGCCAAGGAAGCCGCTGTAAGAGAGATTCAGCTCTGTCAACCTCGTGAGGCGGGCCATGGCGGATGGAATATGAGACCTGGAGAACGAATTGAAGGCGAGGTTGATCTGCTGGAGGTGGACGAGTTGAAAGATAGTTGCTTTGGAGTTTATTATGCCCCCAAGGCAGCCACTACTGAGTTCGAGGCCGATCACATGCCCATCTTCCTCATCGCACGTGACGCCTCCCCATTCACAGCAGTCCCCTGCCTTCCCCTCCATGGCCTTCCATGACATCATCTTCCTGGGACTGCTGTTGGCATCGTAGGAGCAATAGCTCTCATTGAAGAAGGAGCTCTTGAATAGTAACAGAGCAGTACGCTCTTCCTCACGGCACGTAGGTGTCCCTGTGGCTGCAGAACGTGACCATAGCGGTGGCAGCTGGAGCAAGAGGAAAGCGAAGGCTAGCAAACCCGGGTTTGCCCACCACAACATGACTTGCTTTTGCTAAATTTGGTGTTTCAGAGACAATTGAATCGAGAAAAGTTGGGCGGGTAACATTCCCAGCAGCTAAGGATTATTATAAACACCTCAACAGTAATACTACCCCTGTGTCGCGTCTTTGACGGGGTATGCCATCTCTAAATCTTGATCTCAACTATAAAATATTAATAGACAATATATTTTGGTATTTCATTTCTTGAACTTTCCTCTCCAATAAAATATTCTTATGTTAAAACCGTGTTGAGTCATAATAACATTTTATTAATTTGACACTTTTTACTTTTAAAACTCATTTAAAAGAAATTCCTGATCCATTATTCTAACTTCAAATCATAGCCAAAGCACAAAAAGACATTGATTTATTAGTTATTTTATGTTTACTGACTAGTGACTAATTGAAGAAATATACAAATCTATAGTGAGTGGGAGAGTGAGTGAAATTTACGACATAAATAGGATAAACAAAATGTAGTCAAAGTCGTTGCCGTCGTGATAAATGCAAAACAACAGTGTATGTGATTTTCCACATTTGTCAGGTATGTGGGAAACCGGGTAAAGTTCGGTAGTTTACAAAAGAAATTTGTCTTTTAGGGCTATAACTTTCTAACTTCCTAAATTAAGGTTACCTCACTATTTTGTTTCTTTTCAAGTTTTTAAAATAGGCCCTCAATTTTATAAAAACTTCAATTAAACCCCAAGAATGTCAAAAATCTTCTGAAAATCCTTCCGAAACTCCTTTGATCAACACCGGTGTTTTTTTTTAAATACAGATTCATGTATCTGAAAGGATAGATGAGGGGTTGTAACTAATCCGAATTACTACGGGATATTATATCCCGGTTTAGTTTATGAGTTATAGGTGGCTGCCCTCATGGGAACAACATAAAAAAATTGAAAATCTCTGGTGGATCATACGGACATAGAGAAAAAGATAGAATCAGGCGCTGGCCATTGATGTTGTCATAATTGGCATTCTTTAGGATTAAAAGGGAATTCTCCGGCTTTTCGTTTTCTATCGAGGCTATAGAAAAAGAGTAGTCCTTGATTGCTCTTGTCAAGCTTCAGATGTGCAATATGTGTGTGCTTGATAACTACGTTTGTGAGTTTCAGAAGTATTATCGTAGTTTCTTAGCATTTCATATTATGAATATTTTTCGCAAAACTTCTAGAGGCTTGGGTGGAACTAGCTTAAAAGGCCTACGTACTCGTAAGTGAAGAAAAGATAGTTCCAGAACTTGGAGAAAATATTCATGCACTTAAGTACGTGATGAGAAAAGCATATACTGTTCTTGAAGTTAAAGAAGCAGCCAAGAAGTTTCTCTATCTGAACAAGAGATGTTGTTTTCAGATTGAGTATGTCTTGAAGATATGGCAGTTATGCTCTTGGCGAATTAAAGAGAATAAGATGATTTCCGAAGAAGAGAAAATTTGTTGAGAAGAAAGTACGAACAACTATTTGTTCAACAAGTTTAAAATTCTACAAGATTTTTTCTAGGATCATATTGTGGCTCATACACGGATAATCAGAAGCAAATATGCTACTTTCAAGATGTCTTGCATGAATCAGTTGTTGTCCTTGTTTGTAATGTCAGCACCAACAAAGGATTCAATCTCTTCCTTCATCCTGTTAGCCTGGTTTTGATGATGAACTTAAGCAATGAGTTGCTGATGGTCAGCAGTAATGTTTCATGAGTTGCGTGCTTATTCTTAGTGATGAGCTTGAGCAATGTGTTGCTGAATCACAGCTAGTAACTGTCATATGTTACAGTGAGTTGTTGCTGTGACACTACGAATACACATTGAAAATATGGAAATAAATTTTCAATATCCACGTTTTTATTTTGGGTTATCTCAGAACATTCGTCTGAGTGTCCAAATTCATTTAAATGTGGTTTAATAATCTCATTATAAAGATTCAGGCAATTAAATATTGTGAAATTATCTTTCCAAGTTTATTTTTAGTAACAAAATATGTTTCTGATATCCTGCAGCAATGTTACGCTGGAACAGGATGAAATATCTAATCAAATATTTTTGATTAATTATAATCGATCATATGAGATTATGATCAGATCATAAATATTAGAAATAAATTATTTGATTAAGAGAAGAGAGGAAAGTTACCGTTGGTACTTACTCTTCATAGCACAGCAATCGGGTGAGCAGACCGTTGCTGAGTCCTGGCTACCAATTTTGGTAACAAATCTCGAAGATTGCCTGGACGTTTTCTATGCTTCCTTCTCCATTATAATCAGATCAAAGACGACAGATCCAAGTGCCTTTGTGCGTCTGAGTGGTCTGAGTGGCTAATAGTCTAAGTGAGCTTTGTGCATCAACGGAGAGCGGAGGGTGCTAAGTGTCTCCTGGTTCTTTCTCTTGCAAGCTGCGTGTGAGAGTGTCAAAGGGCTCGGGGAAGTCTCTTTGATCGTCGTGAGAGGGACTAGGTGTCCTCGGTGTGTTTAACGAGCGGCTGGCGAATCGTCTGAGGGAAGCTAAGTGAATACCTGTGCTGAATTCAGTAACCAGTTGCTAACCCATCGGTAAGAAGCCGTTCTTGTCGTGTCTCTTCGCAGGGAAGTCTCGAACCTACGAAGTTTGAGCAGTTAGACACGCACTTGCGGGTGCGCACCAGAAGTCTCGTTCCTGCAGGGTAGAGCAGGAGGTGGGAACGCCGCCGGAGTGGAAAGAGGTCCTCCCGAGCACAGGGGTGCTGTGCAGAAGTCTCGAACTCCTGGGGACGGATAGTAGAGCAGGTTGCGTGGAACCCGCCGGAGTAGAAAATTCCACCCTAGGCACTGGGTGTGCAGTGCAGTGAGTCACGGCTGTGGTAACCGTGCACGTCCGAACTGAGTGTAGGACGTATACCCTTTCTTAGTGGTCTTTGTGGTTATCTTTGTGGTTCTTCTCTTTGTGGTTCTCTTTGTGGTGATCTTTGTGATCAACTTTGTGGTTTTCTCTTAAGCAAGTACAGGCTCATCTCCAGGAGAGACAAGATCTGTGTGGAAATCCTCTGCTGAACGACAAAAGTGCTGAAGCAATCCTCTACTGTGAATCATAAACGAGCTGCTCTCTGAGAAGTCTTTCTGTCACTGAAAGGATTATTATCTGAGGATTTAATCTATAACATAACGTTGTCTGTGTGCTTTGAAAGACAGGCTTACATCTGAGCAACAACGTTCTGTGTGGAATCCATTGAGCTACCAACTGCTGAGGAAAAGCATCATTCTGCTGGAAACGAGAAGACGTCCACTGTGTGAGGAGCTGACCGTTGCCAGAAGTGATCATCAATTGTACGGGATTCTAAATCTCACTTTGTGAGAACCAAACACCTAGTGCAAGGTCTCTTTGCACCCATTATATTATATAGTGGAATCACCTTGTTGGTGGAAAGTGGACGTAGGTCGATTTAGACCGAACCACTATAAACTACTGTGTCCATTACGATCGCGCAACACTCGTACGAAAACCTACTCGATAAAATCGTAACGGTGTCAGCGAAGCAGTTCTCATTCTGAGAAACGCTCTGCTGAGTTGCAGTACGCTTCCGCTTACACTGAGAAAAAGGGCGAAAAAGTTATAAACACTAATTCACCCCCCTCTTAGTGTTCATGATCGATCCAACACATCCTCTGAGCCACACTTTGGTCCCTTAATGTCGTCTGCAGGCGTGTTCTTGTCAATGTCATTGCTCATGCCATGAGTTTCCTTATCATGTTTGTCCTTGTGAAGCGCAAACTCTGTCCCCTCTACAGATCTCTCAAATACGTTAGAGGCTTTTCCATCTTTATCTTTCACGCTGGCAAACACCGCCAAATGAGATTCTGGGGAGGCGCTGAAGCATGTCCATGGCATATAAAATAAAAAAGTGCAGCCGCTCACATGCGACCGAATCATTACCAAAAGAGAGGGAGTGGAAGGGGAGGAGGGGAATTTGGCTCCAAACTAAGTCGCATTTTTATGTGAAAGTTAGAGCAATCATGACAAGATAAACAACAGACAAAAGAAATGTCAAAAGAACCTGAAGAAGTGGATTCAGTGCACGTCTTGATCTGTTGCTCCATTCTTATTTCCTGAAAAAATATTCCCAGATCCCCCTGTTTAAGGGGATATCATTTATTAGCTTCTCAAGTCCAAGATCCGGCATCTGCGGTGCCTGCTTCTGGCCTTGGAGGGAAATTCGGCTCCCAAAGACCAGTTCAAGTGCATAAACAAAATCCCAATGAAATGGAGATTACAATATAAGTTTTTTATGCATTTTGAGAATGAAAATAAAAGAAGAACTTCATAATACTTATCTATATCCAATTGTTGACATGATGTTGACAGGGCTATCTTGGGCCTATTTGTTCTAACGAAGCCCACAATAGACGCGCTTATGAAAGAAAAGATAAGACGGGCCTGCAGTTCTAGTCTACTTAGACTATATGACTGAGTGGTGATGCCGAAGTCAGTGGAAGTCTACGGCCCGCGCCTGCATAGGACACACGTCATAAAGGACGGTTTAATAGCCCCGAAATCAATGGATTTTACGACCCATGTCTGTACTGATGCACGTCTTAAAGGACGGTTAATTAACTCCGAAGTCAAAGGAGTTTACGACCCACGTCCTCACGAGTGGTACATCTTAGAAGTCAGTTTGTTGGCTCCGAGATCCTTGAGGGTGGTTGAGACTAGAAGATCTTCAGAGGTCGTAACAGACCGAGTATAAAAGGGAGGAGATCTCCCTTAGAGAAAATTACGAACAAATCAGCCAACAGAAGCTTATCTTACTCGTCACCCCTTAGTTGTTAATTGTTAGGATTCCCCGACCTGGGCGAAACCCTTAAGGTTTCATTGGTCTTCACCTCCATCGTCAGAGTGAGCAACCGTAGCTTCGACAGCCAAACTCCGCCTTCACTTCCACCATCAGAGTGAGCAACCGTAGCTCTGGTAGCCAAACTCCGCCTCCACTTCCACCATCAGAGCGAGCAACCGTAGCTCTGGTAACAAATCCCCTCCAGCACTCGAACGCCAGGACGAGCCACCGTAGTCCCGGTACATGTCTCCGCCTTCGACACCACCACCAGGGTGAGCAAACGTAGCCTTGGTATCCACATCCATTCGACCACATTCCGTCCACCAAGCCATTAACCAAGTTCTGCCAGCCAGGAAGAGCGAGTCTACAGCGCTCTATCATCAAGTCTACGACGACACTGCCCAGATTCTCAAGTCCAGAGTGCACAGCGTCAAGTCTACGATGTCCCTCATCGCTCAGACTCGCTGGACTGCAGTATCCAGCATCAAGTCTACAACCCCGCTCTGAGTCTACAGAGCCCAGTAGCGAGTCTACAACCTTCCTACCACCCTTGTTTTATTTTTAAGGTTGTAAGCATTTTTTACTTATTGTGAAACTGTTTACAATTTAATTCGATTTTCATTCAATTACTTAATGGCGACCATATTTACAATCCCTGTGAGTCTTATTGTCAAATATTTCCGACGTGATCCGTTTTCGACGCGAACACAAATATACGTAATGGTCAATATGACATTCCCGGCCAAATAATTTATGAGAAAATGTTTGGGAAATTCTAACATGGTGTTTGCTTGCCTTTTAATTTATCCCCTCACAATTGTTCGTGGCACAATTTTTTCATAGGTTTTTCAAAACTTATACATAAAATTTGTATTTACAAAAAATAATAGAATATAATGCCATATTTATCGTCTGTTTTTGTTAATCTTCTTCCAAAATTTTAATAGACTTACTTGAAAAAGGTAGGTAGCAGCCCTTAAGCCTATAATTTGGATATGCTATTTTGGGGTCACGTTTCTTTTGGGTCCCAATTCCAATATGATCCCCATGCTCATTTTCATGTTATAAATTCACATAAAATTTATATTTATTTTTTTATCTGCATAAATTTAGTAACATTATACACTTTTTTTATTTATAATTTTGTTGGTAGCGAAAGGGAAAATTAGTAAACTTACAAAATATATGTGTATTAATTACTACAATATGACTTAAATAAATTTTTTTATGTCAAACTAATATGTTGCAATTAATAAAGGCTTGTTTGTTTTAAAAGTAATTATCTATTATTTTCTATTTTGTAAAGAGTAATTGATAATTGACAAAATAAATCATAAGCTTTTTTTCAAATCAATTATGAGATTTTTATACTATAAAAATTTCCTAAATTACTAAAAAAAATTGTGTTTACAAAAACTATTTATTTTTTCACATACTTCTCACATAAATTTTTGTTTACAAAGAGAATGTAGTTACAATTATTAATTCTTTATAATCTTGTGTATATGTTTTTCTTATTAAAAACATGTTTTTTTATAGAGAATTATTTAACTTTATGTGTAGGAGGAAAGAAGCAGTTATACTAAATATTTTAGAATATACAAATTTTTTGTATTTATATTTTTGCAATGCCATTTATGAATTTTGTGATTTACAAAAATTCTCAATAAACACATCTGCTCAATGTAATTTTAAAAAAATAACTACATATTTCTATGATTTGTTGAAATTAGAAAGAAAATATGTTGATGAATTCGTCAGATTTATGACTCTCTACCACAAAATTTTCATTTTCTTAAAATCATGCTCAAAATTAATGTTTAAAAAATATTAATTTATCTAGTTAATTGTGTCTAAGATCTAAGTAATAAATATTTATTTAGATAATATAATAAAATCAGTAATTAATAAAATAATTATAAAACAAAATAAAACCATGATTCCGGCAATCCGCGAATTAGGGAACTACGGAATATACCTGATTAAAAAATCTCATCAATACGTGGATTATGAGGTCATGAGAAGGAGAGGTTAGAGGTCAACTATTATAAGACACTAGTCGGACTATATTAAGGTCTTATTTGGCTTTTAGCAAGATTAAATCAAAGATTAGTCAATATCAATATATAAACAAAAGTTTATGATAAAATTATATAACAAACTAAGTTAATGTTAAAACGAAGAGTTGGTCCAATGTTAAGGTCATGAACATATATTTTGCATTATTATTTATTAAGGATATGATTTATGTTTAAGTTGTTAATGATTGCGCGTCAAAATTGTCCCCCACGAGGAAAACATTAGTTCCATGCAATGTCACTAAACAATAATATATGTTTAATAATATTAATTTCGTTGATCGATAAATAAATTAGATGATAGATTCCTAAGCGATAAATTCCAATTGAAATTAAGCTATTTAAAGTTGTCATAAACAGTAGTTCTTATTCAAAATAAACCATTGAAAAAACATACAAATTAACAATAATTCAATTTATAAATAAAGGTCGCTTTTCAAATTCTCATGACAATATATCTGATGAATGTAACTCAGCCTCAAAACTAATAAATAGTTTTAGTGTATGCATTTTATATAGTTTCACTGCTACCTGCAATTTGATGGAACACTTCAAGCTGGGGCGGAATGGCGAAAATTTTTCGAGAAAAATAGCGATTCGATGAATCGCTAATCGAAATAAACATGGTATGAGTTTATCCAATGCCGAGTGTTTAACATTTCCCCCCATTTATCCCTCGTCCAATTCGACACTCCAACATATAGTAACCCTTTTGTATGCATTGGACATTATATCAAATCGAGTCTAGTGTTCCTGAAAATATTTGTTTGTAACTCTTTGGATAACAAAACTTAAAAATTACGATTTATTTTTTTACTAAAAAAAAAACATGTCACAAACTTTGTAATTTCGGGCAGTGCTTCCAACCGATCAAAAATCTTAAAAACCGGCGTTGATTTCTTACTACAGAAATTCCTGGTCCTAATTTTTCTAGATGTCGTAGAATGATCATTGGTTCAAACTGTATATATTCCAACACCCAATAAAAATAATATTCGCTCATGACAATAAATGCCACCATCTAAACCAATCAAAACCCAAGACCCCATGACTTTACTAATATTCTATTTGTTTGAAGTGTTCTTCTTTCTTTGTTTGGTGGAAACTTTCGGTCTTTGTTTGTACGGAACAAAATTTTACAATTCATTTTATTTTGGTCTATGTGCCGTGGAATCATGTAAAATAATGGTTCGCATCTTGTTATTTTAGGCTGAATCGAGTTTTTGATCCCTGATTCATTCTAGGTGGATTAATAAAAAGAAAAACACGACGACCTTTTGTGAAATCATTTATGTATTATAATGGTCCTTTATTTTTATTATAATAGAAGAATATTTACATAGAACTAACGAGACGTAATAACTGTCCCCAACGATGAGGAGGAGGACTTCATTAATAAGTGCACGTCGTGACGTTGTTCTAGAAAGTTCAAACATGTTAACCCCCCCAGCAGGCAGGTCCTTAATAGTTTCTGTCTGGCCCACCTTGTCCAAATCTCTCGATGACCCAAAAAATCATTTCATCCGTCGCTGGCGAATCCTTTCATATAATATATTTATTAAAAAAAAAACTAAGCTTGTTAAATGATTGAATCTTTCTAGGCGATCTATGTACGTATGAGTTTCGTGCTTGAAACTTCCGGACACATCATGATCAGAATACGCAGTTAGTAAAAATCATCTTGTCGATTGTGTAACACTCGCGAGGGATTCACGAAATATCTTAACCTACCATTCATGTTATCGAGTGCCCTCGTCCTAAATTACTAATCGAGTACACATGTTTTTGGTTTTCTCATATATATATATATATATATGAAAAGGAAATCAAGTTTTACCATGGCATGTTTTTTTGCTTACTTATTTTTAAGACTAACAACATATCTTAAGTTGCACAGGGTTGTAATAAATGCGCCGCCGGATTGACCCTCCCGTAACTTTCCAAATTCTTCGGTCAAACCTCTTTTTTGTAGAATAGAACTAACTATAAATAGATGGATCTCCTTGATCTGGTTCCCATCCTAACCCAAATCAAATTACTGGTTCTCCCCCGACTATTCAAACATCCCTCAAGAATTCTATTATTTTTCCCGCCTCCTCAAAAGACTATAATATCCCGTCCGATTTCCTTTTACATAATCCCAAGGTTTTCCCGCCAACAAGTCATGTAATAACCATGATTTATTTTCACCCATTTCGTGCTTATTTTTTCTCTCATTTTGAAATTGATTCGTCCATTTCTTTTTACAGAGAGGATGACAATCAGCAACGTGGATCTTCACGAGGGCAGTGTGACGGCGGAGGCGATAGGCATTCCGAGGGAGCGAGGAGGAGGGTACAAGTCGAGGGAGAGCTTTCAGTTGAAGCCACTTGAATTGGATGGAAGCAAGAATCGGCTTAATGAGCTGTATCGCTTGGCCAAAGTGTTTCCTCGACCCCAGCAACGACCTGAGACTCGAACCGACATGTCTGTTCATGATTTCGGAGTGAAGGATCCGGACACACTCAGCAAGGCTGCAACCAAGGTGCAGAAGGTGTACAGGAGTTACCGGACAAGGCGGAACCTCGCCGACTGCGCCATCGTCATTGAGGAACTATGGTACTAACTCCATTCCCAATCAAAACAACTGCTCCGTCATCATAACAGGAAAACAAAACCCAATTTTATTACGCTGGGCAGGTGGAAAGTGTCGAATTTCACAAAGCTTGAGGAGAGTTCGATATCTTATTACGATAAAGAGAAGAACGAAACTGTGGTCTCCAAGTGGGCAAGAGCAAGAACTAGAGCTGCTAAGGTTTATACATTTTCCGGCCCTACCCCCTCTTTTTCTACAAATTCTTGTATTGCGTGTAGATCAACGACGTACTATGCGATTCTCATTCCATTAGGTGTAAGTGAGTCTCATAATTAAAAATAAGTTCTTGTACGCTTATCTGCATCTTGATCACGCATCTGTGAGCGCCTGTCTGAATCATGACCACATATCTAAAAACAGCCTTCTTGTTTGAGCTTCCCCAATTAGACATCTTCTCATTTAACAAAGTTGATTCAAAATGTTTGTGTTTTGACTTGTTAAGCACAACAAATCCTCAACTGGCCGATTTGGTCTAAATTGAGCATTTTATTGTGTTTGTAGATAGGGAAGGGTCTGGCCCAGAACGACAAGGCTCAGAAATTGGCCTTGAGACATTGGCTCGAGGCTGTAAGTAAACATCGACTATGAAATAAAACGACTACATTTACGTGGTGCATCGTGATATCATTTTATTTTTTTTTTTCCTTTCGCAGATCGATCCGTGCCACAGATACGGGCACAACTTACAATTCTACTACAGCGTCTGGTTCGCCAGCGAAAGCTCGCAGCCCTTTTTCTACTGGTAAGCAAATGGAAATTTGGATGATTCGATGGGAATTGCAGTCCCGTGATATTCGCTCCTGTTAATGGGTTATTGTGTTTCATTCTCCTTTTAATTTTCGTGCTATGAAGGCTAGATATCGGTCATGGTAAAGAACTGAATCTCGAGAGATGCCCGAGGAGTGTCCTCAAGCATCAGCGCATCATGTATCTTGGACCTGTAAGATTCGGACCCAGAAACAAGCAGATATATTGCTATCAATAACACTTGTTCATCTTGATATAATCCCCAATTAAATCAACAGATAGAAAGGAAGGGATATGAAGTCATCATAAAGAAAGGGAAGCTCATCTATGACCAGAACCAGATGCCAGTCAACACAACGGAAGGTTCGAAGTGGATATTCGTCCTCAGCACCACAAGGAAGCTCTATATTGGAGAGAAGAAGAAAGGGTTGTTTCAGCACTCGAGTTTCTTGGCCGGAGGGGCTGCCTCGGCTGCAGGGAGACTAGTTGCCCATGAAGGCATACTCAAGGTATAAGGATTCCCGTTCATTTTCTGCTTCCGTGTTCCGATCGAGTATCCGACACTCAGTTGTTTCTTGTAGGCAATATGGCCTTACAGCGGTCATTATCATCCTACAGAGGAGAATTTCTTGGAATTCATCAACTTCCTTCAAGATCATCGGGTAGATTTAGCCGAAGTGAAGGTAACGAAAATCCTCCAACCAATTTTTACTTCCCAAAATCGGATCGAACTTGTGACAAGGCAAATTAGCAGAGATATTCCGTCGACGAGGATGTTCCACCGACGTTCATCCACGCCAGGCAGGCCGAGACGGAACCCTCTCTAAATCAGTCAAGGGAGCCGAAAAAGGAAGCTCCGAGTCCAACCAAGTGCGAGGAAGGGAAACCACCAACGCCGCCATCCTTGAAGTGGAGCACTGGGGCGGGCCCACGGATAAGATGCGTGAGGGAGTATCCAACAGGCTTGCAGTCGCAGGCGCTCGAGCAAGTCAAGCTATCACCAAGGGTACCGAACAATGGTTGTGCAACCACGATGGGTCCGATCCCTTCGCCTAGACCGAGTCCCAAAATCCATCTCTCCCCGAGGATCACTTGTATGGGATTAGGTTTCGCAATGTGACACAATTAACACCGACATGACGAGAGTTTCGAGTTTAGTTACACGTGTATTTCATGCAAACATATTAAGACACATGACAAAAATTGAGTTCGAATTTGAGTTTTAAAATTTTAAACGTGCATAACTCCTTAATTTAATTCTTTTTATTTTATTTTGTCAAGTCGTCGATGTACATGTAATTCATCTTAAGTGGAGATAATTTGAATTATTATGAAATTTGTAGGTTAATTATATTTTAATTATTATAACTTTAATTACTTTTTTAGATAATAAATAATTAATGGATGAAACAAATATCTAGTAATACTATCCTTTAGGAATATGATATGAAGTTGAAATTTTGGAGAATATGAGAAGTAATAGCACATAAGATTTCGTGATATTATGGGATATCGTAAAGATAATATCCTAGATTATATTGTCTATTATAAATAGACGGATTGTCCAGAGCTTCAAATAGGAGAGTCGGATAGGTGAGATCCACATATTAGTGTGATTATTGCGCTCCGGGGTCTCTGGTGAAATCACAAAGAGGACCTCCCCATGGACGTAGGCTGATTTGGGCCGAACCACGTAAATCTGTACGTCGGATATCGTCTCCCGCTATTCTTTCCGCTTTCGTCATCGGCGCGGATGGTTACCGCACAACACAATCACTCTATTAAATTGTCAAACTTATTACCATTTGAGTTTGAAACAAACATACATCATTCATTATAAGGGTTATTTTATATTTATTAAGTTATAATAGAAATAAATAATTAATTTTAAATTATGTTGAAATTATTGATAATATATTTATTTTTATAAATTGTGCAATATTATTTTATAATTTTTAATCGGGTTAATGCGTATTGCACGTTTAATAAACGATTGCCCTGATATCCATCTTTGAAAAGCCTTTTGATCAACCTCCACCCTGCGCTAATCTCACTTCGTACTAAATCTTGCACGAGCAATTATTTAATTTATTTTTCTCACAACAATGTCTTAGCCATGTCGCTACTCTATTGGATTATGGAACAGTTATTCCGCAGAAATGAAATAATGATTCTCAAAAAATAGTACAGGAATTACAATAGTGGGTCATTTTTAGTAAGTTGGTCATTTTTAGTGGAATTACAAAGTAGCACCCTCTATTTTTAGTAAAAAAGCCACTGAAGATGATACGAAAGTGAGACAAAGATCCTGGTGGAAAGCAAACAAACAACTGTTTCTTTTGATAACCAAATTCAATAATAAAAAACATAACACAAACACATAGAACCAAGTAATAGGGACAGAAAAGAAGTTCTGCCATTAAAATCCTAATTTTCGTTAAGTACAGTACCATTTGAGTTTGCTGGTGCAATACCTCTAATCTAAAAACCTTTTTCACTTTGTTAGTGTCCGATTTCCCGGCTCCGCCTATGGATTCCACAACCTCCAGATTTTTTTTTTCTGAGTCGTTAGACGCCGAGCTGCACCCTGCGAACAGTTTTTCACATCAGAAAAGAAAATCACCAAGTATAATACAACAGAAAATTAGGCACGGTAATTGCTTAAAGAGGCCCGCCTCAGCAGATGCATCTCGACCAAGCTGAGCAAGTTGTGCACCAAGACTTTGTTGATTGGACATGAAATGAGAAGAAGATGGATGTTTATTAGCTGATACAGCTTGCCAATTCAAGTTGGATCTCCACATGCTTTGCTTTGTTACCTTGAAACCCTATAGATACAACAGTCAAATTACAGAAAAAGTTTAGCCTGGTACAAAAAAAAAAAACTTAATTAATTGACGAATGATTTGAAGAGGAATCTGAACTTAATTAATTGACGAATGATTTGAAGAGGAATCTAAGGTGATTTCCACATGTTTTACTTTGCTAACAGGCCTATATTCATGGTGGTTTAGCCTTGCAGAAGTGCAATACAAGGTTATATTGCCATATACAATCCACAAAACAATACCTTGTTCGTTTGGGGAGATGTCGGAATTTCTACTTTTAATGCAAAATTTTGAGGAAAGGTTTCTATATCCTTAATGGCCGCATCAATTAATCGTAAAAAAACTGAGACAGAGTCCTTAAAATCGTCTTCTTGGCTGGTAAAAAGAGGATAGACACTGAGTAATTCGAACTTAATCCGGATAGAACACCTGGCTATAGTGAGTGTACGGTAGGTTTCGAACTCGAGACCTCTTTAAGCGAATTTAACTCCATATTGGTGGTTGAGAAATTTTTAACGAGTAGGCTATGTTGAACTCGAACCGTACTGAAAAGATCAGGCCCAATTAGCCCGGCCAGAATCCGAACAATCTGGCGAAAGCCACATCTCGTTTAAGACTAGGGTTTTTTTATTGTTTTCTTCCCTCATTAGAAGAAGCATTTCTTTAGTATAGGTCCAATTTCTTTACTTCTCTTTCTTCATTACAAGGTTTTGTGTATTCGTTTCGTGGATCAGAGAAACTGACAAGAATTACTCCATACGTGACTTCAACTAGCGGGTGTTGCACGCGGCCGGATGAAGTCAGCAAATGCCAACAACCACCTCTTGGCCCGCGCGTGAGATTACGTTAACCGTGTCCGTACAACACATATATGTACAATATATGGTCCTTGGACGGCCGATGTGATTCCAAAATTGTCGAAGATGTGTATGCTATCCCCAAGGGATCAGTGGTCCCCCAGAGAAAACAGCACACAAATTCATATAATATGTGAATACAGTCTTCCAACTGATTGTGCCCCCGACCAGATGAAAGCGTTCAGAGTATTGGTGTCTCTCTAGATGAATTAATACATACAACTGAAAACGAGTGGTCATTTCCAAAGCATCCGTCCCCAAGTAATCACTAGCAATAATACACGATGGAATGAAGCGATTAAAAGATTATCGTAATCAAACCTAAGTCAAATATGTCATCTCGGGGGAGGCTTCATTTGGGAACAGAACATTCTGAACCTTTCTTTTGTCACTTATATGTTAATAATAAATTATGTGTTATCTAGGGGTTGGACTAAACATTTGTTTTTTCTGTGCAATTATTGAAGTGTGCATGAATGTCATCAAAATCACATTAATGTGAGATTCACTTGACAATTGTGGGGTCGTATCTTTCGTTTGTAAACAATAATATTCGTGGCAAAAGGGAACCATCCCCCCCCCCCTCCCTCCTCCACACCAAGAAATTGCAATAATGAAAACAATTAGCGTTGACTTAACAATACCAACCAAACAAAAATTAAATTCCACCCAAAACATTCCCGGACAAAACCTAAACTAATGTACTAATCTAATGTTGTTGTCGTAGTCGTTGGTATGCGAATTAATTTTTTTTTTTGGGGGGGAGGGGGGCGAGACACAGTTGGGACCTCGTATTTGTCTCTTTTATATCTTATGTTAATATGAGGTTAAAAAACTAAAAGAGATCATATCAGAAATTATTTGAAGTCAATTACCGATGAAGGTGTTTAAATTAGGCTACAAAAATTTATAATATCGATTTAAGGCCACAAAAGAAATATCATTAAATGTTATGACAAAAAAAAGTTGACCCAAAGTTCGGACAAAAAACTAATATTTTATCGTTACGTAAAATAAATCAAAATAACTAAAACAAGCCACGTGAGAAATTATTCGATCTCCGTTACCCAAATTGATGACGGCGTCTAAGTTAGATCACAAAAGATTTATAAAATTTATTTAAGGTTGTAAACAAAACTTTTCAAATGTTACGCTAAAAAGGAAAATTGGCCAAAGTAAAGCCATAAATCAATATTTTGTCAAATATTTATTTATATCAATGCTAACCTTCAACTGGGGTTGAAGTTTTAAATCAAGTGGTTTCACTTCCTGTTATGTGATTCATCATTTTACCGTGGCCGACTCAACCATTCGTCTTTCCAATCAAGGATCGGACTTGTATGTTCTGCTATCCTGCAAACTGAATAACACAATTTTTCAAATATATACTAAGAACTGAAAAATACTTCCAGAAGATTACATTTTTTTTTTTGGGGGTTGATGAATATTCTCAAAACCTTTTTTTTTGTTTTTGCTTTGAAGTTCTTTAAGAATTATGGATTATTTTGTTTTTTGTTTTTAATTTCTCCATGAGAAGAAACCCATAAGAAACATTTTTTAAAAATCTGTGAAACTATTTTGGACGAAAATTGTAAATTTTCCATCTACACCCAAACATCCCCTTAAGGGCATGTTTGTTTGTGAAAACTTTTTACTTAAGAGTTTTCATTCTACCAGTCCAAAAGGTCAAAATTCAAGACTAAAAGCCGAACTGAAGATGAAAACTTTTAAAAGCTACTCTGGGGCCATTTGGGAACGTGGATATGCATGCCCGTTACGATATATCCCCTTATAATCTAACGGTGATTAAGGCAAACTTGGATGGCAAAGTTGAAATTGAAATTACTGTAACATCTTTCTTAATTAGTCGTAGAGTTGGAAGCTTCTGTTAGTTCTTCATCAACTAAGAATCCAATTCAGACTTCACTTCACTTGTATTAGAATTCATACTAAAGTACACAAGTCATAATGTTTCAACGTATCAATATCATCATAAGCAATTAAACTCATGTCAAGCCATCGTATCCAATTACTCAATAGTTGATTTTTCGATCTCCCAGTCTTCTTTTACCTGATACTCTTGCAATTCATTTTCATCCTCTACAACTCTATAAATCGATTTTAAATTGAAAATTCAGAAGCTAAGCTACATCTTATATCTGGGATCCAAAACACAAGCTACTCATAAGATAGTCTGAGTAACAACTCAGTATTTAATTAATTTCTCGAACATATTTGAGGCCATTTGTCTCATATTTGGATCACTCTCTACTTCCTAAAAGCAACTTTTATCTTATAGAATATTTTTCTTCGGAGAATAATTCAGTCACCACATAAAATAACTTCAACATTTCACTAATCTCCTTTGTTATGTCCCATTCGAAATCACTAGGCAAAGTCTTATGTATCTTGATGAAATACGATTGAACAACGGGTTGAATCGTTTGATACAAACCTTGTATAAAACCATTGTACCCCACGATGGCAAACAGTATCATACTTGCTAGCTCTCTCTCTCTCTCCTTTCCACATAATCAAATACATAATCGTACGTGTTCTATCTTCCTTTCGTTTTCCTCTTTTGATCAAATATTAAAAAATGATGTACGAGTCATTTGATGTACCGTGTTTAGGGGTTAGCCTTGAGGCAAATCTGGCAATAATTGCAAGCAGCTCTAATAATGATACCTTTTTCCTCCTTGATTTCTTTTTCTTCGTATTGATCATCTTTTCTTTTTCCTTTTTTTTTTAGTACTCATAGTATTATTTTAATCATATGGATGATATTAGGCTCAACGGGATCACGAACATCATCCGAATTACGAGACATTAAAGAAACAAAAGTCAATTACATGACCACTCATATCCTTCTCATTACAACAACAAAGAATTCGGTAAAGAAAAATTATAGTCGAGAAAATTTTCGAACTTATTGTAAACATAGTGTTAATGCATATTTATTGTAATAATTTATTATTCATTCCGTTATAATTCTTTAGATTTTTTGTATTATAAAATCTCTATAAATAGAAGGGATATCTATTTGTTTGGAAATCAATAAGAAATTATCCTCCTTTTCTCTCAATATACTCTCGTTTTCCTAAGCTCTATTTTTTAAAAAATTAATATTTTATTTATGAAGAAAATGGAGGTTCCCGAAAGCGAATTCTCGATCAAAGAAAATTGCGACTATCTCGTAGATAGCGCATCGACACATACTATTTCGAAAAGTAAGAAATTCTTTTTCACCCATGATCTCTAGAAGTGTGGTGATATTGATGTTCAACATGTTCATCAGAAAATTTGACTGATTTATTCACAAAGGCTTTGCCTACAACAATTTTTGAAAGGCTGGTGCATAAAATTGGAATGCGCAAACTTAAAGATTTAAAGTAATCTTACTAAGAGGGGGAGTAAACATACGGTACTTTTTTTCCTTTACCATGATTTTTCCCACAGGATTTTCTTGGAAAAGTTTTTAACAAGACAGTATCGGAATGGACATTCAAGGGAGTATTAGAAACCTAATGTGAATGCCTATTTATTGTAATCATTTCTATCAATTCTTTATATTTTTTCTATTGTAAAATCTCTATAAATAGAAAGGATATATATTGTATACGTATGATAATGTTGGAAATCAATAACGAATTCTCTCACATTTTCTCTTCATATTCTTTCGTTTTCCTTCTTCGTACAAAGACCTAAAGTTTTTTTATGTTTTTTTTTGAAGTTTTTTGTGAACCAGTTAAATTTTCTGTCGTATTTTTTTACTTTCAATTTATTATACATTTAAAATTTTACCAAATCTGTGCTTCAAAATTGTTTTCTTTATAAGAAAGGAAAAAAACTGTTTCAAAGAAGCTATACAAAATTTTTTACTTTTTTTATGATTTAAAATGAAATTTTATCTTTCAATTAAAATGAGTTAAATTCAAATTAATTCGTTACATTTTTGTTTTCCAGAATTAAGATTTGGTTGCTCACGTCCCATTAAATTTGGAATGATAATGATGTGACGAGGAAAACGAGACTGACTGGGTCAGGAAACAACAGGGAGTGATCGCAACTGGGGAAGGACGAAAGGCTTCATCTGCTTCCTCTTCTTCCTCTGCCCAAAAAAGAGAGAAGAATGAAGAAATATATGGAAAATCAATCCCCTTCTTTCCCATAAAATCCACCCCCCATTCCCCCAATCTCCTCCTCAATCCATCCATCCCCTCCTTCCCTCCCTCCCTATCATTCATCATGCCTTCCCACATTCTTGAATCGGCTCCCGGTAATTCCACCTCCCCCTTCCCCTGCTTTCTTTCTTTCTCTTTCTCGATATGGTGGCAGTCGGTAAGGTGGTTGATTCTGCTTTAACGATTTCTGGGCATTTACCCTTTTCCGCCGTGGAGGTTTCCCTGGGAGGGATTGTTGGGGTTTGGGGGATTTTCGGCCGTTTCCTTGATGTTTCAGGAATCAGGAATCGCCTCTGTCCTGTTGTTGGAACTTCTTTCTCTGCTTGTGGCTGCAATTAATCCTTCATTGACCTTGCAGTTGCGAATTCCTTTATTAGTTGGATCTGCTTGTTTACTCTGAGAAGCTGTGGCTGGCTATTTCCCTAAAGGCTCCCCTGGCTCTTTTTTAAGCTCTCAGGACTTGTCCTTGCTAGAATGGATCGAATTTTGGACCGTGGGAATTTGATATTTGATTTTAGATCACCGGGTTCCAAGAATGTGGTGTCACTGCGAAACTGTCGGACGCATTCTAATGTAATGACTCCTGATGCATGTTGTTGTTGGGAACTACTCCAGATTTGGAGGCGCAGGAACACCTGCTTGCGGTGGATGCCGATGTAGATAACCGACAGAAGGGCGGTAAGGAGATAAAGTTTGAAATCCGTGACCTTTCAAAGGTGTCGGATGCTGGGGTTCCCATTCTAAACAAGATCAACCTGGATATTCCCAAGGGTAAGATCATCGGGATAATCGGGCCAAGCGGGAGTGGGAAGTCGACGATGTTGAGGGCCTTGAACCGTCTGTGGGAGCCTCCATCCGGCACCATATTCCTTGATGGGGAAGACATTAGGCAGATCGATGTGCTCAGCATAAGAAGGAAGGTCGGTATGCTGTTCCAGTTACCGGTCATGTTTGAAGGTATGCAGATTCTCGCTGCTTTTGGCTGAGCCTTTAGCATGCTTTGTATGTTTATTTGCCTTCCGGCAATCAGAGGGAAAAAAAGTCATAGCGATGTTCTTTGGTCAGGTTCTGTGGCTGATAATATCAGGTATGGCCCGCAACTGAAAGGAAAGAAGCTAACGGATGATGAAGTCCAGAAGCTGCTCACCCTTGCAGATATGGACCCCTCTTTCTTCAGCAGAGGTGGTGGTGAGCTGTCTGTCGGCCAAGCACAGAGAGTCGCCCTCGCCAGAACGCTTGCCAACGAGCCCGACGTAAGCCCTTTTTCGGCCCTTATTAGAGTCGACCTACTTAGCCAGGCTGTCCATATCTCATGGCGATGTTTAGTCTTTTTGATCCGTTGCCGATAATTGTTGGGAAAAAGGTCCTGCTGCTGGATGAGCCAACGAGCGCGCTGGATCCAATATCGACCCAGAACATAGAGGACTGCCTGGAGAAGCTGAAGAAGACACGGGGGATGACCATCATCATCGTGTCCCATAGCATTAAGCAGATAAAGAGGATAGCAGACGTGGTGTGCCTCCTGGTGAGCGGGGAGCTGGTAGAGGTGCTGACGCCGGACAGGCTTTCGGAGGCCAAGCATCCCATGGCGCAGAGGTTCCTGGAGCTCAGCAACTGAAGAAGGGAAAGGAAGAAAAAATAGATGGGAAGACACGCTTTATAATTTGGAGGAAAAGCATTGAGAAGCCTTTTGAATCCTCCTCACTTTCTTCTAGTAATATTATTCCAAGTCTGTATAATAATCGTTACTCAAAATCACATTGTGACGGCTTTTACAAAAAGGGATAATCAAATTAAACCATGTCTTTTCATTCAAAATATTTATCCATGGCCAAACTACACATTTTATCACCACCTTTTAGAATTGTAGACGGCATTACCTTGTTTATTTACCCAGAAGCCGCAAATCGATGGTTCCATCGTTTCGAGTTTGTTCCTCGGTTATAACGTCAGTTCCTAAAATAATTCTGTACTTGAAAAATCTGAATTCTTATCGAGGGACGTTCGAACACTGTGTTTATAGCTAAGAGTTATTTCAAAAACTGAACTCTGAGTAATTCAGAGTTAATGGATTAATTCATGACTTCTAAGTTTGTTATTGAGGTGGGTTAATGTTATCGAGGATCTGGTTTCCTTTTCCTTTTTCTGTTCTCAAGTGAAATGAAAAGAAAAGTTTATAATAACAGTTCGTCAAGATAAAAAGGTTTTACAAAGATTTCAAATACTAAACTCTTCGTTTTTCCCACTTTTTTTTAAACATAAATATATAAAACAATTAACATTTGTAGGAAAAAGAAAGCAATGCAATTTATGGCTGGCTCATTCAGACAGTCCACCTCAACACCTTCCCCCTGAACTTCACCTCACACTTGCTGCCTCCCACACCCGACGACTTATGGCTCCCCGGGACGGCAGCCTTCAGCCCCTTACACCTGACCTGCAGGACCATTGCCGGCGACCTCAGCTTTCCGAATAGCGCCCTCACCTTCCCGTCCACCCTCACCTCGGCTGTTGCTACTCCCTTGCTCACCCCTGCTCTCACCGCCCTAACCTCCTCCCCCGTCACCTGCCTCTTTCCCCCGCTCCTTATCGTTTCCCTCAGCACGGTCGTGTGTTTTGTCCCATGCACGAAGCCTGCGAACTTCCCGTCGGCGACGTCAACCCCGCCGACCACCACCGAGACCCTCAATGGGGTGTCATACTCAAATCTGAGCTTCGAGTTCGGGTTCCTCGCTGTGACTGTGACGCCGAACCTCGAGTTGATGGAAGCGGAGGCAGCGGAGACGGCTAGCTCCTTGATGGATAGGGATGAGACGGAGAATGCAGGGAGCCGAGGCCGATAGATGAGGAAAAGGACGGCTAGAAAAAGTGCAGCGAAGAGGATGACGACGACGAGGGCAACCGTCAACCAGAGGAGAAGAGTGCACAGGAGCCCTCGCTTCCTGGCTTTGCTGCCAGACTCGGCCTCAGGGTGGTAGAACGTGTGGAGAGGAGAGGCGGAGGCGGAGTAGGCCCGGGACTTGATGGGTGGGAACCTCGGCGGTGTGCTGCCGGCAGACATGCTTTTCGGGTTCCCGAGGAGAAGGGGAATGTCTTAAAAGGTGAGTTGTTGTATTGAGGTTGCTGATATGAAGTCTATGACTTTGATGTGATGACAAGAACATACCCATGTTTATATATATATATATATGAACACGCGGGGCATAATCGCTAGCGTGCCGTGGAAATCTTTGTAGTGGGGTTGGAACTGAAAAGGGAATTCATATAAACACATGCTTCAGGGATGGTCAAAATTGACCAAAACCCCGTAGATCTACCTTTTAGTGTTGACCTGGAGAAAGTCAAATTTTGATTCGGCAACGAGTGGAGGTGTGTGTAATATGTTAAAATATATAATAGATTAAATTGTAACTTTGGTGCGTTTAAATCTTCACGTAAAAACCTAAAAATATGGCAAGAGGTAAAAGAGCTCGTCTAGTATTGAATTAATGTATACAGTCACATATGCCTATCCGATTTGGCTCGAAGACAGCTTAACGTTTTAAGTCAAACGGTACAAAATAATACCATTTTCTTAGGTACTATGTGAAATATTTTTCCTTTTCTTTTTGTACACTTTGTAAGCGTGTGTTATATACTTTGGGTCCTCAATCTTAGGTGAAGTGATGTTGTATCGAGCACTATTGCTATGTTACCTGTTTCTGGCCAATAAGCAATATTTTTTTAAAAAAAAAGGGAAGCAAAACTAGCACTATGCCAAAACTATTATTATTCAAACATCAGTCAAACAAACACATGTATCTGGCTCATCTTCAAACCACAGGTTCCATAAGGTTTCCTTTCTTAGTGCTGCTCTTCATGTAATTTGATTTGAATACATGAACAACCACTAAATTAGCTTCGTCAGTCAACATGTCTTTCCCACATACTTATCTTGATGTGCTGCTCATCCTAATTCAACGCATATTTGCTTTTAGTAAACCTGGGGACATTTCGAATGACTTTGAAAGAAAAAAAGTTCAGGGATTATCAAATCTTGGGTGATCGCCACAAACTAGCAAAGTGCGATGTTAACTTATATATCGGTCTTGTTATTGTATCAACCATTTGACCCAGATGGTTGGTTGACTGTGACTTCTACCAGAAAATTAGGCATTGCGACACTTCAAAATCCGATGCCAACTGAACCATGTTTTTTTAATGAAAAAAATCTATTAATATAAATTTAGGAAATAAGAAAAATAGTCATACATTTAAATTGGCATCTCTGAAAAAAAAAAACAAAATTTATGATATCCCATTTTTAATTGTATGTATGGGATATTTTTCTATTTATTGAGAAAAAATTAATGTTAATTTTTTTAATATAAACTTGATTCATTGAGAAATAACTTTATATTTTAAGCGCATCATTTTATTTAATAGCTTGATCACTGAATCGATAATTTGAGACCAAATACGTTTGTACATGACACGATTAATATGTGTTTTTATGTATAAATTATCACAACTCGGCGGGGTTTTGTCGTCATCCTTCGTTATTCCCCCAATCGAGTGCCCAGGAGTTGTCTGGAGAAAAGCGAAGTTGATCCCTCAGTTCATTCTAATCGAGTCTGCCCGGATCTTCACCTGCCATCTTTAACTTCCAAGGGAAGTCGAAGGCGACGCTTAAGAAGCGGAGGAAAAGCTCCGGGAAGGAAAAAGCGAGAAAGATCGGACAAGGCCAACACGCGCATTATCCTAAGAAGCCGTCAGTTTCGAAAACATGTAAAAATTTTGCGGTCGCTGTCAACTTAATCGTAAGATAGTGTTTAAATCTAAAAAATCAGTCCAAGCTTGATGATTTCAATTTTATTAACTTTTCCCACGACTTGTGTCGAAAACAATTCCGTTTTACGGACCATGAGTCCATATTATCACACTTTCAATCGTAAAGCAATCAAATTGCAGGCCTCAGGAACTTCCTCGAGTACCTCTGACTAGACGGAATGACATATCATCGGAGCCAAGGGCAAATAGTGGAATGAAATATCCAGGTCACGGCATTCGATCGCATCCATGCAGATGTTCGCGTAGGAAACGGACCACGTGGGAAATATTTGGCAATTGGACTCACAGGGAATTGTATGTGGTCACCAGAAAGATGAATTTCAATGATTAAAGACACGGCTGATTACAAATTCAAAGATTTACAGAAGTAAACGAACGCTTACAGCCATAGAAAATGAATGAAAAGCGGTGGTACGGATGACGGAGGCGATGTAGACTCGCTGCTGGAGGTGCGACTGGAGCTGACGTCACTGCTGACACCGTAGACTCGTTGTCGCGAGACGCAGGCCTGGTGCTGACGTCGCTGCTGACGCTGTAGACTTGGTACAGTGCGCTGTAGACTTGTGCCCCGTGAAGCAGGGTCTGGCGGATGTCGGATGCAGATGCCAAGGCTTCAGATGAACACCCTGGTGGCGGAGATGCAGGCGGAGGATGATCGCCGGAACTACGGTTGCTCATCTCGACGGTGGAAGCGATGGCGGGAGCTGGGTGTCGAGACTACGGCCGCTTGTCTCAACGATGGGAGTGCTGGCGGAAAGTTGATCAACGGAGCTACGGTTGCTCACTCCGCTGTTGGAAGGATGACCCAATAAACCCAGGCCGAGGTATCTACTAAGCTAAGGGTGACGAGCAATGCAAAGCTTGTGTTTGGCTGATTGATCGTGATCTTTTCTAAGAAGAGTCTGTTCCCCTTTTATACTGAATCTCATAGATCTTTGTACGCTGCACACGTCCCCGAAAAATCCCTTAGATCGTGGCTCGATCTTAACTCCTCTCCAGGGATCTCGGAGTTTGTTTTTCTTAGAGATTCTTCTAACCTCCACTTAATGAGATCGTGTATGGGACGTGTCCAGTTGAGTTGTAGACTTAGCTCACACTCGTATTTCAAAAAGTGGTCGTAGACTTAGGCAGTTACGGACTGAGAGTTTGGCTCAGTCGACGGGCTGTAGACTTAGCTAAGGCCCGTGTTCCAATATGGGCTATAGACTTACCACAGGCCCAGAATATCCTATCGTGTCAACAGTAGAATATCCAGAGGCAGCACAAACGAGCATTGTGTTTCAGATCCAACCAACCTTATGACTCGTAGTATTATGCAAATATGGTTCACATTAACCAACAATCGGTCTACCATGTTCATCTCAGGCTTACTGGAGATGATCGAAACCCAAAACTACATTAACATATTCAAACAATTCAACTGATGCAAAAAAAAAAAAAAAATGAAACGAATATGATTTCTCATTTCACAACTAGTTACAAATTTAGTAAAAAAAAAAATAGGAGTCTGCCGCTACAATGAGAAAATGCGAAGAAAAATTTGACCATGAAATTGAAAAAATTGCCATCAGGACATTCTCTCAAGACCATCAGCATGAAACAACGCGTAGTTCTCTAAACGAATGAAACAATAAAGTCTAGGCAAGCTCATGGCACAAATATCACCACAAGCCTCTCAGCCTGTCAGCAAGACGCATAGCCGGAGACCTTCAAACAACAAGAACATCGCTCCTCTATGCAGCACTTCCCGTAAAAAAGAACAATAAAAATGCACGTGTTATTCTCCAACAATGAAGTCCAGAAGGATTAAGATATCAGGAGTATTGATGAGAAAAGCCTATTCCACTACGAAAAATGTTACCTCAGTCTTCCTTTGAAGTACTTGTGTACTCAGTACGGTTTTCCGATGTTCTCTCCGAAGAACCCATGGAAGACATGCCACTCGGAGTGTCCACTCTATTAGGGTGGATCCTAGATTCGGCGATGGTATTCCTATGAGGGTTGTTGGTCACAGGCGCCTGTCCTTCCTCTGCTAGCTTCATGAGGAGATTCATAATAGTGGGGACAATCTTGCTAGAAATGGAGATAAAACCTGGGAGCTGCAAGAGTACAGGTTAGAATATGTCAGAAGGAAATGAATGAACTTACAAAATACACAAGAGAAAGACTGAACCACACAGAAGTTGTGGATTAGACACAGTTAAGGAAATGAAAAATGACAGGTGACAGAAGCAGCAGGACAAACACGAGTGATGACACCGACACGGGCAAATGACATGCAATGCATGTGAAGATTCCATTTGTCAATTTTCCTCAGGCAAGAAGAAACTTAGATCGATATTTCTGGAAGAAAAGGCAGCACTCACAGCGCCATTTCGGAATTCTCCTGATACGTCTAGCTGTACCCATAGGGCTTTGATAAGTAGAAAACCCAGAAACATGAAACCCAGGTACAGCGGATTTCTGCAAGTGCATATATGAGAAAAAAAAAAAAGAACAAAATCAGTGCCTTCTCAACTCCACACTATTCAAAATTCTGAAAGGAAGATATTTACCGAAGAAGCGTCATGAATTCATTAAATCCAAGAATAATCAATGCAAGAATGGCCCATGGAGGTGGCAGCCAATTGTTATTGCGTTTGTTTGCTTCCTGTTGTGTAATAAGAACAAAAAAAGGTATTAACACCAAAAGATAACTCCTTCTGGGAAACTTATGAAAGGAATAGCTTCAGAGAATTCCAAATAAAACGAGAGAGGTCATGCCTGAGCAGAAATAGCTTGAGTAACTGTGTACTCTGTCTCTATCTTAAATTGCCTCCACAATGACTTGCACTGAACAGGTGAAAGCAACGTTCGGGAGGATGGGATCTGCAAAATACACATAAGCATAAGCTTGATGACTAATAAGCAAAGCACTTTTGATTCACTAAGTTAATTAGGAATATAACCTGCATTCAAACCATAGTGCTTTACCTCTTCCCAGGTGCTGGAAGCAAGTGGATCAGCTGTTGTAATGCTTCTGTTGGCAATACCAGTTGAGATTCTTTCACCCAACAAAGCAACAGTTAAAGTTTTCTCAATATTGTCGGGCTTGTCATCTAATCGCACTGCTGCCATCACCGATAGTATTTTCAGTGACTGCACCAACGAAAGCAGGATTTCAGATATAGTCCAGCCTCACACAGAATAGAGAGACAAGCATTTTGACATGTCTCCGAAAGCTTTCTTACAGCAGAGCGAGCAGTTATGGTAATAGCCCGAATATCCTCCTTTCCAGCCCAAACTCGGGGCATTGACTCACTATCATGGCTAAACAATGTTGAGAACCTTCAAGGACAAAACATTTCCAATGACCCAAAAGAGAGAAGAAAAATTCAAGCTTTGCCTTAGAATTAGAAATATAGCTACAACGGGTCGTACCGATCCTTCATGCGGATCAACACCCTTGCAGCTTCTTCCCTAGCTTTCCCTTCCACAACACCCCTCGCATAGTCTTGTAAACTAGAAACCATTTCCTCCTTTGAACATTCATCTATATTAAAACCCGATAATGAGGAAGAGAAACCAGTTATAGCTGAAACAGTCTCGCGCCGAAGAAGATTCCTTATTGATAACCACGTTTTCTCATTTGCTTCGTCCAAAAGAGCTTCGACAGGTCCAGATAATGCACCATTTAATTTTCCCTAAAAAGTAGCTCCAGATGTCAAAATCAAAATGTCACTGCTGGCCTGCAGCAGCGACAAATATTTTCTAAATTAAGAACGCAATGGCATACCTCGTATTCTTTGGTGAGATCAGAAAGCTTGTCAGCTCGCACTGAAGCAATATGAGCATCGACATTTTGTCGAAACTTTTCCTTTGCTTTAGAAGTATCCCATTTTGCTTGTTGAATAATTGCATCTAAAGAAACATTCCTACTGAGTTATTAGTGGATTAGATATGTAACGTTGACCCAAGTGCGACGACATCTTTCAGCAGTTAACATACAAAGAAATGCACCTTTAGCATATCAACTATTTTTTGGATAACAAACCTCCAAAATAGTCCCCAAAGTACCTGAGCATGCCTCATCAAAGAGAGCAATGTAATGTTCACTGCAACTGCTAGCAGCTGAAGAGAAGCCTTCTACATTTAAAGCCTCGTCAAAAGCTTCCTTGAACTTATCAAGAATCCCGGAACGTGCATGCCCCAAAACAGATTGGGATGCCGGTTGCACAAGCTAAGATAGAAACAAAAAACCATGGAAAACAGGTTGATGGTTGCATTTTTATCAGAATAGCTGAACTAAGTCTAATTCCATCAGATTGATCAATAATTATAGAGAAAATTAATCCAACAAAAAGGTAATAACTAAACGAAAAAAATCAGTTTTCATGGGTATAATCCACTATTTTCTTTCCTCTACTGGCTTTTTACATCTTACTTGGAGTAACTTTTCTTCAAGCTGCTTCTGCTTTGAAGTTCTCACACCTTCATCAAAGTATGTTGCTTCCATCTCATACCTAAAAGTGTCAACAATTATCAAAATATTTTACTACCAGACATAGGATAAAAATTGTGAAATGAGTAATGCATGTCCAAAGTTCAAACAACTCTATTTCCACCAGCAATAATTAAGAAAATTCCCCTAGGTAACAATAATTCTCAAAGAATTACTCTAATGCCGATGGCAAAAGAAAAAGGCCAATTTGACTGAGATTTTGAAAGATAAGGGCCTATCAGGACTGAGCTATATCCAATGGAGATTATAAAATAAAATCTAAATCTATAACAAATGAAAAAAACCAATGGAGCAACACCACTACCAATAAGCTTACGACTGAGCAGAATTATTTTACCCTGATAAGCAGGTGTCAATGATAGAACTGATGCTTCTGCCAAAACCAGATACTGGTCCTGTCTGGGCAGCCTCCTCCAAGCGGAGCCATTCCTGGCAAATACATCATATATAGTACACCTCATGACTGGCTTGCACTCGTAAGCATCCAATAAAGCGGAAAATAAATTACAGAACAAGAAAAGTAACCTCATTTTCTTTGAAGCTGGAAAACTTCTCATTGGCAATTTCTTCACAACGTACAGTAGCAACCATGACCTAAAAGTGATGTATAAGATGTTTCATCCAATATTCGGCTGGCTAATGTTTGTTTTTCATATATTGTAATCATTTACCTTGTGAGCTGGCAAATCCAGGTCTTTATTCTCTTTAATAACTTTCCAGATTTCCTGGGCACTGAAAGAGAAACCAGAAGCAGGAACCACGCCCCGTCTGTCTCCAGCGAGTCCACCAGGTGCAATGGAATGAAAAAACTGTTGTCTTAAGCTTGCCACCTGTTAGATTAAACGGTCTCAGTCAGAAAGAAATACTCCCTGATGCCTTACGGTAAAAGTAACTTGAAAATAACTAGCTAGCCACAGGATCTGAGAGATATCTTTTTGCTTTCACTTGGCATACACAATCTGACAGAAACAGGAAGAAAAAATAATCAAACAAATGAAAAGCAAACAAACTGGAATTGAAACAATCCAATTAGTTACCATTACCATGTCTACTATCTTCTCTCACCTTTATGATATCTACCAATAACTAGAGGCATCCTGCCTCATCTTCTCACTTTTATCCTCACTTTTAGTGGATATATTTTTGGCTAACAATCCACTAGTTATCAGTATTTCTGCTTTGATAGTTCTCTGAAGAAGATTGGATCTAGGTTAAAAAATGAAGAACGACTAAATTTGCAAAACATATATAGTACAAAAAGGTTACTGGATGCTTCACTAATATAAATCTACATACGATAGAGTTTTAGGTGGGAGGGGGGAGAATGGCTTAAAAATTCTGTGAATTGCTGGAATACAATAAAATATTTCTGTCAATTGCTGTAATATAATCAAATATTTCTGTGAATTGCTTTACTATCAAATATGTAATGCATACATACCTGCTCCTTAAATTGCTCCTCCTTCTCCTCAAAGCTAGAAAGGGCAACAACTTGCACCTGGACATTCACAAGCAGTTGGGAAACTCAATTTCAGTCAAACAAGAAGGAATTCCAATTAACAATTTACATCCAGAAAAAGTCAGTACATTAAAAAATTCACTAAGAGGAGTTTCTTTGTGAGCTTGAGGCTTAGGAACAGAGTCCCAAATCTGCAGCTCAAGAAAAGAAAGGTGAGCCGTAGTGGGGTAATCCATCAACTTTACGGGAGCAGAGGAAGGTAAATTACCTTTTGCACATCTTCTCTTAGCACTGGCTCCAAATTTTCCAACGGTGTCTGTAACATCAGTTAAAAAGGAATGGCATTTCTCAAGTCGGAAAAAATTACCCAGAACATAAAGGAGAAAGGATAAACTCTCACATGAACTTAAAACAAAGTGGTATTCCATACCCGTGTTTTATCCCGAATAACAAACATCAAAGTGGTTTTCCGGGGGCTGAATAATCGCATCATGACCTTAAAAGAATACATTAAGTCAGCAGCAAGGATCGCAAGGTAACAAGCCCATCCAAAAACGAAAATATACCTGAAACACGGTTTTCAGAAGAGGCTTATTAGCAGCTTGCTCTCGCCCTATATCATGGCACCACCTAAAATGAAGATATTTTAAGTTGTGTGACTCTCGGAGATTTCTTTATTATATGAACAATGCAGATTGCTTGTTATAACAGATATACTGACGGCAACCAGAAAGCCTCACATGTTTATGAGCACTATATCGGAGACAGCAAGGGCAAAGAGAGCACTTTGTTTCTCAAATGCAGTGTCATCCTGAAATAAAGATAACAAATACTGAATGAAAAACTCGACGCATTTCGTAATCAATTTGCTTTTTCATAAACAAAAATTAGCAAAATTGTAGACTATATCAACATGTTGAGCATCATTCCACTTATATTTTTCAATGGACGTTTTCAGATCAACGTGCGTAAGACTACCAATCAGACAATATAAGGCAAGTTCATGGCACTGCATCTGGATACTTTCAGAAGATTATTTAAAAAACGGTAAAATTAAATCCAAACTAGTACATGGTAGGAAAAAAACAAAGGGTTCAAACCAGTAGAAAAATAATAACAATTGAAAGAACCTAAATAAAGGTCTAGGCTTGCGGAAACATCTCCTAAGAATCCAATAATTTGAGCCAAAAGTTGGTAAAGGGAAGACAGTTCCTGATGAAATATTTTTCTGTTTCTCTCTAGCCAACCATGTTGAAAGCTGTATGGCATTATTTTCAGAAGATGCTTGCATGCGCTACATTGTCAATACAAGATATATACAAACCAATCAAAGCAGTCATCTATTGTAGCATTGTCCGGAACAATAATAGGGCTATCGATAATACAAATGCTCTAGGAACAATAATGTATCTAAACAGTTTATGTTTGAAGAATCCAGAAGACCCACCTCTCCTCGTTCCCTGCCATCTGTACCCTCCAAATCCATCACAAGCGTACACGGTTCAATCCCAGCTGCTCTAGCCATCCATATCCCTTTGGTGGTTTGAGATCTAGAAATAGAAGGAAAGAACTTCATTCAAGCATCATTCGTCAGCAGCAAGAAGCATGAGTGTAGTACATAGGCGTGCCTTCCTTTGAAAGCATCCATTTCTCTGAAATTAGTATGGAACAGATTATTCAATAATGTGCTTTTCCCTGCCAGAAAACATCAGAGAAACTAATCAGCCAACCTGCAACTACAAACAGGGCATGCCCAGATGACACGACAAGCCTAAAAGCAAGCTGTTAGGAAGATTTAAAAAGGGAGTTTCGGGTTGCATACCACTACTCTGCGGCCCCATAATTGAAACCACAGCATAAGAAAGCCCACATTCCCTCAGCTGAACCTCCTTGATGAAACGCTCGAGTCCATCTAGATTAAACATGCCATCTCCATCAATAAGTTGAGTTGAGCAGCACTCGATGGCAGAGTCTGGACAGCAAAGCACCCGAAAAATCAGTAGAGATCCTACAGAATGTGGGTTACTCGGACACGAGCCCCCTTAAAGCAACTTGATCGCAAGGACAAACCAACCCAATGAAACAGAAATTCCAGACCTTGACAAAGAAAATCATCACCACTCCCTTTCTCTGGCGGAACAACGATCACATTGAGCCCAAACCAAAGGCAACAACTCAAACCCTCTTACTTTTCTCCAAACAGACTAAACAGCGCCAACCCCTCGAAAAGAAAAAAAAGACATTTTGAAGAAAAGCATGAAAGATGGACCTAAATTCCATTAAATAACCAAAATACCTCCAAACAATCAGATGAATAGCACTGTCACCTTCATCAACAACTATCAATAGCGCGATCATTCATTCCACAACAGGAAAAATAAAAACAAAAAATGTAGAATATGATGCATCACTGAATTCCAAAATAATCAGCCCCCCATCAAATGACTGGCGCCGGTGCTAAATCTAACATCCAACGAGGAACAGCGAAAATAACCGACGGGATCACGGCCGACTACGAAGGACACTTTTTAGAGTGTACCCATTTGGAATGGTGGAGATTTGGAGAAGCGTGGATTTCTTGGAAGCAGCGATCTCGGTGGATTTGGCCCTGATGAGAAATGGAGATTGAAACAGGATCGGAAATACATTAGTTTTTAAAAAGTACTCGTCAAATATGTTTCAATTTCGTAAAATATGATACGTCCTTCGTGTAATCAGGCATTTTATTACGTGCATGAAAGTGCGTTTTGAGAATGTTCTTTCATGCTGGGATAAAATTGTATTTTACGAACTACAAACTGCATTTTATAAAAAAATTTTAAAACTAATCATATTTTCGTACAAAACTCGATAAACAAGTGTATATCACCAAACAAACAAAAAGAAGACTTCTATTTGTGCGGGCTGGTTCATGCGGACGGCGCGGGGCCAAAAGGTGGAGTTAAAATAACAAGAATGTTTGGGACAATTGGGTTTGAATGCGGGTTATAAAAATGTGTTGCAAAATAAACACGGAAAAGAGAAACATGGAAATGAAAGAATGCAAGAAAAATGATGAAAATTTCTTATTGATTTAATAATCATTATACATATATAATATTTTTTATTTATAGAGTACTTACAATGGAAAAAATACATTTGTAATTTTGAAATAATAATAAAGGGATTGTACATTAATGATAGGTAGATGAGAGTATGGCATTCATAATAAATATATTTATAATACTCCCCTTACATGTCCATTATGATATTGTATCGTTAAAAACCTTTTCTATGAAAACTCCACAGGAAAAACCATTTAAAAGATGTTCACTTTCCCTCCTCGTGACATTATTTAAAATCACCAAGTTTATTCATTCCAATTTTATGTATTAGTCTTCGAAAAATCATTGTAGGCAAAGCCTTCGTGAATTGTTATGATATCAAAATGATTAGATGATGTAGTGGTAATGGTTTGTTTCATATGTCTCTAGGATATAACAGTACCCCATACGTAAATAAATACCCCGTTTGAGATTTACCATTATGAGGGTCTGATAAACATCTTGCATATTCATATCCAATTAATTCTGCTTTAAGCATATAAGGATAATACAATTTCATGTCCATTGTTCATCAATGATATCGTAAAATGAAAAAATCACTTTGTGACTCTTGAAGTTGGATATTTCAAAATTTAAATTAATCATGGTGTTGAGTTACAATTGGTTTTATCAAATTATTCGAGGGAATTGTACGAAAATATGATTAGTTTAAAAAAAATATATTCACAAAATATGATTTTAGTTTCAAAAGTACCAAAAATATTGCACTTGTGTTGTCGCGGTTCGGAACAATGATACTCTCAAATTCCACCAAAATAGTGGTTCCGGACCACGATAAATGGTGTTTGACGTCATGAAAACACGATTCGGAATAGCGAAATTGCTATATATACTAAGTGGCACGGTTCTGAACCGCGACAATGCCATGGCCAAGTTGATCTAAGGCGTTAAGTCCAACCTCATATGTCGAGGAGTCAAATCCCTTAGGTTATGAACACAAGAAAAAGGAGTGATCTAACCAACTGAGCTACGAGCCTTAAGCCAGCTCGGTCATCCATAGTGTCATGATTCCAAACCGCATCATTTAATATATATAGCAATGTTGCGGTTCGAACCACGACGCTAGGTATATTTAGCAATGTCAGGAGACACCTTAAATGTTAGAGGCTGACACAATTGCCTATGTCACAACAAAGGTCCAATCGTTTTTGCTATTTTCTCCGACGTCTTGAAGGCCTCTTAAAATTCTGAATCCATCTAGTATTCCTTGTGTCCAGCCCCAATCGTCTCCACCGTTTAAAGGCAGCCTCTGACAAAGGAGGTTGTCGAAGACGCGGCCACGCCCCTCCCGTCCAGAGATCTAACCGGTTTTTTTGTGTTTGCTTTATGCAATGGTTGTAAGTCTGTAAAAATCCTCTCTTTGTAAACGTTTTGATTGTTAACACAAGTATTGTGCATCCATTGTTCTAATTATATTATGTACGGTGACCACAAAAGTTCGCACAATTCGATACGTGTTACGTAAAGCCCGTCAACATCAAGGAAGATAAGAAACGGAGTATCAAATAGGAAATCCTACCATGAGGCGTTTCTTTGCATTATTCTTTATCTCCACAATAGGCTTTTCCTCTTCCGTCTGCAAACCTTGCCTCTCTCATCCGTTTGATTTCCTGCAGAAGCCCTACAAAACAACACCAACATTATATAGGAAGCACCAGCAATCAATTCCTCATCAGAACAAGCAGTCAGGGATTTTTACTGAGTACACGATCATTAACGAAACGAGGAAAGAAGCTATCGGCTATGAAGATATTTAACTCTTCCCAGCAGGATTAAAAACCCAGAAAACAAGCAAGTCACAAAGAAGAAGAGAAGAAGAAGAAGAAAAGAAGAAAATGAAGAACGGCTTAATGTCATTATTCTCTGAACGTAGTCCTTATACAGCACAAACGAAAACACACATAACCACCAAATCAGAGAATCAGAAGATGCAGGGGTCGTTGTCCTTGCTGTACTGAATTTGTTAAATCAGCAACTAACTTTGTCCTTTTTTTCTTTTCCTTTCAATTTTACGGTTGGACTTCTGTTTTGAGTTTGTGGGCGTGGGCGAGGGCTTGGGCTTGGGCTTGGGCTTGGGCTTGGAATTGGACCTCCATTCATTTAATCCAACAAGCTACAACCACGTTCAGTAACGAAATGAGGTGCTATATTCAGGGCCTCTTGCTTCGGACAGGCCCAACGTAACTCCAATGATGGCGACAGGGGTGTTTCTGGGGTCAATGAGACCCAAAAACAGTAACTGTCTTTTGGTTACAAGGGGGATCAGATCAGACAACGGATGCAAGTCCACACACATGATGTTGTGGGCTCACCTTTTTCACTGTTTTCCCTAAAAATTAACAAAACATCAAAGGACCCATTCGTGAATGGTGGAAATGTCAGGGATCTGTCAAAAAATGGCTCCAGAGGATTTTGACTCAATTGTTAATTACTATCTTCCTCTTCCAGGAAGAGGACAAATACTCTTCCAGAAATTAAATACTCTTTGGTTTGACAAATGACATTGCTAGAGACACGGTTGAAAAAAAAAGAGAATATTTGAATGTCGGGACGTGGGAGAAGGATGGACTTTGGTTTCCCAGTTTTTTTTCTGTCAATTGGATCCTGACATCAGAACCGACTCAAAACCCCCAGATCCAAATGTCAAGGATTTACGGAGAGGAAGATAGTAATTAAAAATTACTATAATTAACAATTTTTTATGTTGTCATTAACGTTATATAATTTATTATCATCTTTTGTATTTATTTTGATTTTGGTCATCTTAAATTTCTTTTAGCAAAAGTTAAAAAAAGCCTTAATATAGTCTTACCCGTTTCCTATAATAGTGGAGTTTCAAACTATCATTCATTCGCCTCATAATCCACTTTATTCGTAGTAACAATCCCTTAATATAACATCATCCGACGTTCATCGATTTTGCGTATTTTTTTATATCAAACAACTATCATCCAACTTCGGCTTCCAATTAACTTGATTTGTCCATCGAAATTTTAAAATAAAATAATATATGAGATGTTTCAATATTATTTCTCATTTTCTTTTCCTTTTTTAATCGATAAATAAAAATTGTCTGTTAAGGTCTATTTGACTTACGCGCGATAAAATTAAAAATTGGCTAAAATAAAAATAAAAACAAAAATTGGTGATAAAATTATATAACAAACTAAGTTAATGACAAAACATAAAATTGACTCAAAATTAACGACATAAATCGATATTTTACCTTACTTTTTTTTCTTTCCTCTAGAGTTTTCTGATTTGGGGCAGTCGAGTCGGACTAAGACAACGGGACCTAACAATTAACTAGTTTTTTTTTTCAAATTTTGTTAAAAAAAATTATTCATCAAGATAATCTCCTTAAAAAAATAGATATAAATATACCATTTGAATAGGAGCTGTGGTGGGAGTAACATTATGGGTAAAGGGTCGTCATCAACATTTTCTGTCCATGATGATTTATTTATTCCACGTCCTCTTCTCCTGTCTATGTTGATAGATAAGCTACCAGACAAAATAAAATCAAGACCCACCAAAACCCTATCTTGTTTTTGCCTGATTGATGATCCACAGGTGATGCCGCCGATATGAAATTTATAAGACCCACATAAGTTGCAATAATAATGTAGGAGTTTGTCCCCAACCCTAAATTCCAAATTTTGACGACGACCAATTTGTCTTAAACAAAGGGTGTTTGTGTATGCAATATTTTGATAGGGTCGACCTCACATCAAACAATTCAAGTTGAAACCTGAGGAGTTTGTTCAAATCTGCCCAAAAATTAGTATCAATTAATGAGATTGCATTCCAGCATCATCGTCCCCGACCATTTTTTACTATTCACTGTCTGGGAGTAGCCGAAAGCTCACGTGAGATTCGTGACGTGTGATGCGGATATGTAATAGCGATGGTCAGAACACCGGGAAACTGCGGCGGACATTCATGATATACAGGACACATTAGGTTAGTCCTGTGGAGTAGGTTAAGGGATCCCGTGCACAAGAGAATGGTGGGTGCCTGGTTGTTGAGTGACACTGCGGATGTGAAAGACTCGTAGTGATAAGGGAAACGAGAGCTTGGCAGCAAATCTGTCGTGTTTTTTAGCTTATCATTATTAAAAAGAATTTGGATGCGATCTATGGCCACTCGTGTGGATGTTCTTTTGTCCCCACAAATCTAACGATCCATTTTCATGTCCAATCTAGCACCCTTAATATGTTATTTAGAATGCAATTTGTTCAAACTACATCAGAACGAACTTAAATGTGATCAAGAGTACTTACTAGCTAGTAATTTCACTCTTTCATACACGCTTGAATACCACTCATATAGCCTGAAACTCTTTTAAAAAAATTAAAAGAAATTTTTCTTTTCAAACTTGAAGTCTTAGCAGGAAGAGATGACCATTTAATGCAACCAAACCCCTCAGAGAAGTGCCAATGTTGATTTGTGGGGTAGCCTTGGATGGAATGTTACCATTTTATACGCCTTTAATACAGTTTCAGACAATATTACTACTTCTACCTTAAACGAACCGAGCATAATTAAAACAACTCCAAATTATCAAATATATAGTAAACTTTGATATTTTTTTTTTCCGATTTAGCCTAACATTTGGAAAATATCACCTTACATACATGGCGCTGGTATGGCATCTAACGTCGTTAGCGTCATGTTCAATCTAGGCGAAATTATCAAATATATCCTAAACTTTTCCATTTTTTCCCATTTACCGTAACATTTCGAAAAAATTTTGATGTAACCTCATGTTAAGACATTATTTCAAAATTGTCCACCATTAAACCCGACCCGTAACGGCGTCCGACTTGGCGTTGATGTGTACTCCTAGCCTCGTTCCTAAGCCCAACCTCGACCTCAACCCACCCCGTCCCTTTTCTTCCCTATCCAGCTACCCAAGTGGATTGTATTAAGTCCTGCTAGTTATGAGTATTATATTATGTTGTAAGAAGATTTGAAGTTGTGATGGCATACCAAGACATACAGGGCACCCACGGAAACAACCGAGAAACACTGGCACCTATAAACAACACTCATAATAATTGTTTTCTTATTGTTGAGACTCCCATGCTAGGTTCACCAACATAACATTCTTAGGTCACGATGTTCCTATATTGTAGCTGATTTGAGCATGGCTGATAGTTCTCTATTCCACTAGGATGTGACACCGAAAACAATTCCTCGTCCTTTTACATGTCAAGTCAAAATATAATCAGTCAATTGTTAATTGTAGAATGCAAAAAGACAAGTCTTAAGGATGAAAAATTTTGAAATAACTCCTCATCCTTGGTCGTCATTAGGGGGTCGGGTCTAATGATGGACAATTTTGAAATAACGTCTTAACATTAGGTTATACGAAGATATTTTCGAAATGTTAGGATAAATCGAAAAAAGTTGAGAAATTTTAGAATATATTTGATAATTTCGACTAGATTAAATGTGATGTTGACGGCGTTAGTTATCATGTCAGCGTCACGTAGGCCTCCGTTAGAAAGGATGACTAACGGACGATATAATTGAGATAACGTCATAATGTTATGATTTAAGGTGATATTTTCAAAATGTAAGGCTAAATAAAAAAAAAAAGCGACAAAGTTTAGGATATATTATAATTTGGCCTTAACACAATGAACTACGGTTGATGTCAGGCAGAACCCCTATTAATGACTAGGCCTGCTTGATTGCTTTTCTTTTCTTTTCTTTTCTTTTTTCCTTCTAATCACATCGGATAATGAGGATCCACACCATCATATATCAAAAGAGTCCTTTGAGACTGACACAAATATGAAGCTTCCCACTTCACCAACAATCTCACAATTTAGGGATCCTACTACTTAGTCGGCATTCATTTCATTCAGTTGAAAAGAATAAGGGTTGTGCGCGTGGGCTTTTTTCCTATATCTCGTGCATCTCTCAACTAAGCTTTTCTTGTGTGAAACCTTTAACACGTAAGCCAACAGTATCATTAGATCCAAGTCGGTCATGATCATGAAAATTCAATGTTCAGGATCAGGGTAAAAGTAAAGTGATCGCATAGGGCACTATGATGCTAGTAGGCTCTCTCTAACACGGTCGGACTTAGTTTTCCACGCTTTAAGTGGGGTTTGAAACTCCACCTGAGTATCCACCAAACTTGAGCATCGAATTAATTAGCATTTCTTTTGTTTCTGTCACCCCCCAATAAGCCAGTGGATTAGCAAGAAAAGATAATCATCGATGTCTTAAATTTTTTTTGTTTTTTTTTCCCTTTTAAGAAAAGAATTCTCCATCCACTTTCCAATCAATTTACCGCCCAGTTAATAGTAGTTGTCACCAAACGAAAAAAAAAGGAGAGGGGAGGGGAGAGACAGAGTTCAATACTTGTAATTGTTACTCTTGGGAGAAGTCCCAAGAAGAGGAATCATCAACCTATTTCACGTATGATCATATCGAAGTCTTTGCTAGTTTTATAATTTCGAGAAACTTAAAAAGCATCATCATGGTAAGGAAATGGGATGTTCCCCTCCTGTGGATGTAGTAGACTCAATCACACTGCCCCTACACAGTGGGTGTCCGGTAATTGTCGCTAAGTTGGGTCATATGAGAGATCATAATATGATAGCAGTTTGCTATCAAGCATACTTATTTTCTTGCTCTCTTGCGTTCATTAATGGTACCGGAAAAGCTTTTCAATTTATGGGTGTCATTTGTTTCTCTCTTTTTACGGCGACAACAAACACTTACGCTCAAACTCAAAATTTAAAGCCAAAATATTTCCGGCGTGTTAACAATGGGATTCAACACTTCTCGCCCCTGGTTCTTGGTCATTCATATGCTATCATCTAATGGAGTGTTTAGTTGTGAGGGATTGTTGGGGATTTCGAGGTGATTCCAACTTTATTTGAGTTGAGTATTTGACAGAGAAATAATTAAAAGAAAATCACACAAGGTTAATTAATCAATATACTATTATTTATTTGACTTTTATTTGTATTCGTAAAATGACTAGATTATATAAACATACATATAAATATATACAAATGAAAATTCAAGATGGGCTAAATTATTAAAAATATTGTTTGATTTGTGTCAGATGTTTTTTACAACGAGGGGACCAAAAATACAAAGCAAAGTCGTAGGGGCACGTACTTTGATGGCGCACGGGATGTACCGTCGCACGCCAACATCTGCCACACGTGCGATCGAATCTCTTCTTTTCATTTTTTTCTTCCCACTTTTGGAGGCCTCAGTTTGATTCCATCACTAACAATCATTTTCCTATTTTTTTTATTATATACATGTTGTGATTTATGATTATCATCAAATACTGCAAATTCCATCCATTCAAAATTCATTCTTTCCATGTTAGTTATCGACCCCAGTAAACTTAAGTTATACATTTTTGTCGTTAATTTTTGAGTATTATGTTCATTTTTTAAATTATATTTTTCGTTAATGCATCCTCCGGAAACAACAAATTTATTTGGGAAAATTGCTAAACATTTAGCTTATTAGCAAAGTCGCCTTCTATTGATGTGTATAGAATCCAAACATAACATACTAGCACAAATCCCATATAATAACTTCAAGATTGTTACTCAATATAGAGTTGGAGTCAACATCATATTATTATTATTAAGTGCCATAAATTTCTACAATTGGTCCACAAATAACGGATAGCTTTTATTTATTTTTTAAGTGAGAAATAGAAATGAAGTACAAGAAAATATTCACGTATATTAGTGTTTTTTAAAGGAAAAATAAATTTTAATGTTTAAGGAAAGATACATTTTCCTATTTAATGAATTGTTTTCATTGAGTTTCGTATACATGTAAACGTTTGTACGTGGCAATGGGACAATGTACTTTTTTTCATACCAATTATTTCATAATAGTGGTTTTGGCCATCACTTAAGTAAAGTGATTATTCCGATCAAAATTGATGAAAAAAAAAACATTCGTTCTAGGTACTCAGGAATTTTTTGTCTAGTCCCGCCCTTGATGTGATTAGGAGAACCAGGCAAGAACATAAACGATGAATTTTTTTTAAAAAAAAATCTTGACATGTACTATAACTATTACATGTAAATAAATGTAATTATAAATGTAAATTATATGCATTAAATCATTTCACAATAATTACACACACATGTATATAAGAAAAATTAATTATTAAAAATCAACCCAAATATATTTATTTATTATATTTTTTTTTTACTTTGACAAACTCTTAATTCAAATCGCTGTTATAGTAATTTTCTAACACTACCGAATCACCAAAACTTACCAATCCAATAATATTTATATATCATAAAACCAAACAAAAACACAGCTCGGGATCTCGGAGGGAGGGAATAAAAAGGAAAAGGTGTAAGACAAGGCATCTTTAGTTAAAGTAAAAAAAAAACGGAAAAAGAAGGAGAGAGCTTTCTCTTATTTATTATTTTCATGTTTGTAGTGGGGACGAAGAGGAAAGGGACAGAGAATATTTGTGCTGATCCCAACGATGTGCTCTGATGATGCAAACCCATATCATCTCCTTTTATAAAAAAAAAATTCTATTTGATTTGACAACTTTGGGAGAAGAAAACGACTTCTAGAAGTATTTTTACAACTTTCAAAAGTTCAGACGTGAATTTCTAAATTTTCTTCCCAAGTTTGAAAATTATGGTTCTGATTATTTCCGTTGAGACCACGACCTTTTCATAATATCGAAAGGCTGCAGTAGTAGAAAAAAAAATCGTATTAAAATAATTTTCATATGTCGAGTAGATGTCCAACACAATCCGAACCCAACCCCCACCCCGATCCTTTCAAATAATTGCGAGGCTAATCGTTATATTATTTTAGAAAGAAAACCATGCATGTGTGTTATATTATTATTTTAATGACGCCATGGAGTTAGGCAAATAATTGAAGTGTCGAAATAATTTAGGTAGTGGAGGAGAACTAGGGCGCAGTTTGTGAGAGAGGGCAAAGAGATTCAGGGGGACACATTCGACCCTTTTTGTGCGCCCCATTTGGCGAACAATGTCAATTAATTAGGGTCTATATCCAAATGACTATATAATTGGGACACTATGGTACGACATCTGTTCATCACATTTACCTTTTCTCGATACCGCGTGTTTACATGACGAGGACCGTGACTCGTTCAAATAGTAGATGGATCAATACCAAGTCGCAGGACGTGACTTGTACACTTGTGGGACGTTCGATGAGATGTTCCCCCGGATGTCAAAATGGGGAATTCGCAATGGATCCCTTCATGAAGTTCTCATAGTCTACTTCTGCTTTAATTTTCTCTTTCTTTCTTCAAATCTCAAATTTCCCGTGTCTTCTTATTTCGCCAACAAACCAGACCCTAAATCATACAGGTGCATCTAATTAGCTGATGGGATTAAAACTCAGATCGTCGTTCTAATCTACGCAAGTGTAAATTACGTTTTGAATTAATTATCTCATCGTAGTGGGGCTTTCATTTTGCATAATTTAATTTTGACGCCTTTACATGCTTAGGTCAGCCTTTTATATCTAGAGGAAGATCATGAAAATGTCCTCTAAGTTCATATTTAGCTAGATCCGATCAGATTAGACAGAAGATGCAGAAGTTCGTATTCCTAGCTATAGCCCCGCAATTCATCGAGTTAAGTTGTGGTAATATAGTAATTAATCGATCGACTAAAGGGGAACCCTTTTGGCATTATCGAATGGGAAAGCCTCCCCCTAACTAGAGACATTTTCAGATATCCAAACAGGCCACTTGAAGGTGAACCCCATGAATCATGATAGATTTTAACTTTTTTGACCATATAACCATTGGCTAAGAATCTTTCCCTACATTCTGAGCAACCACTGAAAGAATCTCATTAAATTCTCCACCCCCCCCCCCCCCCCCCCACTAATTTGATTACCAAATTTCACGCTGATATGATTTAGTGGCCTTCCTCCTCATCTCATACATGATGCTACTTTATAGCTAAGCTTAATCATCAGTTTAGAAAAAAGTGTTATTCATATGATCTATGAAGGAGTACTCGGGCTTATTCCCATGAATCCCGGTTGAATGAAACGCTTTACAAAGCACGGCTGATTCGAATGTCGTTCTCCCTTCACAGTGCAAATGTGGTGATGGCATTTACATATAATTAGTAGGACGTCATATCGCCCGAGTTAAGCAAGTGAAGACAGAACCACAACGATAAATTTTCGTCATTTGATGAAACTCGTAATTATTGAACATAGCTGGACAACATTATATGGGCTACGCCTTTCAAGGCATGTGGCTAAATTCTTGCTCGCTTTGAAAATGGCACGATAATGATGGTTATTCAACGGTCTAATAATTACTGATGATAAATTTATGAATTAGTGGGAAAAAATATTAAAACGTAATGCATGCTTATAAGCGAATGCGTGGCATTTGGTGATGTGATAATAATGAGGGTTCGAACACTAGACATATATATATATATATAATATATATGGTGCAATGAGGAAACGGAACATAAGGATTGACGTTGTAGATTAAAAGGAGGGAGTGGGGAATAATATCAAACACACTAAGATCTCATGTGTCAACATCTTTTGAGACAATTTCAATATCTCCCCCACACACCTTCAAATGCGACATCTCCTCCTTTTTCTTATTACCATCGTCAATTAATTCAAATGAATAGTTACACCGCAAGGACCTGTCCTCCAACATTAACATAATGTAGCATCAAAACCCTCCATGCAATTTCACATACTTAAAACGCATGCATGCACCCATTCATACATGTCCCAAAGGGCTAATCACTTATAATGTCTAAGTTCACTACAAGTTCATTGTAAGTCAAATTTATGTTCCCTATCTCTCTCCGAAAGGTCTGCCTTCACCTATTTCTTTGCCTCTCCCTTCTATTCAATTACACAATGGTTCACCGGATCTTCACGTATAAGTCAACTCACATAAGATTAATCACATAGCAATCGCAGCATCCATATCAATTATCGGAGTGAAAAGAAAAATATCTGGATAGAGATAGGCACGAAAACACCCCGCCAATAACATAAGGAAAATAAAACCAGCCAACCTTATTTCGGTACGACCGCCACGTGTAAACCACCGGACGAATTTCCTAATTTACCCCTCACTTACCAAACTGAATTTCCTTCTTTTATCCTCGCCACGGACGCCGTTAATCGCCCAGTTAATCCCCCCGGAGTACTAAACAAAGATTAAACCATTAAACCGTTAGCGAGGGCCAGATTCGCGCCTACGCTCGTCGTGCCGTACACCGGCAGCTCCTCCCCATACCTGTCGAAGTTGTCGAGCTCGAACAGGTCGGAGCTTGCGCAGCTTCCTGTATCCCCTTCGTCGTCACCATCCTCTAAATCGTCATCATAGCTTTCCTTCGTCCTCTGGTAATTCCTCAACATCTCCCTCGCTGTGTCAACCACCCTCTGGTTCTCCTCCATTACGATGTCGAAGTCCGACTCTGATGCCGCCGCCACAGCTCGTTCGGCTAGATCACTACGGGATTTGGCCCCTTCGACAAGGCTCTTGTGGACGTAGGGACGCTCTTCATCGAGGATGATGTTCACGGGACAGAACCTCACTGAACGCTTCTCGGTGAAATTCCTCCTCGACGAGGAGGAGGCAACAGAGGGTGGGGTCTTCACGATCAGGCAGGACCGGGAGAACGATGACGTAGAGGAGCATGACGAGTAGTCTGAATGTTCCGGGAGGCTTTGGACCGTGATCCTGGCCTTCTTGGTGCTGAAGATTGAGTTCAGGAAGCCTGCTAGCTTGCCCCGGGGCAAAATCCGCTGCCTCGTCGCCTTCTTCAATTCCCCATAAGACATTCCCATTGGTCTTGCCTTCATGCCGTTCGTGCCGTCGCGCGGTGGGATCTTGACTGTCATGCTGGGCTTCTTAGCAGATCGAGCTTGCAGGGAAGTCTGCAACTCGGATGTCCGAACCTGGTCTGCAGAAACGCTCGTCCGGATCAGCTTTGGCCGCTTCGTCGAGCAGCAGGACGAGGACGACCTCAAGCCGGCGAACTCCAACTCGGACGACGATAACCCACTCGAATCCCCTGGCATGAAGCTCCGGTTAGACGACTTGTGTCGCACCACAAGGTACCTCTCGCTCCTGATCCCCACAGCCGACCACTTCTCGGCTGCGCACATATTGCGTCGGAACATCTCCCCATGGGCTTCACCTTTGCTTTTAAGGACACCCTTGGTGGAATCTTCATAGGAGAAGGTGAGTAGGCTCTCTGTCTTGTGGGGACGACTGGGGAGGTCGGACTGGTCGATGGAGCGGTAGATGGCGTCAAGGAGGGACGAGGAGAAGGAAGCGTGGTGGTGGCTGCTGGGAAGGCGATGCTCCATTTTCGGATGGGTTTGGAAGCTTTCCTGGTGTTGGTTTGGTTAAGACAGTCGGGAGACTGATGATGTTGTCTTGTGTCAACGTTGTCGGGAGGAAAGCTTTCGGGGGGGTTATAGTAGTCGATGAAAGTATGGAGAGGCCTATGTGCACGCCTATCTAGTTGGAGTTCGGATGCAGGGAAGATAGTATTTTGCTTTGTCAACTAATAGGTAGATAGATTATCATTACTTACCCATAAGAAAAAACACAAAGAGTTAGATCTATGTTTGGCAATGTGGTGGTATTTTGACATATTAAAACCTTAACAACTGCGAAACACGAAACGATATGCTTACGCCAAAATATTTGTGTCTAGGTTAGTTTTTAAAGTAAATACGTCTATCGACAGTAGACGATTAATTTCTATCTATCCCAAAATTTGGTTAGTAAAAACATTTTGCTTAATATCTACATACTTTTTTATAATTTTGTTTTTACGATCTAACATTCTTCCTCAAAGAAAGGTCACAAAAAATCTTTTATTCAAATTTACTTAAAATTGAAATGATTGGTTTTTAATAATTTGTTTTTTATTTGTCAATTATATACATGATCTTATTTTTGAATAGGTAGTAATAATTATTTTTATATTGCAGAAAATTTTTAGAAGGTAAAAATTCATATCAAATATCGTACCATTATACTAATAAAATTTTTTATCAAAAAAATTATTTTAAAATAAAATTTTTGGGTAATATTATTTGAATAAACGGATTGACCCGTTTTTAATGATAGTGTCGTGTTTTGGTTATTACTGTGTGACAAGATTACATAAATGGTCGAGTTATATGTTGAGAAGTTTAATACAAAATCGGAATAAGACACGACACATGAAAACCATCGAAGGAAGAACAGGGGAGAAATTGTTTGTGACTGCTTTTATTAATCACAAATATTTATCATTTTCATCTGCCGTACCGAGTATCATTAATTAGTCATTAAAACGTAATCATTAATTCATTTTTTAAGAAATAATTTGAGTCCTGAATTTAGGTTCTGATTTTTATTTTGGAAAATTTTTAAATATTTTGAGAATAGAGTTTATAAAAAAAAATGTGTTTTCCATGGAAACAAACATAGCCTTAACAAACTGAATCGTGCATCATTAATTGGTCCGAATGTGTCCTCATAAATTCTCGTGTTCGGGACTGATGAGTTCATAAAATAATTATTATTAAAAATTGGTTAAGTAAAAGTGATTATTCAAATTAATTGGTAAATTACATGAAACAAGTAATCAATTAAATAAAATGTTATGCTAAAATTTTAGTAATTGATTTTTTATCGCATGCAAAATATATGTAATATTATATAATACATGCATTTAAATATAAAAAATTTTTATAATCCATTTTCTAAATAAAATATTTATTTATTTATGTTTAATATATATGAACTTCTTACACTTCCAAAATTAATTTTCTAAAAAATATATATTGGTGTCTCGAGCTTGGTTGGATTAATCCAAACTCAATCCGAGCAGGGCACCTGATTATGATGGTGGGTGAGTCTTCTACCAGGGGTGGTTGCATATGATTGGTTTCGAACCCGAAACCTTCTTAATCGAATCCAAGCTCCTCGTCACTTGAACCAAACCCATAATCACTTCATACAAAGTTACCGTGTACTTTATTGGGAAACACAAAATTAGTACCGGAAGAGTTTTAAGCTCTTCAATAGCCAGACCTTGCTAATCGTGATGACGTTGTGGGAAACCAAACAGGAGTGGCCCCAACTGTTTATTCATCTACATAGAAAAAAACAAGGACTTATTAGCAATATAACTTAGAGAAAACATCCTAAAAATAAATTTAATATTCAACGATAAAAGATTATTTTAATGTTAAAAGATGATCTCGTGACTTATGATATTATATTCGAATTCTAAAAATGGTAATACTTTGTAATTTGCATTTCTAATAATTCCATTTAAATTATCCTTTTCGTCATTTTATTTTTTAGTTTTTTGCTAATAAACAAGGAAGTGACGACGCAATAGCCAAAGGCACTTTGCATGTTCTGTCCACACTAAGACTGAACAACTAAATGTGAGACCACGCAGCACTTTGGCTTTAATATGCCAACGTTGGAACTTGTCCATAATTTTCTTAAAAGTAACTTTTGGAGATAAATTTAAAAAGTCCCCATCCCCATCCCCATTAAGACCAAGGGCTTCATTCAAATCATGCGGCTGTTGCCACCGCCTTTCCAATTTTATGTTCCTTCCCATTCCCATTCTATATTTCTTCTTCCTTAGCCATAGCATCTCATGTGTTTGATCAGCACTAACGTATAGTTTGGTGTACAAAAAGTTCATTGCACCATTTCTTCTTGATGCAGGATAATTCTTTTTTTTTTTTATTATTTATTCTACTTATGGTTCTTACGTAATCGACGATGATAAAAAGAAAATGGTATTGTTCGTCTCTTCCAGGTCACTCACTATATATGTATTTGCTGTATATTAATAAAAATATTTTATGATAAATAATGTCAGTGCGCCGGGGGGGATTGGAAAATCTTGACTTTTGTTTGAGGGAGTATCTTCTCCCATGAGAGATTAATGATGATCGGCACTCGTGGCTCTCGATAGGAAAAAGAAACAATTATTAAAAAAAAAAAAGAAGAGCAATCGAGTGGAATTGGATACTTCCCCAAGCAACTCAAACCCAACCCCTCCACAAAACCAACAAGTTTGATTTGATTTCTCTAAATAAACTCACGAATCCGAACACAAATGAATGAAATTACTCTTCAAATAGAGGTTTACTTTTAGTCGTGATATGCATTTCGAGTCCTTTTGTGTAGACTTATGAAGAGCAAGAGCACTTTGCTTGCATTGAGAAAGAAAAACCAAACCCTAGAGGGTGTGATATTTCTTGAACCGGTGGTGGTTCGTGTTATATAGACATGTAAGACAAGGAGAGGGACGAGGACAGGGTAATAAGGAGATAAGAGATAACAACAATGGCAATAATATGATGACTAGTTTAAATCAAACGAGTGGACTCAGTAGTGTCGTGATGGTCGTCCATCATTGGAAAGCCAGTAAAGAAAAGGAGATGAAAGGAAAAATGTGTGTGGGTACAACCTCCCACCCACATGAACATCGCATGTGGATCACGATTATGAAGAAAAGCAAAAAAGCACACGAGGTTGCCGTAAATTAGTCTCCCCGCGTGGTAAACCGAGGAACGCGGCCAAAAAACGAAAACTGCCTGCGTAAAAGAAACCTACTTGCGGTATGAAAGAAATTGTGGCCCTCGTAGAATTAAAGGAGAATAAAACTGTGAAAGAACAAAATAATCACTGCCATTGAACGTAGACTAGGTCGCAAGACTTGACTGAAAACCAAAACAAGACAACTAAATGGCCGTATGATGAGTGTGAAGTATTTTTCTGTATCTTTTTACAATCCAAACAATCCATATATATAAACGAAATACAAATAACAGCTAAGTATTCATTGTTTGCATTTTATTACGTGCTTCTATCACCCACTGACTATCACATTCGACCGGATCATCTTCTTCGACTTGAGGTGACTCCTAGCTCAATCGACTGCATATCATCTACTGACTTACCCATTCGACTGACATCCCTATAGTTCGATCGCTTCTTGTATTAGGCTTCAGCAGCCCCAACTATGTAGGCCCATAATAGTTTACTGCGAAAACAGAAAATGTAACGGCGCCTTGGCAATCCGAACCACAAACGTAACGGAAATGTGTATGTGAGTTGGAGTCAGGCCACGATAATATGGTGTGGTGTGTTCTCTATTAGCTTTCTTATGGCTTAGGAAAAGAAAAAGGAAAGAAATTCAATCTTCCCTACATGTCATGTCTAGTAAAATGTCGACTATTGGGGAAGCAGAATGGAAATGTAACAATACAGTACGACGATGTCTTGTAAAAAGAAATGGAAAAAAGATAACCCCCATGGTAAAATGCCAAATAAGAAAAAAAAAATGCGTCCCTTGGAATTAATTCCCCCATGATAATTATGAATGGAATCCAATCCCCTCCTCCCATCTTCCAGCAATGAATATATTACATATAATAATTAACAAATCTTAACCTCAGGATTGACAACACGGCCATCGTCCCATTCTACTGTAGATCACAATGCACCAAACGCATTTCTACCATGACAAAGCAAGCGGAAGGTATTCTACAACTACTGTACTTCGGTTCTACCTGACTAACCCAAGTTAAGGTTTCCATGCGATAATGGCAAGGCATGGAACTTGAGGTTGGGGGTTCCATGCCTTGCGATTAGCACACAGTAGCATAGGAATTCGGCAATGCCTAAAGTGCTGTCAGTAAGAAGAAAGCACTCGCCAGGAATGCGTAGATAGTGAGTATTGTCATTGTCCTAGCCATGCTTTCCAAGACAGTGGTCGTCACAAGTATTGCCCCTGTATCCTCGCCCAGTTCTGCTCCCACCATACTCTTGCCTGCATTTCTCCAAACCTCTCCTGGCTGCATCGCAAGTAAAACCGGGAATGGCACCTCGGACTCAACCGCTAGCCCGGAAATGTCAGCAATGCAAATGCAAGAAGAGCAAGTTACCTGAATCGGACGCGCCTAAGCTCTCTGGTACCATTTGACAGAGCTTGGATGGCTATATAGACTCCCGGTTCATCCTGCTCGACCTATTCTGAATCCATGTCACTTGCATTGCTCATGGAAAGCTCTCCAGAGTGCTCTGCCTCCTCTTCAGACGAGACTGAACTGTCCAACGATGACGTTTCCATCTTGGTTCCACTGATACTTGAGAGCTTCTTTGTGGTGGCAAGACTGGTTGTATCAGAGTATGGGTGTGATGGCATGAAGCGGCGGTTCTCGACTGAATCAGAGGATAAGTAACCGATCCCCGCAGCTGGGTGTTGAATGTTTCGAGGGAGTCGTTCTTTGTGCAACGGTGGAGTTACGGGACTATCCTTGGCTGATTCAACCCTAGACACCTGTTTTAAACATTGGCATATCCAATCATTTGAGATTACGGTCACATGAGGAGAGGACTGGAAGAGCAACAGGGAAATTAATAGTGATGTATATCACCTCATCTTCAGTTGCGTCAGTTGTCGGAAAAGGCTCAGCTCCCTGGCGGGTGGATCGTTGAACATTGTGGAGCTCCATGACCTTATCGTAATTCTTGCTCCACCATCTCTGAGATTGCCATTTTGTTAAACATTTCACGGCTGCAAGAAAAAACCGCAGAAAATTTAGCAGAGCCGCCAGAATTCACAATTATGCCTCAGAAGATCAAGATGATAGTGGGAAAAAAGGAAAGGAAGTACACAGGCACATGAGCCATAAAAAATTATCGATCCGACAATAATACATCTGCGCCCCAACACTGTCATCAATCCATGGCGACTAACATCTTTCCTAGAAAATAATGAATCAAGTAAACGTATAATGGACCGACAGAGCATAGCAAAAAGACAGCCATTGTATTATATACTTGAGATCAGATACCACACCACCAGAAGAGGCGGCACATGATGATGCCTTTAGAAGTTGGAGACCACCACATTTGTGCGTTCACCAGATTTCCTTACCAGCACAGCCACATGAAAATTCCAACCACGAGGTCGAGGTTCAGAAATGAAACGTATAATAAGCAGTTAGTTGTGAAGTCCTTGTCATAATTGACTCCTGATTACTCAATTCGTCAGCCTGAGCCAATTAAAATAATGTCCACCGTATGATGTTAATAAGGCTGGCATTTGCATCAAGTGATGTTAATAATGCTTTCTTAAATGGTGATCCCGAAGTATACATGACAATTTCTTGGGGTCTTTCATATCCTGGGACATGCTATTTCATAAAGCACGGAAAATCGCGTAATCTGCGGCTCTAGCGATATGCACTCTAATTAGTAAAGACGTACGTAATTACTCTTTTTAAATCAATTGCCGGCCAACCCCTTGACTATTCAAAATTAAACAACACATCATCACAGTTTTAAAACCATAATTAATTTAAGAATGTTATAAGCCAATGCCAATGCCAATTCCAATTCCACCGTCACATTCTTTCCAATTTCTTCGCATTTCATTTTCGTTTGGTCAAATGCAATGCATTACAAGTATAAAGAACCCGATCATTCAATCCTTTTCCATTCGTTAAGCACGAGAATCAAAGAACGACAAGACTAGCAAATGACTATCGATAGGGCCGAACCCAACATCTCCACTTCCTACGCCCACATCCTCGACTGGCTCGGAGACTCCGTCGCCTTCTTCTCTCCCTTCCTCCACCACCCCTTCCTTCCCAGAGCTTCCTGAAGTCCTCATTGTCACCCCCGCCGCAATCCCAGCGGAAGGTAAGGTAACGACCAAAGGAGGTCAGAAGAAGGTAGGAGGAAAGAAATGGTCCACTGCATCGTTGGGAAATAACTGTGGTAACAGTAACGGTATGGCAGGACGGTGGGCTGAGAAGCTGCTTAATGAGTGTGCAGCTGCGATCGCTGCAAACAACCTCACGCGTGTCCAGCATCATAAGAATGTCCTGCATGAGGTCGCGTCCTTTTCCGGTGAGCCCAACCAACGCCTCGCAGCGCATGATTGGGCTCACTTATTGTAACCGATTTTGCGAAAAGGCCCACTTGGACCTATATAATAATCATTATAAATTATTTAAAATAATCTAATTAATAATATATCTTAAAAAATCTCATAACCTTAGCCGTCATCAATTTTTCTCAATCAATCAAATAACAGAATTTCAAAATGTGAAATTGAAAATTCTTTACTCTGGATCGTAAATCCGCGTAATCCCCTCTGATACCATATGTAATAAATTCACACAATCACATAAACCGCAAAACCAAGAAAACAGCGGAAGACTAGATCGACTACGCGAGTTTATGGTCACTAACAAAGATTTAGGGAAAAGAAAACGTACTTGTATTCGCCACGTTCGCCATACTGTAAATCTGAAGTTTGAAACCTGAGCGGCGTAGATCTTCTTCCCCTTTTTCTTCCCATACGGCTGCCTTCGATGGAGGAGGCCAAAGAAACTGACGATATGTTTGTCAGTACTAACCCAGAGACATGAAAGCTTAATAAAAGATTTCCTTTTATGAAATGTCAGTTTTGCCCCTTAGTTAAATAATGGTTTGAAGGACAGGGGAATAGACCTAGTCGTAATATACCGTAGCCTATGTCCTATCCATCAATGGACCATAGGCTATAAAATAGCCTACACCCAACCGTAAGCCACATTTAACAAATGAGATGCGCATATCCTAATGACTTTAGAGATCACGATACTTTAGTGAGATTTCATGCACTTTCTTATGTAACAGCCTGTTTTATAAAATAAATAAAGTAATTAAAAATAAATAATTAATGAAAGCCCAAAAATCAGAAATTTCTAACATGTCCTATATGAGGTTGCATCCTTTTCTGGTGAGCCCAACCAACGCCTCGCGGCGCATGAACTCCGTGCCTTGACTCATCACCTGTTTCCCTTGTTTGGATCATCTACGAGTTCGTCTTCTTCTACGGTGACATTCTCGACGGTCGAAACAAGGTTCTTTGATAAGTCCTTCCTGAAGTTCAATGAGATTAGCCCATGGTTCGTATTCCTGAGCAACATCACGAATTCGTTGATCTTACAGTTGCTCAACGAGGGTACTGGTAATGTAAACATAGGTTCAAAGAAGTAGCACCACCGCCCGATGTTTTATATCCTCGACATCGGTGTGTCAGATGGTGCTCAATGGTCAACCCTGCTTGATGCGCTCTCCCGTAGACACGGTGGCCCACCTCTTCTCGTTCGATTAACTGTCGTTGCACTTTCCATTACTAGCACACTCCCGGCGGATGCTGCCCCATTCACTTCCGGCCCTCCAGGGTACGACTCCTCGCCCATGCTTCTGGAGTTCGCAAAATCCCAGAACATCAACCTCCAAATCAACCGAATCAATGGAACACAACTCATGGAAAAAGACTTGAGCCTCAAGCCCGATGAGATCCTAGTCGTATGGGCACAATTCCGGCTCAGCCACTTCAACCACAATGGACCCAATAACGAGAGATAAAAGTTCCTGAACCTTTTACGGGAACTCAATCCAAAAGGCATGGTCCTGAACGACAACGACATGTATTGCAGCTGCACGAGCTGTGCAGACTTTGCCATAGGGTTCACTAGGAGTGATAAAGAAAAGGAAGATCATCGGATTATCTTACTGTGAAAAGATTACAATAACCCATATCTACAAATAGTGTAAGCCTAAAATAGGAAGTAAATTAAATACAATAAAATCATATCCATTAAATATAACAAAATCATATCCATTAAATACAATAAAATCATATCCATTATTCGCTAGAATTATGGTCTTCATTATTTGACGTGATTGTCGCAGATTTTCCTCCATTCATCATGCCAACATCCCCCTCAAACTCATAGTGATTTTGTGGATATCAACTTGAGTTTGGCAAGTAAATCGTGAAAACGAGATTAGGATGAGCCTTGCTAAAAATATCGGCAATTTGATTCGAGGATGATACCGATTTTAACGGTAATGTGCCTGCTGCAACATGATGACGAACTAGATGACAATCGATCTCTATATGTTTGGTACGCTCGTGAAAGACATCATTATGAGCAATGTGGATAGTACTTCTGTTATCACAATATAGAACCGTAGGAATAGACTGATGTATATCCATATCTGCCAACAATCGACGCAACCATATCAATTCCGTAGTAACATCTGCAAGACCACAGTACTCTGATTCGGTACTAGAACGAGATACAACAGACTGTTTCTTGCTTCTCCAAAAGATAACGGAATCACCTCAGAACAAACAATAACCTGTTGTTGAGCGACGATCTGTGGGATCTCCAGCCCAATCTGCACCTGAAAATCCAGATAATTCTAGAGAAATATTCATCGAAAATTGAAGTCCATGAAAAATAGTCCCCTTAATATAACGTAAAATTCGAAGTACGGCTGCAAAGTGAGACGAACGGGGTGCATTCATAAATTGGCTCACCAAATGAACAGCATATGCAATATCCGGTCGAGTAACAATAAGATAAACAAGGCTTCCAACAAGCTGACGATATAAGGTTGGATCGTCCAAAGTAATACCATCCATGGCATTCAACTTTATATTTTGTTCCAAAGGGGACGATACAACTTTGCTATCTGTAAGTCCTGCTCGAGAAATCAAATCAAATGCATATTTTGCTTGAGATAAGAAACAACCGTCCGAGGATTGAGAAAATTCAAGTTCCAAAAAATAGCTAAGAGGACCCAAATCCTTCATCTCAAAATGATTATTCAAGAACTTTTGCAATTCAATGATGCCGAATAAATCGTCTCCAATAATAATCATATCATCAACATAGAGTAGAAGAAGAGCAATCCCATTGTTCCTTCGTCATATGAATAGTGCAGAATCATGGGGACTAGAAACGAAACCGAGTTGAACAATGGTGGAACTAAATTTCGCGAACCATGCCCGAGGTGCCTGCTTTAATCCATATAATGCTCGCTTAAGGTTACAAACCTTTTGAGGACGACAAACATAACCAGGAGGAGGATGCATGTACACTTCTTCTTGCAGATCGCCATTGAGAAAATCATTTTTTACATCCATCTCAAGAATCTTTCGTCTTTTAGCCGCAGCAACCGCTAAGGGACTCCGTATAGAAGTTAACCGAGCTACCGGAGCAAAAGTTTCCTCATAATCTATCCCAAACTCCTGATAACATTCAATCAAGCCATCAGAACGAGTTTTAATTTTGTAGATCCATTTACATCCGACAAGAGTCTTGCTCAGTAGAGGATTCACCAACTCCCAAGTACTTGTATTTTCTAAGGCCTGAAGTTCTTCTTTCATCGCTTGCTGCCACAAAGGATTAGTGTTTGCCTCACGATATGTGTGAGGTTCATACAAGGATTGGATGGCAGAAAAACATTGATAATTGCTAAGATAAGAAGGGGGTTCTCTTACTCGATTACTTCGGCGAAGATTGGATTCGGTGTCAGGATCCGTAGTTTGAACAACTTCCATGGGAGTGGGTGCAGGAGTTGGAGCAAGATCATTGACTAAAGGTGTAATTCGTCGTGGGAAATAATTCAACTGACTGGTCAGAAAATAAACTAGGTGTGGGGAGAGTCTGATGAAATTTTGAAAGAGAGGAAAAACAAGTATTTTCCCAAAATGTAACATGTCGAGAAATACGAAGACGTTGAGACATAAGATCCCAACATCTATATCCTTTATGCTCTGTTCCATAACCAAGAAAGCAACATAAATGGGCACGAGGTTCTAATTTCGTCTGTTCATGAGGCCGGAGAAGAACGAGACAAGCATATCTAAATGGTTTTAAAAAAGAATAATCAGGAGGCTTTTTAAATAATTACTCATAGGGAGACAAATTTTGAAGAACTAATGTTGGTATACGATTAATAATAAAAACAACAGTGAGAGCAGTTTCTCCCCAAAGTTTTTTAGGACAAGATGCAGAAAATAATAGAGTACGAATAGTGTTAAAAATATGTCGATGTTTTCGCTCGGCACGCCCATTTTGTTGTGAAGTATGAGGACAAGACCATTGGATTATAGTACCCTGTTGTTCAAGAAATCGAAGTAAACAAGAATCTTTATACTCCATTGCATTATCTGTCCGAAGAATTTTTATTGTATGAGAAAATTGAGTCTTAACCATGAGAGCAAATTTAATGAAAATTTTAGAAAGCTCGGAACGATGTTTTAAAAAATATATCCATGTAAAACATGAAAAATCATCGATAAACAACACAAAATATTGATATCTATTAATCGTTGTGACTGGAGAGGGACCCCAAATATCAGAATGGACAAGATCAAAAGGACCTTTAGAAATAGATGAACTTGGAGTACAAGACATAGCTGGTTGTTTTCCCTGTTGACAATCAAGACAACGAAATGACTCAAATTTAGTCGATCCTAGGAGACCTCGAGAGACTAAAGATTGGAGTTTATTTGGCGAAGAATGACCAAGACGAAGATGCCACTTGTAAATATCGGAATCTGTAGCTACAACAAATACAACTCTTCGAGGGATATGAAGGGAGGTGAGTTCAAATAATCTGCCCACTCTGCGGCCCGTCCCAATAAGTTGACCCGTCTGCGGATCCTGAACCTGACAACCGGACGGAGAAAAGCTTACGGTTAGTCCTTGTTCACAAAGTTAACCGACCGAAATAAGATTCAGAGTTAAATTTGGAATAAGATATGTATTTGGGAGGCTGAGATTTGAAGCGGAAGCTTGTCCAAAGTGAGTGATATTCATTTTGGAACCATCAGCGGTATGTACGGGAGGCAAAGATGTAATTGATGTTTTTGGTGAAAGAATGGAAGAACCGTTAGTCAAATGATTGAAACAAGCAGAGTCAAAGAGCCAGGAGAGATACTAGGGGTAGCAGATAGAGCAGATGCAGAACCAGAAAACATGACCTGTTTAACAATTGCCTCAAGATCACTTATCGTGAGGTTAGTCAAACCCTCTGTAACAGCAGCGGCTCATGAAGATTCAGGCTTAAAAAATAATCGAGACTTAGGAATCCCTTGTGTTCGAGGAGGCCGAGTGGGGCAATGTTCCAGGATGTGCCCAAAACCATGACAATATCTGCACTCTATAGTCGGATAATTACCAAAAGTATGACCAGATTTAAAACAATTCTTACAGGATTGATTTCCGAATTTCTGAGACAAGGGTCTAGTAGCGGCGAGAACAACTTCTGATTAAGGTACTTTGTTCAGATTCAAACGTGTTTCTTCAAAAATTATATCCTGAATGGCAGTGTCTAGGCTTGGTAAGGGATTACGATGAAGTAAGGATGCCCTCACGGCTTCATATTCAGGTTGAAGTGCCATGAGAACCTGAATGAGATGCATATAATCCTCACTAATTTTGGTTTGAGATAATTGATGTCAGATGGGTTGTACTTGAGAAAGAAATTCATTTTTGGATTGACCACGCTCCTGTTTGAGTTGGTGAAGAATAGTCCATAACTGATAGTAGTGCACCACACCCGTGGTGAGGAATCTGTTTGCCAAAAAATCCCAAATTTCTTTTGCAGTATCAAAATCAGCAAACTGAATATGAATAGCAGGCATAGTGGTGTTGTGAAGCCAAGTAATGATTTCATGATTTTTGCTGTCACATTCTTCAAGTCGATCCGCGAAATCGATTGAAGACTCATCACGTACACGAATAGGTTTGGTGATATCTCCCGTGATAATTCTCCAAAGTTTGCGCCCAATCAAAAAGCTTTTCATGCTTTGTGCCCACAAGTTATAATTGGAATCTGTCAAGGCGGTGACAATAGGTTTAAAAACATCTTATTTATCCATGGTTTTTTTTCAAGCAGAGAAGAAAATGGTGATAAGAAACAAGGGACTAAACGAAAAAAAATCAGAACACGGGCTCTGATACTATGATAAATAAAAGGAAGATCATCCTATTACCTTAGTGTGAAAAGATTACAATAACCCATATATACAGATGGAGTAAGCCTAAAATAAGAAGTAAATTAAATACAATAAAATCATATCCCTTAAATACAATAAAATTATATCCATTATTCGCTAGAATTATGGTCTTCATTATTGACGTGATTGTCGCAGATTTTCCTCCATTCATCGTGCTAACAAGGAGGATTGAACTGCTGTGGAGTTTCCTGGAGTCCAAGGGATGGAAAGTGGGGAGAGGAGGATGATGGAAGGGCAGGCAGCAAAGGGGCTGATCAGCAAGGGGCCGATGAACGATGGGAAGGAGAGGTGGTGTGAGAGTATGCAGGAGGCAGGTTTTGTAGCAGTAGCAGAGATGGTTGGGGAGGATGTGGTCGATGGTGGGAGAGCATTGTTGAGGAAGCACGACGGGAACTGGGAGATGAGGGTGGAGGAGGGGATAGAAAAGAAGGATGGCAGCAGCAGCGGTGGCCGTCGTGGGGGAAACGTGGTGAGCCTCTGGTGGAAGGGACAGCCCGTGAGCTTCTGTTCTTTATGAAGTTGGGAAATAGTAATAGCTGGAACTGTACTTAGTGGAAGTATCCGATGCAGTCCTTCCTGCCGAAGAACGATCAGACAGTCACTATGGATGCAATCTTTCTATATCCTACAGGCCAGGGATCATTGTGGAGAGTCAGTTTTGTTTGGTCTCTTTTGTAACTCTTCCCTTCTTCTCTGTCGAGGTAGTGTATCTGAAGATGCCGTTCAAAACTGGAGATCACTGACTTCTATTACATCGAAAATCATATAATCGTGTCATGTAAATTTGTCAGAGTGATCTTTATAACATGCCTTAAAATCGAGTATTCTGTGCCTCGTGACATAGTGTGATCTGTCTAACTGATCAGATGTATCCCGGGTTGATTGCAGCTCTGCTACAATGGTGTCCATGTCTGCACTTTCACTTGCTGACTCATTCGAGCATGCTATGTCGACCAGCACTAAGATATCCAAATCTACCAGCTTCGCTCGCTCGTGAGTTTGGTTGATATTTTGGAGAAGCTTGACGTCCAAAATCTAAGCAAATGGATCGGGATTTTGACAAATTCATCCATTGTTGAAATAAATCCCTCTTATTTGCTCAGTTTTTTTGTCTCTTTGAAATCCTGTGATTAGTTGTTATTTCCATTTGCCAGGGGCCCCATGTCTATCACTCTTGAGGATATTTAGTACTCGACCTGTTGTTCCCTTCTGGTATGCCTGTTCGTGTCTTCCCTTTAGAGGAAGATCAGTCTTTGTTTTGATCCTCAGTCCAAAATTAGTCAGGCGATCAAGCAACACATGAGTATACCCAATAAGGTCATCAGGAGGAATTTGAATCTACCAGGAATAGTTGTCAAACTTTGTGTTCTGTAGTACAAGTAAGCGCTTTCATGGTAGGACCACCTCTGATTCATAGCCCCCGTTGATTCTGACATGTTCAGTAAATGTCCAACATGAGGTCCCATATGGATCCTATATCTCTGGATCAAGTTGTATTTTTCAAAGTTCCTGAGAGGCTTGCGCACTGCGAAAGTTTTTGACGGGCTTGACACGAAACCAGACATGATACGTTTTCGACATGGATGACACGATTCTATTAGGTGGATTAGAACCCGCCCTTGTACGCACTAGCCACAACCTTTTGGGGCAAAATCTCGACAAATATTTGCCTCTTCTAATTTTATGTGGTATGATATCACAAATTAGTATGCTTACAATTAACTAATATTAGTTCGCGGCACAATTTTATCACGTTTTGGAAATTCAAAACCGTTAATGAAATTAAGAAAAATACAACATAAAAGAGGAAGGGTTTTGAAACGTATGCAAAAAATCAAAGTTAATAGGAACAAAGAAAATAAATTTCATTGCATGAACATATTACACGTAGAATTTTACATACGTTTATGTACAACATCAAGGACTTGTTTCCCTCCTTATCTGGCACTACATACATATGCATCACACGACACGGCTAAGGAACAAATGCAGTCCAATACATACAGAGGTCAGGTAGTCCAACCCGCCCCAGTTTTAGCGCGGGACCTTGAGCCTGACACTGCAGTGCCACGGTCGTACATTCGCTGGATCTCTTCCCTACACTCGACCAAGGACTTGTCGGGTAAGGCGGGAGTCAACTCCACAATGTCACCCATCTTCAACTTGCAGGTGGGGTCGAAAACCGGCTCGTGGTTCAGCTTAACCCTCGGCTCTTCCTTGAAAGGGTATCGGTAGGGCATCCCACTAAAGCCTCTAACTCTGGCCCTCTCCATCAAATCCATCATTGTTGAGCTGGGAGGCAACTCCTGGACCGACATCTGCAGAATTCGAGAACATCGCAGTAGCTCAACTATAATTTAAGATTGAGTGTGAAGACATCAAGATGGGAAGAAACACAAACCTCATCATTTTCAATCATGATAACAAACACCGGCTCATTGTGGCCCGTGTGAGGTCGGTGAGCAAAAGGGCAATCTTCGGCATGGGTAGGGAAAGAGCAGGTTGTGGTGGAACCTGTCTGGCCGATACTCAACCTATCCTTCCTCATCGCCTCACACTGCCAGCTCACTACCCAACGGGCCCATTCGACCATCCCGAGCACAAAAGAAGAGTGTTTGCAATCACCTTCCTTGTACCTCCAATGAGCAGCGAACCCAAACTCTGCCTGCAAGTGCATCTTCCTAGTACGGATCTGGACTTCCAGGGGAACTAGCCCATCCATCAGCACAACCGTATGGAGAGATTGGTACCTGGATAACAAAAGATATCAGTTCAAGCATGAGACAGTAAGAAAAACAATCAATTCCATCAACTAATTCTCAAAGCAATCAATTCCATAACAATTTTACAATCGAGAAAAGCATTATTTGGCCAAACACTTCTCACTTTTGGATCACATGACCCCAGTAAGAATGAGAAAAAACTTACTCTTCAGTGCACCATTACGTACCCATTAATCTTAGGATTTTTTATGTAGTCCTTGGACTGCCCGGAAACCTTGGACCACAACTTGTGAACAATTTCCAGAGCCTTGTAACAATCCTCCTCATTGTCGAGAATTAGCCGTATGCCATGCATATCATGGATGTTGTTCATTGTAACATTTTTTCTGCAGGGGAAGAAAGTGTCAGCTTGCAAATCAGATTTTCCTTTTGACAAATACCAAATTTGGTGAGCATGGGCAAGTGGATGAGGATAGCATCGAAGAAAAAGCTTACTTTGACATTTTACGGTAGACACTGTACAGGCTCTTATGCCTTCCTGATAGAGAATGGTAAGACATGTCATGGTCCTTAAGAGCCACCTGTAACTTCTCAACTGAAGACGTGATCATTGCCTCATCAAAGGACTCTAACTGTTTAGCAGAGAGCTCTTTGTGCATTTCAGGGTGAAGATGCCTGAAACACAGATTCTCGAGCTGCTCCTTCCAGCTGTAGATCCCCAACCGGTTCGCTAGTGGTGCGAATATCTCTAGGGTCTCCTTGGCGACCCTCTGTTGCTTAACTGAAGGCAATGAATCAAGCGTCATCATATTGTGCAATCTATCTGCTAATTTGATCAACACAGCTCTGGCATCGGCCATGGCTAAGAACATGGTATGAAGTCGATCAGCCTCAACAGTCTTGGTTGCTATATTGTTCTCTCTTGCCAGATGACTTAGTTCACTCAGCTTTGAAACCTACCAGAAATCCCATGCACAAAAAAGGGTCAAATAATCTATAAAATTCTCCTTCATCAATGATTTCGGATTGTCATAGAAAGGTCAGATTCCACTACTTCAATGACCACATTTAAATAAGCAGTGAATTCACAAAATAAGTCCTACTATCGAGTAAAATTCTTCTAGTGTGGCGTACCTTCCTCTCTTACATGACTGACCATAAATTAACATAAAGATTCAGTGTGAAGAATGCACTAACCCCCTTGACCAAATCAGCCACACCAGCACCGAAAGTCCTGAGTAAGTAGTCATTACTAATGACAGTATCATCAAGCGTGTCATGTAATAAGCCTGCAGCAACCACTGTTGCATTAGCTCCGATCAATGCCAACAACACTGCAGTTTCCACACAATGCTGCAAATATGGATCACCACTGGCACGCACCTACATCACAAACCCAACAGAAAAAGTAATCAATAACCGTCCACAATCTATGGAACAGGGAGCCTGATAGAAATGAGTCTACACTAGCAAACCTGGCCCCTATGAGCCTTCTCAGCCTCGAAGAACGCCTTTATCACGAACTCATCGCAGAATATCTTATGCCTTCGCTGAGCACTAGCCAACAACTCCTTCACGTATGGCTCAACATCTGATTCAACAAAGCTATCCTCCAAATCAAATGTCAGTTCATCTACATTGACTCCATATACTCCCATACCTCCATACACCCCATTAACAGAGATTGGCTCATCCTCAACCTCAACGTCCACACAAGATGCCACAGCATTCCCAACAAAGCCATCAAAAAGCCCTTTATATCCAGAGCGATTCGAACTCAAGGAGTTGGAATCCCCACTCCCATCACGCCCAATCCTGCCCAAACCGCCCATCAAACAACTGCTTCCGACACAGCTACTATTGGCGGAAACCGAGCCACTGAGCACAGACGAGGAGCTAAGATGATCCCTGTCCTTCCTAAAGGACCCTATACAGCCGATACTGCTACCACACGAAGCCGGGGCGGTAAACACAGAAACGGGGCTGTGATAATCCCAATCCTTCTTAATAAACCTACTAATACCCGAATACCGAAATGAACTACCCAGTTCCCGAAACTCATCCCCCTTCTCAATCCTCGACCCACCCAGCTCATCCCCGAAACCTGCGGCAGGGGACCCCTTCGCCAGCACCGGTCCGGGAGACGCAAACAGGGAGGAGAGCCCACCGACTAAAGCAGGCTTAGGCGCAGAGGAGGAGGGACGGGGATTGAGTTCGGCATCAAAAGGAGGGTGGGCATGGGAGGCGATGGGGTGCGACGGGGAGCAGACAGTGCTGGCCGGGGTCGAGTAAAGAGGGACAGACATCGGCATCTGGGGACGAAAGATTGATCGATCCTTGGAGAATCAAAGGTCTGACTGAGATATCGACGAAATTTGGGTTGAAGTTGGGGAGGTGAATTTTTGGATCGACGAAGGTCGGGATTTTTCTGGAATTGTGGAGGCCAAGGCTCACGACAAGATTGATTTATTTCTTTCCTTTTTATTTTTAATTTGACCGTCGGAATCCTCAGGAATGGAATGGTAGAGATGGAATCTACAAATTGTGGTCAGGAAAAAAAAAAAAGAAGTGCCTCCCTCTTCCGAAAACGAGCTTCGTTCCTTTTTACCGTGGTCCTCGAAACTATTTTCTCCTTTAGGATAGTCTTCTTTTTTCCCAACTTACGAACTTTTTCTGTTTCTTTTAAATCAGCCCCAATTTCCACCTCTTTTACAATTTATTCCCTCGAGACAAAAAATAAAAAGTTTTTCTAAACGGCTTTGATATCAATTAGACACGCATGATACGAACTTAGGTAGTTTTTTTTTTAATTTTTTTTGTTGTCGACATTTTGCCAGTCTCAAATACCCGTTATAATATATAAAATTAGCCGTAAATCCCAAACTGGACTTACCTTCAAGGAAGAATTCTTCAAATTCACTCTGAATCAGAGTCAGTTCTTCTAATTTCTTAGAATAACTTTCTACAAGTCTTGTAATTGAGTTATCTGGGCTGATATATTCTCCAAACGATCCACTAGGGTATTCAAAAGTTCAGTAGTAGAATTCTTGCCAACCCCGTGATTCAAATGGAACAATTCTGGTTTTGGACAATCAGTCAAAGAAATGAATCGTGTTCTTGCATCACTTTAGTTAAGTTTCCTTAATTAAAACATTCTACATAAACAACTTAAAAATAGAAGATGTTTATCATACATTACTCAGATGGATAGCTCTAAGGATTCACCAAGCTTCCGCAATTTCATAGATTCAAGAGTTCCTCACTTTTCAGAATTGAGAATTCAGTGAGATGGAGAGGTTCTTCTATGTCATCCAAATGCCCTGACCTTGAGGGTTTTATATAGACACTCCTCCTCCTTAACAAGGTTTCAGTCCAAGGGCCTATCCTTCAAGGTTTCGATTCAATGATCTACCCTTATGTTATACTTAACATATATTTTTAGGTTAATTCTAACAATGTCACTCTTGATTCCTTAAGGTATTTTGGAGATAGATCAAAGAACTTGAACTCAGAGAGATGTGAGAGAAGGTTCTCTATTCAGATTGCATCCCCTTATGAGGTAGAGTGTTGTGAAATATATACACAAAAGAAGCTGGTGTCTTTGCACTGTTTGCCAGCTCAAAAGTAAAAGGAATCTAAATTATTGAAAAACTATAAAAGTTAGTTGATGGTCCTGGTGACCGAAAAAATGTCTAATATAACTTTATACAGTTTTCTTCTCCCGTTTGTATTATTGCCTCGTCCTGGGAGATTCCTTCATTATTGGCGCCGGTTGTCTCGCCAATTTCTTTTTCAAAGAGTCCCCTTTGTTGTTGATATTCTTCCTGAATTCGTTGGGCTCTCTCTTCATCTTGTTCAAATCACTGAGCTAATGATTTATTCGTGTAATCAGCGATTTTTCTCCATACTTAAAATTTATCAGTCCGGAGGCATAACTCAGAGTTTTCTCTCTTCTAGAAACTATCCAGAAGATGTAAAACTCTTTCTCATCCTCGTTCTCCAGCTTGTTCATCCGCATAGCTTAAATAAGAACGGAGGATCATAACGGTTGTCATCCCATCACTGAGCACGTAATACTTTTCCTTTTGGGCGAGTACATACTCCAGCACATCCTTCAAGAACTCAATCTTTATGGCTTTTCTTACGATTTTTTATCCTTTTAATACTTCCGCCATAAACCTCTATGATCAATGTCCTGTCGTTGAGGTTCTCTGAGATGTCTACTTTCACTAGGATGGATGTCCCAAACTTGCATATTGGGAAGAATTACCTTTCCCATCTTTTCATATTCCTCTTCCTCCATCATAGTGCTAGTAATCAATGTCGTGGCATACTTTGATCCATATCACAGGCATCCGAGTATAAGCTTTACCAGATAGGGCACTGGCTCGATCTGTTCTGGTTCTGAACGATCAATCTACAGAATATCTACAAACCCTGCATATAAATATGGTAATGCTACTCCCACAATTCCTGAATTAATCTTCAGGGACGGTCACTTCCCCAATATCCAATGTAGATATGGGCGAAGTACAGAGTTCTCCTCGAGTGAGGATTCTCTCATACCCACAACTAGCCTTGGGATCTCGAATTCTTTGACCTGATAAGGTAACATGGACATTGTGGTGGTGAGAATATGTTGTTTATCTTTTATGGTTTTGGACAACTTTTCTCCATCTGAAGCCTTATATAACAACTTTGACTCAAGAACTCTTCTGATATACTCTATTTTTTTTGCCACAAAAAACTCAATCTGGCGCCTATAATTGTTTTTGACGCCACCCATGAGTCATCCACAGACCACAATTGCATCTTAAGACAGGGATCCATCTTCAAAAGAGTCTAAAACAAAATACCAAGATTCTTCTGAACCCTCATGAACTCTGCCATCGTGAGCTTGCTCACCAGATTCTTTAGCCGAATCTCTTTTAGGAATTGCTTCCTCAAGGTTTTCCTTAGCTTTAGGATTATCTTCTACGAGCATTTTTTGGTATTTCACAATTGAAATACTCATCATACTCCATTTCTGCCGTCTCATCGGGTTCTTCCTTCTGAATTGGTTCACCTATGAAGGCTTTGAATTATGCCCCCTCTCGAGCATACTCAGCCTCAACCTGCTATTTCTCCTCCTTTCTTCTCTTCAAGAGACTCTTATAGGATTTGACAGCTTGGTTTATTGAGATGTTCTAGTCTTTAGCCTGGTGATTGCGATAGTAATTGTGCTGTTCCATGGTTAATGAATACCACCAAGGTTCTTCAGTCTTTTCCTCCGTTACCGAAGCATCCTTTTCAGGACCGGAGGACTTAAGCTGTTTTGCTTTCCTCTTTCTCTTGGCTTTTCCTTGAGAATCAGCCTTTGCAGCTTTCATCTTAATTGGACGTTCGAAAGATCTATATCCAGGTTGCTTACACTGCCAGCAGAGAGCTGCTTTCGTTCCTGAAACAGAACCAGCATTACTATGCTCACTCTCTTTCTTATTGGGACATACCTTCTTGGAGTGCCCCTCCTACTTGTATTCCCAGCAAATCTTCCTCTTCGCGGTTGGATTCATCTGCCAGTTCTCTAAAGAGAGAGTCAGCTATTATATTTTTGTCTGAATTAATGTATTTGACATCAAATTTATAATAGCTAAACCACTCTTGCAACCTCAGTAATCTAGTCTGTCTAGCCTCCTTGAGGTTCAGACTCAGGAACCTTTTTACATAGGTCGAGTCAGAACACACCAAGAATTTCTTAGGTGCCAAAAAGATGTAAAAGGCATTTATTCTATTTTTTAAGGCCAATATTTCTTTTTTGTGTATCGGGTATTGGAGTTCGTACTCCTTAAAACTACCCGACCAATACTTACAAACGGGTTCCGGCTTTCTTCTTTTAATTTTCAGAACAGCCCCCCAAAACTCGTTAGAAGTATCAATCTCTAGGACTAACTCATCCTTATCAGAAGGTAAGGTAAGTTGTAGTAAATTTTTAACATTTCCCTTAATCCTCTGAATAGCCTGAGTATCCTCATCTTCCCATGACCAATGATTCGTAAAAGATGTCTTCTTTGAAATCATCCCAAAATCTTGAGAAAGATCATTTAAAAACTTTTTAGCATAGTTAACAAATCCGCAAAACCTTTGGACTTACTTCCTATCCTCTAGTCTATGAGGAAAATCAACAATTTTCTCGGCAATACGACTTTGTAATTTAATCTTTCCTTTTTTCAATTTCCATACTTATAAAATTAACTGACTCCTTAAACCAATCCATCTTTCTTTCAGATAGAATTATGCCTTCTTGTCGAAAGACATTAGTCACCTTATCAAGGTGCCTCATGTGATCATCCTCAGTTTGACTGTAGACTAACACATCATCTATGTAGACAACACAAAACTTGCGGACCTGCTTTAAAGCATTATCCATTTTGCGCTGAAAACGCCCGGAACATTCTTCAGGCCGAACGGCATCACCGACCATTCAAACATCCCTTGCGGAGCGTTGAAAGCAGTTAGAGGAACCGAATCTTCTTCCATCTGGACTTGCCAGTAACCACTTTTCAAGTCAAATTTGGAAAAAAAGTATTTTGGTTGGCTCAAACAAATTCTATCAATCAGATCTCATGCAGTAGGAATTTTATAGCCATCATCTTTGGTAGCTTTGTTAAGCTGACGATAGTCTATAACCATTCATGCTTTGCCTCCCACCTGCTTCGGCATGGTTTATTACCATAAAAGCATGACTAGAATGTGAACTGTAACTGTCCCTAATCAGACCTTTCCAAGCAACTCAGGAATTTGTTTGTCAAATTCCTCAACCATTTCAGCAATGTACGTAATATTTCTGGCTTTTATAATGGTTCCAAGATCTTTCAATTCGAGTCTAGCCTTGAGGCCATTCCGACTCCACAATTTTAACGGACCTTCTCTAAAATTGGGAGCAAGTTTTAGAAGGAACTTAATCCCATTTTGTCCCTATTAACTTTACTGCCCTACACACTTCTTGTTTGGGGAACAAGTCGTCATACCAGTTAGAAATTTTGGTATTTGTTGGAGAAAACAGAGTTTGCACCCATAAATCGTTTTCTTCCAATCGTGTATCACCACTCTGAGCTCACACTTTGAATGCTTTTTCACATGGTGAATCACCACAATACTCTGTCCGTTTTACCGGATATAACCCAAATTTTAACCTTAATTTAGGCTCTTGTAGTGTACTGATTTTCACACCTCCAATGGAAATATCATGTACATATTGCCCAAAAGGAAGATTTTCCTTTTGTCCCTTAAGAAAAACATTACCAAGAATGATATATGCTTCCAACAAAGGATGTGTAAGGATCTCTTTAATGATGAATTTCTGTCCGTCAATAAAGATAGGCACGTTACTAGCCTAATGGCTAACAATTGTTGCCATTCCATCGACATTAACCATATGGATGGGTCTTTGCTGTGGTTCCCACCACTCATCTGGCAAATCATTGAGTCTAGCACAACTTATGCTACACCCAGTGTCTATCAAGGTATCCAGAGAATTATCATAGTATCCAGGAATTTGAAAGTTAGAGCAACGTATGTGCTTAATTCTTCTTTCCTCACATTAAACCCTGTGTGTATGGGTACTTCTTGGGATGGTTCTCTCATCCTCTAGATTTCGTCTACCGAAATAGACCTTTGGTTGGCTATTTGTTCAATTACCTTACAGACTTCAGGAATATTGGATAAAGAGTTCCTTGGATAGGTAACTTTCATCATTCGTATTGATTCCTCTCTCGGTTGATCTATTGGATCTTCATAGACTGGTAGTGATACCCATCTATATCCCACGATCATTCCCGTATGTTGAGACAGGGTTCTAGAATCGACAGACCTTCAAGACATTTCCTCTATTAGCGGAGGCGCTGACCCTTCTACTGGGCGAGACAAAATTATGTCATCTCCCACATCGCTTGCCCTAGAGGAAATTTCAGAGAGTGTATGAGCTCTTGGCTCTCTCAGAAATGGCTTTCTCACAGGCAAATGCCTATCAGCTATAGAGTTACTAGCTGACGGTTCCCCCAATATTAAAGTAATCTCATTGCCTCTTTGTCGGATACTCGTCGCACTAATCGGTCTAGAACTATTACCAGGTTCAGTCATAACCCAACTTATTGGCCAGGTTAACTCCAATGGGTTTACCTATCGCCTATGAAATTGTTGGTAGTTCTTATGACCTTCTTCGAATAACTCAGTAAGTCTTGAGATATTTCTCACACCAGGACTAGTGGTATTTATCAATCGGTAGATTACCCTAGTGTGATACGCCAAAAACTTGGCCTGATGATTCATTCTATCCATATTCATTTATTTGATCCTTAAAGTCAATGAATTCCCCAAACAACGATCGTTCAGGGACATCATGAAATTTTAATGGACCTGGAAACATACAGGACCATGTGCAAGGTTGGCCTGTATACCTGATATCAACTGATCTTTGAATTCTCGTCATTTTTTATCAATCACAGCTGCTACTATAGGACTATCCGCCGGAAGATGGAATAGCGGAACTAATCTTATCTGGATCAACCCAATGTGTATATAGTTATATACACGTCTCGTACGTTGCATGGTTTTCATAATGCATTGTACATTTAATAATGGGATATCTAGATTCTCAAGTTCCGTGCTTGTAACTTGAGCCGTTGCCTCCGATTATGAGATGTCTATTATTGATCTAAAACTAAACCTTGAAACATTAGAGACTTCTCTCACGTTAATGTTAGGGCAACCTCCATTCCAGAATAAACTGGGATGGATCTTCATACTAATGAGATTCTTCCAGTACCTGATTTGTTGTTTTCAGAGGACCAACACATCACCATTTCCGTTCTGCTCTACTCTCATCATGAATAGATGAGCAGTCCAGAGATCAGAATCTTCTTCTGAGTCTGTGTCGTAATTTGGCACAACTTCATAAATTGATTCTACTTCCAAGTTTAAGTCAGAAATTTCCTGCTCATCTAGTAGTACATAAGCTAGGACTTCCTCATCATAACTCCTGTCATCTAAAAATACCATCTGGAGTATTTCTCTCCTTTGGTTATTCTGAGGACAAGTATCCGCCTTGTGGGTTTTTGACCCACAAAAACGACAGCAATTGCAACCGCTCAATGGTTTCCTTTTTTGACACTTATGTTCTCTGTCATGCTTTCGCTTCAAGGCATCAATCCTATCTGTATCCTAAAGGTTATCTCGTCTCCTTACAAACCTTTTGGGTTTGTAAGCAAGACCTCTCATTTGCTTGTTTCGGAGATCCTTTCTTTGCCAAACTTTCCTCTTATTATATCGAACAAATTTTATATTCTTAGGAAAGTTTCTTGTTCTCATGGATTCCCCTGGAGTATCATAACCATACCTCCTAGGCCATACTCAATCTGAGAACAACAGCTCTTGTTCAGGTATGGGAGCTTTTTGGCTGCTTCCTTAACCGGGAGCTCAGTACACGCTTTTCTCATCGCGTACTTGACAGCCTGAATTTTTCCTCCGAGTTCTGGAACAATCTTTTCCTCATTCAGAAGTAATTCATAGGCCTTTTGCGCCACTTCTGGCCAAGGCTCTAGAAGTTTTACAAAAAAGGTTCCCAATATGAAATGTAGTGAAATTACGACCAGATTATAATAATACTTCTGGAATTCACAGACGTAGTTGTCAAATAGGCACATATTGCAGATCTGTAGCTTTACTAGAGGAGTCAAAGATTGTTTTTTTCCAAGTTTCTGTGGACAGTGCCACAGAACTCCCGTTTTAATGCATCAACAATGATTGCCAATACACCATCAACGATTAGCGCTTGATCTACCTTTTCTTTGAAGTTTGTGTGAGCCACCAAAGATGTCCAGTATTTTTGTGCCGTGCCCATTGTGTTACCCCAAATCGAATATTTAGAATTTTGAAGATTGAACGGGGCAAATCCCAAATCAATCTTCCGTAAATTGTTTTCCGAATAAAAATTAAGATTTAAAATCAAACTACTAAATCAAAATTTCAGTAGGTTGAAGTTTTAGAATTTGCTCTTTATTAAAACAAATCCATAAGCATGATTGGGTGATTAATTTCAAATTAGTTGCATACAACTAATTGCATTTTATCACACTACGTTACAAATATGTTTGTTTTTTTATTAAAATTCGACATCACTAAAGCAAAGTTTTAGTAGTTTAAAATTTTATTATATTTCACATTGTTAATTCAATAAAAACATCATCCCTAAATATGGTTAGGTTGCTAATTTTTTTAAGAAGTTAGTTACATGAGATTAATTTCTCATTACATTTTACTTTTTCCGAAGAAAATCCATTTTATTCATTTTTCAAACTTTTAGCATTTTGCTTTGTTTTGTTTTCGTAAAAATTTGAAGATTTAACAATTTTCCTTTTTACTGTTTGGGTTGAGTTCTTTTGTAAGATAAAATGAATTTAAGACGAATACGTGATTTCATGCTTTTTCATTTAATACCTGGAGTAATCTCAAAGAAAAATAAAATCACACGACCCATCCATAATTATTAGATTTTCATTAAAGGACAGTGTGAAATTAGAAACATCTTAATCACGATCTCACGTTTTTTTAGACAAAATTGACCGGACTAATATGAGAAGATAAAACAAATCAAAGGATTCAATTAAAGATTTCGCAAAATTCAAACAAACAAAGATAAATAAATAAAAAGGGCTCACCTGATCACGCCCGCCTTCTTGCTCCCACACTCTCCCCACATGGATATAAAAGGGCAGTTCTGTTTGGGGGAGAGGGTGGTTGAAACAGAAAAAACAGAAAAGTTCTTCCCGATCACTTTGCTCTCTTTCGGCTCCCCCGCTCAATCCCGTCACTGTAGCTCCGGCCTCTTTCCCTCGCGTCTAGCAGTGGAATTCCAGCCAGCTTCATCGACTGTATCTCTCGTCAAGGTAAAGTCTCTGGTTATGGCGAAAACCCCCAACCTCCCTCTCCCGTGCCAGCCGCGGCAACATCAGCTCTCGTTCCCCTCTGGTCGGAGCATTGAGGTCTACGACAATAACGGATTTAAGAACGACCAGCGGTGTCCAGCTTTATCGAACCTATCCTTCTTATCTCTGTTTAGTTAAGGCAAGCAAAGTCCACCTCGGAACCCCTGGCTACCTTCTCTTGCAGATAGTGGAGTCAACCGCTCCGTTGCCGCTAGTGATGATCACGGGAAAAACGAAATTCAGCGGATGCTACTCTTTCATCCTTCGTCCGCTTAACGATCATCTTGCATTTTTATATAACTCTTGCATCTGCTCATGAACGCACAAGTATTCATCAAGTTCTTATTCGATTATTCTTACATTTGTAGCTGGGTTTGATTGTATTTGTTTAGGTTGCCAAATCTTAATCAGTTTATCTTAGCTTTGTCATGTTTGGGAGGATTCTCGAAGACGCGTGTACCAGACCGCGTTGATTTCTTCGCATGTGTAAAAATCGCGATGATTGAAGACCTTAAAGCGGTCCCATCCATCAAATTTAAGGTACACGAGGGAAGGTGCGGGTCTTCCCGACACTCTATTTTTCCACTTGAAATGGGCCGATGGTCCAGATGCATAGGCCCGCGGTCAACACACTTTCCCGCCTACTTTGATTTAAATAATTGTATGTGATTGCGCATGTGATCATCAAATATGAGTTCGGGTCCAACGCCCGAATCGGGCCTAAGCTCGTAACCCAATTACATGAGTCTGGGCCCAAAAGTCCAGATCGGGTCCAACACCTGTAACCAGAAACTTTTTTAGAGCATCGCCACCTCTTTTTCGTATGTTTGAGTGAGAGAGTGAGTAATTAGGAATCCCCGAACCCTCTTTGGTTTTTCCGACTTTATACCATTTTTTAAAATAAAGTCGGTGGCGACTCCGTATTAGCTTACCTAGGTTAAGCAATAAACATGTTTTCTACGGAGCTAAGAAGGATGACGGTCCTCCTTTTGTTCCCTTCCTGGAGGGCGCACACCCATGAGGCCTGCCACACATAATTCATAAACTAATCCAGGAGATAATATCCCAATAGAAGCAGTCATTCGAATCAGTGATAGCCACTCATCTATCTTTTCTGATACGTGCTTTTCACAATCGATGTCTAGAAAAGCACTAGGGGTGATTATTGGCTTTAGAATATTATCTTTTGGAATAAATTCCGGTTTTGTCCTATGGGGATCTGTAAATATCTCTTTTGGCTGTAACCAGTTCATTAAATGTTCTATTGTTTAGATGAACTGGTGTTTCTTCTGCCAGACCTATAGCTTTCCTTAAGTCTTTCGCCAACTCCCCGCTCTGGGAGTTTAAATTTGCATTTCGCTTTCGTGGGTCTAAGATATAAGGAGCAACCGATTCATTAGACATCTCATCTACACTCTTGTCTTGATTCTATTTGGAATTTCTTCTTCCCAGTTTTAATTTTTCAACTGGTTTTCCCTAAGTACTATCCAGTCCATAAATCGCCTCTGTATCAGGCCTTTTTAAACTTCTCTCATGCTCAGTAGAGTCTATCATCTTGTTTACTATAGAGCCTACTTCCTGAGCAAGATCGTTTCGGCTCTCAAGACTTTCAGTACTCTTGAATAGTTAAATGTGTTAAAATATCATTTATACTTTTACTAATTCCATAGGGAGCCATTCTAGACTCTGTGACGAACTCCAATCTTGAAGGAGTTCCAGAAGGATGTCCCGAATATTTTCCTTCTCCAGCCATTTCAGGGACTCAATTGAGATTTTTTCAAAATTTTGGTCTTATCTAAATAATAGAAAAAGACAAAATAGGGGAAAGTGTCATAAAGACGGAATTTACAAACTTTCTACCATAAAAGCCAAAAAGTTTCTTCTCCAAAGGTAAAAGGAACCATTCTCTGTTATGTTCCTCTGGGATTACGAGAATCGGATAACAACAAGGAATAAGAGAAGGGCTGATTGGAGAAGAATCACAGTCGAATATCTTATTCAATCACTGTCAAATTCTCGAAGAACACAAGCAAGAATGTAAGCGGAGCAAGAAGAAGATAACAGATTCTTCAACAACCCACAACTACACTACAACACTTCTTTTATAGTTAGCCTTGTATCTAACTATTGTAGCTATCTTTTACAATGAAAACATTATTTCTTCCTTCCACTTCTTTGCTTGCTGCTCCAGCTTTGCTCCTCCTCTGTCCTCATGACATTCTCCTTCTGAAATCAATCTTGAATTTTTATTTACTTTTTTGCTGTTATATGTCAAACCCAAGCAGGAATCAATTTTTTCTTCAACTTGGATTTTCTTTTTTATTATTTTTTTATTGGTGTTTGAAATACCGAGTTGTTTATTTTTCAAAAACAAATTCAATACTTTTAATTCCGAGTTAGGACATTATTCGACGAACTTTAAAAGTTATTACACTATTTCGCGAAATATTTTTCGGTATTTTGTAACAAAACTCTTTTATTCATCCCCAAGCTCCCCGTGATTAAGAATAAAAAATAAGTTACAATTAATTAATGAAGGCTCACATCAATTTTATTTTGTTTCTAAATTAAAAATTATAATTTAATTAATAATTTTTATGCGAGATGTATTTAAAATTTGGATATTATTTCCAATTATTTGAGCTAAATATTCATTTGATTTAAAAATTTTATTTAAATTACTAAAATTTTTAAAATTTGCGGAATGTTTTGTATATATTAAACTTTTATCGTCTAGATAGCACTTGTACAAATATTAATTGTCCTATAAGCTCGATTGTTAGCTCAAAACGAAACATATAATATATTTTTATTTTTACCACGTAGAAGAAGGACAAAAATCGGAAAATCGAAATTCAGGGAGGATAATAAAGTATAAAACTTTATTTTTAATTTTTTTAACAAAGCTAAATTTCGCCTCTTTAAGAAAGAAGGTATTGCTTTAGTTTCAAATTAATATAATATTGTACTTCAAATTACGTGTTTATAAAAATGTTCACCTTAAAAGAAGAAACCATTAAACGCGAATCTTTTCTATGGTATGAAAGTATCTTACGAAAATCGGGTGTTGACAGATTTGATGATTTTTTAACAGCGTATAAATCAAATCAAAATCTATTGTCGAGGATTATAACTAACAAATCTATATCGAAAAATCTATCAAAATATTTTGAACTAAGAAAATCCGACAGTATTTAAGATTCTCATCAACTAATTTAAGTCACAAAATCTAAGGCTGATAAACTGTGTTAGCCCTTCAACCTGCATATATATATTAAACCTGTAACTGTTTAGGGCCGGTCCTACTTGTCCTTTTCTCTAATGGCGAATTCAAAGGCGATCGGCTTAGCAATCTTCCTCTTCCTTGCTCTCCTCAAATGTTGTCTTGTGTCAGCCATGAATGTCTCCTATGATGGTAGGGGCTTCATCCTTGATGGCAAGAGGAGGATCATCCTGTCCGGTTCTATTCACTACCCTCGTAGCACTCCCGAAGTAAGTTGAACAAAAATACCCTACGTGGTAAAAATTTTGCAGCATGTCACTGATACGCTCTACTCTTACAGATGTGGCCGGATCTCGTGAAGAAGGCTAAAGAAGGCGGACTCAATACGATTGAGACCTACGTCTTCTGGAACGCACACGAGCCCTTGTATCGGCAGTACGACTTCACAGGAAACAAGGACCTCGTTAGGTTTATCAAGACCATCCAAGGAGAAGGTCTCCATGCTGTCCTTCGCATTGGCCCTTACATTTGTGGAGAGTGGAATTATGGGTGAGTTGTTTTCTTCTTTTTTTTTTTTAAAATTGATTTTCTCTGAAATTATTATTATTTATTGATTTTTATATACAGTGGATTTCCCGTTTGGTTGCATAACATACCCGGCATCAGGCTTAGGACCAAGAACGATATTTACCAGGTAAAAGAAAAATTGTATATATAATCCCCAGTCTTCTTGAGGTTTATATAATTTTAACTCACCGTATTAATTTCTTACTTTCTTTAATAGAATGAGATGAAAACTTTTACCACTTTGATTGTGGATAAGCTGAGGAGCGAAAACTTGTTTGCATCTCAGGGCGGACCAATCATCATCGCTCAGGTTTTTGATCAGTTACTAGTTTATAAATTTACTCTGTCTTGATGAATGTAAGCTGTGTCAATCCTATTTCAGATCGAGAACGAGTACGGGAACATCGAAAGTTCCTACGGGAATGACGGCAAGGAGTACATCAACTGGTGCGCCAACTTGGCCCTTTCTTACAACGTCGGCGTCCCCTGGATTATGTGTCAGCAAGGCGATGCCCCGCGCACAATGGTAATAAGAGAGGAAGACTTCTACTCTGTTCGAATTAAATTAAGATTTTCGAAATATCTTCATTTGTACTTTTGGTGGTGGCATGGCAGATAAACACATGCAATGGCTATTATTGTGATCAATTCTGGCCTAACGATGCTAGCAACAAGCCAAAGGGCTGGACCGAGAATTGGGTTGGATGGTAATAAGCTCTATCCCTTTTTTCCTATGAAGAGTTAGGTCGTGTGAATGAGTTTTAAGTTTGATTCGATATCCAAGGTTTAAGAATTGGGGCATGCAAGATCCACATAGGACTGCTGAGGACGTCGCCTTCGCCGTCGCTAGATTTTTCCAGCTCGGCGGATCTTTCCAAAACTACTACATGGTAAAACCATTTTCGTGATAGAGGTAGAGTGTTATGATACAACCATGTATTGAACTTTTTTGTTTCATCAGTACCATGGAGGGACCAATTTTAACAGGTCAGCCGGCGGTCCTTACATAGCTACGACCTACGACTATGATGCCCCGCTCGACGAATATGGTTCGTCTCGCTCACTTTGGCTCTAGTTTTCCTCTTTCCCTTTGTTTACCCCGATTCTTTTAGGCAATCGGAATCAGCCAAAATGGGGTCATCTGAAGAGACTCCACGAGGTAATTATGTCCATCGAAGAAATCCTTACCTATGGCGAGAAGAGGGACATCGACTATGGATCCCTCGTGTCGGTGAGTACGAGCATTGCTTCGCTCTATTAATAAATATTCAATCGTGCTATTCCAGGAGACGGCATTTGATCATGTTTCGGGTTTTCGATTTCCAGGGAACTATCTATTCGTACGAAGGGAAGCAAAGTTGTTTCCTTGGGAATGCAAATAATGACGATTCCACAGTCGATTTACTGGGAACGAAGTTCATCGTTCCTGCTTGGTCCGTCACCGTTCTTCCCGATTGTTACAGCGAAGTCTACAACACTGCCAAGGTCAGCAGTCAGACGTCGATAATGGTAAAAGAACCGAACAAGGGTGAGGACCAGTCCGAGCCCTATGTCTTGGAGTGGAAGTGGCGGCCAGAGCATTTTGAGGTCCTCAAGGACGGAATTGTCCATGGGAGTGCGTGCACCGTTAATGAGCTCTTGGATCAGAAGGCCGTGACTAATGACACGACCGATTACCTTTGGTATCTTACGAGGTATGAGATTTTTCTTTTTGTCGATGTGTTCTTTAGAGTAAAATTCTCTGTGTCTAGTAAATTTGATCATTTTGCTTTCTCATAACAGTATCGATATCCAGGCTGGAGATCCGATCGCGAAAGCAACCGGGGTGACCCTTCAGGTTCGTACAGAGGGACACGTCATACACGTTATCTTCAATGGAAAGCACCTAGACAAGAAGTACGGCTACGGAATGAACTTGGTGGAACCCGTGAAGCTTGAAGTCGGAACCAACACCATTTCGCTACTCAGCGCCACCGTGGGGCTACAGAACTATGGCGCCAACTTCGACATGAGCTGGGTGGGGATCCATGGACCGGTTAGCCTGATGGGGAGAGACTCGTTTGGCGACGTGGTGATAAAGAATTTGACATCCAATCCTTGGACGTACAAGGTCGGGATACATGGAATGGAGAAGGGGATTTTCAGGCCAGAGTCGAGGCACCAATCTGGATGGCATGCCCATAACCTGCCGTCCAACCGAGAGTTCGTCTGGTATAAGACGACGTTCAAGTCTCCCCTTGGGACGGATCCGGTCGTTGTGGACCTGATGGGACTGGGTAAGGGAACGGCATGGGTTAACGGGAACAATCTCGGGAGATACTGGCCGGCGTACCTGGCCAGCGGGGATGGATGTACTTCCACTTGCGACTACAGGGGTAGTTACTACGCTAACAAGTGCATGACCAATTGCGGCCAGCCATCACAGAGGTACTATCACGTCCCAAGGTCGTGGCTCAAGGACGACGACAACGAGCTTGTTCTGTTTGAGGAGTTTGGGGGGACCCCGATGAACGTCCAGTTCTACACGGTCACTGTCGGGAGCATCTGCGCCACCCCATACGAGGGACAAAAGCTGGAGCTATCGTGCCAGGGCGGGAGAGTAATATCAGAGATCAGGTTCGCAAGCTTTGGCCTGCCAACAGGCATTTGCGGCAAGTTCGAGAAGGGCGTGTGCGAGGCCAAAAACACAACGCAGACAATCGAAAAGGTAATTTAATTTCTAAGTCTCCCAAATGAACAGCATCCCATCCCTTGAATCTAACTAAATGCTTTCCACGATTTCAGGAATGTTTGGGTATGGACAGATGTACGCTCGATGTGTCGGAGGACTCATTTGGACCGACTGGGTGCAAGAAGACCAATCAGCTCATGGTGGAGGCTGTATGTTCCCTTGGTTATTAGAGGATGTCGCCCCCTTTGGTTGGTCTCATTAGGATTTCGTTTAGTTTTCTATTAGCAAACTCATTTTAGGATACGACTACTTTTTTTTTTTAGTAATATAAATTTTTTTTAAAAAAGTAATATAATTTCCTAAAGGCAATACTCAGTTTAGCAATCTGCAAAAATTTTGAATTAATTAAGTCTAATCAATGGTATTTTACAAAAAAAAAATAAAAACTCAAAGACATACTTACATTGATTTAGATTTTTTAAGGAAGGACTATTTAAAAAATTAGTAAGATTATTTTAAAAACATATTGAATTAATCAAGCAAGATCAAAGTCATAGCAAAATAAAAAAATAAAAAGGAAAATCAATCGGTCGATTTATGAGCATATTATGACCGTTTTATAAAATGGTCATTTTGATAAGTGGAATCGGTCATTTTTTTATACATGTTTTGATAATCTCTTTCACTTGTCCGGAGGTATATTATAATTAAAATCGGTCATATTATCATTTCAGGTTCAGATGCTTGTAAATCAAAGACTAAGAATAAATACATTTTGGTTCCAAGGAATTGTATAAGAAAATGTTCCGAAAAAAGATTATCTGGAGAGAGCATTACTCATTGTGGGATTTCTAACGCTACGTCGAAAACTCGAGACTTCCCAAAATTTTTTTAAATTAATCATCAGATATAACAAGCCATCACGGTCACAAAACCAAACTGGCCCACGCAGCAACTTTTTTTTTTTTTTATTGTTCTCTTAAGGTGTTCATGTCCAAACACGAGGGGGAAGCCCATCATACTTATTAGCACAAAAACAGGACAACACATGGATGGCTGGCTGGACAGAACATTATTATACTAAGGGGTGGTGTAAAGGTGGGAGTCTAGCCTGGGCTGGATGACGGCCACGAGGGGCCTCTTCCTTGGAGTGGACAGCCCAAATATCTCCTCCATGTCCAGCTCCTCCCTCCTCATCCCTCCCCCTAACCCCCACTCGAACCCATGCAACAGGTTAGCCAAGCTGCATTGTATAACCTTCAGCCCCAGGCTGTACCCCGGGCACATCCTCCTCCCCGACCCAAACGGCAACAGCTCGAAGTCCTGCCCCTTCACGTCTATCTCCCTCCCCACGAACCTCTCCGGACGGAACTCCTCTGGCTCCTCCCACACCTTTGGATCCCTCCCTATTGACCACACGTTCACTAGCACACGCGTCCCCTCCGGTATGTCGTGCCCGTCAATCTTGGTATCCTCCCTTGACAGCCTCGGCACAAGGAGCGGAGCTACCGGGTGAAGCCTCATCGTCTCCTTGACTATCGCGTCGATGTAGGGGAGGTTGGCGATGTCCTTCTCTTCCACCCACCTTTCCCGACCGATCACCCTGTCCAGTTCCTCTGTCGCCATGACGAAAACCTCAGGCTTCCTTAGGAGTTCCGAGATCGCCCACTCCACGGTCACCGCTGAGCTCTCGGTCCCGCCAGCTATCAAGTCCTGGGACATTGAACGAATTTAGACTGACGTTAGGGGACATTGAATTAATCTTGTCCCCACTCCTATTCAAATTGCAAGCCGAAAGATATACACAAACTATGATTGATTAGTAGTAATAATATTCATTCTTCGACTGGTCAAGAAACAAACATCAGTCTCAAATTTGACTTGTTCAGAAAACTGATGCTTATCTGTTTAGAAAGATTAGAAAAGAGACGGAAGAAAAAAAAAAAAAGAAACGACCAAAGAAGAAGAAAGAAAAAAGAGTAAAGAAGCAGAGCACTAAATTGCAGATCGATTAAGAATCGGTGACTTAAATCGGGGCAAGTTACTCTGTGTTGTGTACCTGAGTGAATCCCTTGACTCCGTGCCTCTCGAGCTTGACCTCGAGCTCCGGATTCTCCGCAAACTGAAGCAGAACGTCCACCATGTCCTTGGCTACGTAATTCTCGACTCCTCTCCGCCTTTCGTTGTGCTCGTCCAGTACGTGCTCGAGGAACCGGTCGAATTTCTTGCTCAGCACCTTCATCCTCTTGATGTACCCTTGCAGGTCCAGGAAGTTCAGCCATGGGATCTGGTCCCCGATGTTCAACACCCCGTTTAGGTAGAACAGCTCGTCCAGCATCCTCTTGAACTCGTCTGGGGTCACAATCAAGTTCTCATCGGTTTTCTCTGTGTACTTCTTCCCGAGCACCATCCGGCTTATCACGTTTAGACTCACATCAGACAAGTGGTCCTTCAGCATGATTTCGTTCCCTCTTGATTCGTAGAGGCCCTTCAGGAGGGCCTTCATCTCCTCCCTCCGTATGTACTCCAACGACTCCAACCGCTTCGTGCTGAAGAGTTCCATCATGCACATCTTGCGAGCCTGTCGCCAGTAAGGCCCGTACTGAGACCACGTGATGTCAGAGTACTCGTACGTCGTGTACTTCCCAGCCATGAAGCTAGGCCGCCCGGCGAAGGCCACGTCATGCGTCTTGAGAAACGCACGAGCCATTTCCGCTGAGGACCCCACGACAGTGGGGTATGACCCAAAGTGAAGGTACATGAGCGGGCCGTACTTCTTGGAGAGCCGGTCAAGGGATTGGTGAGGGAGAGCCCCGATGAGGTTGAGGTTCCCGATCACCGGCCATGGTTTTGGGCCCGGAGGGAGGTTGCACTTATGGCGGCGGGCGCGGAGGTGCATCGAGAGGAGGAGGAGGGACAGGGTAGCGAGCCAGGCGGCCGCGTACGCTGCCCAGGATGGGGCTAACTCCATGAAGCTGTGATAAATCATTCTCTGTGTTGGGTTGTGGATTAGGTGTTGAGTTGGGTTGGATTGTGAAATTATTGGAGCGAGGAATATAGGTGATTTATAGGAGAGGCATGGGCATGGGCATGGGCACCGGCACCATCATCGTCATGGTTCCATGCTTGGTTATGTCTAGACAATGGCCGGCGTCCAGTCCAATTGGATTTAACAGTTTCCTGCTTTCCATACATTAGCTTTTTGAATATTTCTCTTTTGAGACTGATTAGTGGAAGAGAAAGTTGAATAATTTCTCTTTCGTCGATAACGACTGGAAACTCAATATATCAAATAATATATATAAAATGTAACAGTTGTGTGAATAGATGAATTTTGTGGGTCACTGCCATTCCCCTCCCGCGTGATAAACGAAACCACTTATGATACCAGGAGAAACGTTCCATAGTTTTTTAAATTGTTTTAAAATTTCTTAATTATTATTAATAAATCGGGACATTAATTAATAAATTTTAAGAGACTTTCTTGCTTGTCTAATAGGAAAGTTGACGACGACGACGATGGTTCAATTCGACGATAATGTTAAAAAGTAAAACAAGTAGTTGGAAGTCAGAGAGCCATCGAGCCACCGTGCGTCACGTTCCCGCCATTTATTTTTTATTCATCCCCATCACATCGGAATGGATGAGTAAACAAATACTTTTGAGGGGGAAATTTCTGGGTGGGTTCAAGGGAGGGATGATCCAACGCTGGACTCTTTTCCTGACAGCAACAGTTTGTTTAAGGGGTTTAGTGTCGTTGGTAGAACTAGTAAGATATTCTCTTGACTCAACCCCCCAGTTTCTTCGAAGAGGGCGAGCCACGTAGTTTCTAAGAAGATGCCGGTTGACCATGTAAGTCACTCGTCTAAACCCACACACCACATTTCCATCGGAATTGCATCCCCAACCCAGAGTTGTTACTCCCCACCCCCTGTTTTTCCCCACGTGACGTGCACAGAGAGAGTGCTGGTAGTTCTCTCATTTCATGGTTGACCACAAAATCAACTCCCAAGCAAATCACGCCATACATACATAATGGGCGTGGGCCACCTTCCCCCCCCCCCCCGCCCCCCCCCCCCACACACACACACTTTAATTTTGTTCCACATATTTTGGTCCCCAATCTCATCATTTCATTCCCACCACTTCGCTCCACAATTTTCAAATATCCAATCTTCCCTTTCGGTGGGTCTTGATCAAGAGTTATCGTACTAACCCAGGGCTACACTCTTCTTTTTCCTTTTAATTTGTTTACCGGAAATTTCTCGTTTACGAGTCTAATTAGTGTTGGAAACCGGAGGTTTTTAAGCTAAGGTAGTTAGTTACATGTTTTTTTTTTTGATATCAGTGGGGTTCGTGGTGGACTTACTTTTTACAAGCCCTCTCACGAGGTTCAGAGGCTCTTTTTATAAGTCTGCGAACCTCAGGCCCGGCCCCACTACATCCCCTTTGGGCCCGACTTGAGGCCTGCTCCCCTGTCGGTCCAATTTCAGTTGAGGCCCAAAGGCCCAGTAGGTGGGCGGCTCCTGGGCTTTATTAGCCATCACCTAGGAGACCGGTCTTAATTTTCCAAGTGGAGTGTGCGTGATAGGGTTCGACCCAGGGATCATGACAAGGTTCCAAACACCCACCACCCACCTTACGCCACTTGGGTGTCCTCGCAAGGACTAGTTACATGTTGTTATCATTTTGGTTGGCTTGCATCTGTGCTTCCACATTTATGGTTTTAATTGCAGCCGGAGGGATCGGGAAATATGCCAAATCCAAGTCGGACGAAACATTTTGAGGAAAGAGAGCCAGAAGGGAGAATGAGTCGTGGAAAAGGGATTTGGAAATAGACACATTGGTGTGGTCGCACGAGTTGATGCGGCCATCGTAAAGGAACAGAATTGGACAGAAAGAGCAGCACGGCCACGTGGGAACCCGGAGTGGCCACATGAGATGGGAAGATATTTCCAAACATATTATTAAATATTGAAATATATTATGAAGGACCGAAAACCTACTCTTCTTTGGTTTTACAAGTGCTTTTAATAAATGGGCCCTAAATTTTAAATTTAAAGCAGACAAATCCATTCACTCTTATTAACAAAAAACAAATCACGTCCTTAACAATAATAACATCCTCCCATTAAGTCGACCCATGCATCTTTAATTGGAAGGTGTTATTCAGCGAATGTTAAATCATAAGAAATTAAATTATTGGAAACAAATTTGTAAGTAAATTAAAATTACCTATGGAAATCTACTAATATTAGACAAAGCCATGGAAAACTTATTCGAAATGATATTTATAAGTCACTGGAAGTTATAATTGGATGGATGAGAAGTTTAAGTTTGTGAAATTCGAATTTTATTTGACAAGAAATTTCCTCCTTTTAAAACCAACGTTAGATGTAAGTTTGCGATTCTTATTTCCAAGTGATCTAAGGTTACGCATATTGGACCAAACTTAGCACTTGTACTAGTTATTAGCGATATAGTCGAGGCGTCTATATCATATTACTTTGTGCATGTCAATGTAGTGTTATATTTGGTATTCATAAGCAAAAGCGAAGTATATGATTCTCCACATATAAGTTATGTAAGGTATTGTAAAAAGAACAATGGTTATTTCTTTTTCGATCAATGCCAATTGATTTTTGTAAGAATATAAGAAATATTTTATTTTATTAATACCTAGACTTGTTGTTTTCGTATCTACACTGAACTTTCTCCATTATCTCCATATATTCCGAAGACTTTGTTGTGCAACTGAGACATCACGCATCACGAAAAATTCTACTGATTATGATGGAAATAGGGTTTTCCGAAAGGTATTATGAAATACGTAACGTAAAATTGACTTTTTCTTAGTTTATTCACAATTTGAAAATTATAAAAACGTTTAATTTTAAGAATTTCTATTTTAATTTAATCTGTCTTTGAAACTTTATTTGATTCATCCCAAGTGCAAATGGCATGATACAATAATAAAAAAAAAAGTCAAAGCTTGGCTGTGTTTGATAAAGATTTCATTAAAAAGATGGGATTCATCTGAAAAGCAATTCTCAAAATTGGATTCATATTTTTTCCAAATCTAACTAAAGTCAAACATAATAAGATTTATGTTTCCAACTTGGGTCAATCATCAGCTTTTAAGCAACTGATATAATTGTACAGAATCGGGGGAGTATCCACCCCGGTCTCCTCCGCAGCCCCCGACGATCGAGTCAAGTGCCGACTGGATGGGCCTGGGAGAGCGGGCTTGGATCATCGTGTCGTTCGAACCGCCATGCGCATGCTAGGCTTGAAGGCGCGCGTAAAAGTAGTAATTGCTTCGTAAATGAGCCGATGTGGTTCGTAATTTCGTTGTACATTTTTTTGGGCTTTCACTAAATTTATTAATGGGCTTTAAAGTACTAATTATGAATAATGATGTTTTAATAACTTACTAAATAGTGTAATTGCTTCGTAATGGGCTGATGATGTTAGTACTTCTTCCTACATTTTACGGATTTTTACTAAATTACTGTAATGGGCTGGGCAAATATAATTTTAAATAGTGAATTTTTAGTAATTTAATAAAATAATTAGTAATTTACGAAATATTGATCTCGTGGCTAATGAAAATGTACGAAGTTAATATGCAAATTACTAAACTATTTCGTAATTTTGTATGAAAAAGTTCCATACTTTGCTAATCAAAACAATGTTTCCCTATTCTAGCTCCAAACCTATAAGCCAAGGCGAATGACCTTTTTGTCCCTAGGTTTCTTGGGTTGCGGAGGTATTAGATTCTACACAGTATAGTTTCTTTCGAATGGGACTGATGAGGAAAAGGGTGTTGCCTGGGTCTTCGGAGGGGGAATTAGGGGTGGGTGAAGGGCGGAAAGGTAATTTTGCCCGGCGTATAGGTTCGGAGCTAGGCTAGGAAAATACTGTTTTGATTAGTAAAATATGAAACTTTTTTCGTACAAAAATCATGAAATATGTTGATAATTTACATACTAACTTCGTACAGTACTACTGGCCACGAGACCAATCTTTCGTAGAATACTAATTATTTTAGAAAACTACTGAAAAATCATTATTCAAAATTAGTACATTAGTCGAGCACATTAAAGAAATCTAGTAAAAGCCAGTAGAAATGTATGACGAAATTACGAAGCCCTTTGGCCTATTTACGAAGTAATTACTACTGTTTTGAACATTAATAGAAAACACTGCTCAAATGTAGTATATTTGTCCAAACCCATTGTAATACCCCAAATTAGAAAAAAAATAATAAATTGGGGCAATCAATAAATTTGGCAATCGGGCAATTAGAAAAAATTAAAAAATTAATTCATCAAAATTAAAAAAAAAAGAAGGAAATCAAAAGTGGAGATTTGGGAAAGAAATGATCGTCTCCCATCAAGTAGAGGACGAACCTAGACATTTTTCAGACCCTTCATACAATCTAAATCAGATAATCATAGACGTAAAAAAAAAAAAGAAATCAGAGGATCTCTGAAATTCCCCAAAAGCCAAAGCCTCGTCCATCCCCTATTAGACAATCAGGCCCCCGGAGACATCCCTCCTCTCAGACGTTGATCCTCCCTCTTTGTGAACCAGAGATTCCATCTCTCCTTCCAGGGAATCGGAGACAAATTCCTCCACATACAACCGGAGGCCAACTCCTCCCGACGTACGCACAGAAACCGGAGCCAAGGACTCCCCATCTCCAGTGCTGACGAGCAAAAGCCTCCCGACCAGCCTACCAGCCGACACCCTCCCGGCGTCATTCATCCTCCTTGGGCCACCCCGGGGTGAGGTAACCCCTCGGTGGGACTTCCTCTCACTTTGTTAACTCCAACATGCTTCTACCATGTTCAATATGCTGACTCCGTCATTCTTTTTCTTTTTTGGCCTACCATACACACCATAGGGTGAGGAACAAGCCTTCGGATAAGGTCGTAACAGCCGAAGTTACAGACAAGGGACAATTGGAGCGCCACCATCCTCCGGTATTAGATCACGACGGAAAAAGGTCGTATCATTTAAACTCCTCTCGAAACGCATTTTCGTACGTCTTATAGCCCTCAAAGCCTTCACAGTAGCTTTGGGGGTCGATTTTGCATTCATTTGTGGCACTGAAGTGTCGGGACATCTCCCGACCTTCTGTTCAGTTATTTTCAGTGGCAACGCCTCTAAAATTTGATTTTTTCGATGAGGTTACGGACGTTTTTGAACCTCAATTCCAAAATGTCAAATGATCTACAATAAGTGATGATCTTGGAAATATTTTTTTTTTAATTTTTGGTTGATCGAGGATTGAGTTATTTCCCCTGAAACTGTCGCCACTTTCACTGGCCGCAGCAGGACAGCCTGCTGCATTGTCGCTTCCGGGGAAGTTTCGTGAGATCTAACCGTTGGATCTTGCTCAAACTTTTGGGCTCTAAACTAGACTTCAAGAAGGTTCTATACATATGTATATCAACCGTTGAAGATTCTAGCATAATATAAAACAATCTTATGAACAGACTATATACTCCGTAAGATTTCCAGAGTGTTGCTATCATATTCTTTATTCAATAACGGTAGATCGAACCATTGGAGCTTTGCCAAATTTTATAGATATGTTCTTCATTTTATAGATATGTTCTTCATTTTATCCTGGTGATTTTGACATATATACACATTTTTTGGTTCTGTGGATGTCAAGCTTTCTATTTTTCTTTCTGGAACTTTACCCGGCCGGAGTCAGATCGAGTCTACAGTACAGTATGACTTTTGCACCTATATATCTTACGATCCAACCGTTGAATCCATGTGAAATTTTTCACACACATTCTTCATAGTTTTACCTTTCTTTCAAGTCTTTTTCCACTTCGGTCAGACATTCAAGGGCCAAGATATGATAGGAATAACACCGTCTGCGCAAACTATTTTGCTTTTCTGGACAGGCACATTTGTTCCTTGATTTTGAGATATTGAACCGTTAGATTTTCATAAAATTTTACATACATACTCGTCATTAAGTTTCGGATCTTTTGATTTAAATTTGAATTCAATCGGACAATCCTAGCCAAAGTTATAATCCATTTTCTGAACAGTACGCAATCTGTGTTCATTGTGATTCGTGATTATGTAACTCTTTGTAATATGATTACATGTGAAGTCTTGCGCTCTACTTTCTTGCATAACTTACACTCTATTTTTTTTTTTTGTTTATGCATGTACAATGAACGCGCAAATTTCGAAGGCGTAGCCGAAACCTCTCTCGAAGGTACATGTAGCAGACGTGTGAATCTTTCCATACATAAAACCACGATGTCAAGATCATCAAGTGGCTCCCACCACATGAGGTACAAAAGGGGTGGTACGGGCCTCCCCGAAAAGATAGATAATCCACTTGTAACGGGCCGTGGGCCCAAGTGCATAGGCCCACGGTCACCATCCTTCCCCACCCTCCTTGATCTCAATAATTGTTTGTGCTAGCTTGCATGCCTTAGGCTCATAGGTTTATTGTCGCATGTTGTTTGCTATCAACAAATATAAGTTCGGGTCCAAAGCCTGAATCGGGTCCAACGCCCGTAAAATATTGACATGAGTCCAGAGTCATGCCCAGATCGGGTCCAATGCCCGTTAAACAAAAGCAAATCCTTCGGAGCAAACGCCACCTCCCTTTTTCCGCATGTTAGAATGTAAGAGTTAGTAACTAGTAATCTCCGAACCAACTGTTTTTTCCGAATCAAACAGCTTTTATAAATAAAGTCGGTAGCGACTCCGTATAGTTTACCTAGGTTAAACAACAACAACCTTTTTACAGAGCCATTTTGGATGAGGAACGGACGACACGAGTCGTTCCCGATTTCTCCCGAAAGTTCCTTTTTCGGATCATGCTTCGCCTTTCACATGCCGCCTCTTAGGAAAATAGAGACGGTCAGCGAGGGCCCGAGCAGGCCCAGTTAGGAACCCAGGGAGGAATCACCCAATTTCCTTCCACAGCGTCCGACGCTCGAGTCGTGACGTCGACTGGTTGGGCCTTGGGGAGCGGACCCGGATCCTCGGGTCGTTCGAACCGTCACGCGCGTGCTAGGCCGGAAGGCGCGCGTACACCCATTAACGAATTTTATAAAAGCCTGTCACAAATATACGAAGAAAGCACGATATCCATCATCCATTTACGAAAAATATACTAAAATTTCGACACTATTTAGTAAAAATATACGAAAGAATGGCTGAAATTTAGTTATCTGGAACGTGAAGGCGTTAGCTTTTTTTGGACGAAGGTAATTACTTGCTTTAATATTTACACCTTGTTAAAATTACAAAAGTATTCGCGGATGCGCCCCCCTCACTCCACTAAGTTAGAAAGTGCTCTTCACGAATATGACATGGAAACCGTTTCAGTTGAGTAATTTCCCCAATCCCAAGAAGCACATCATCCTTTCTTCAATGTTACTGTTGGATCGTTCAGGAACACTAAGAGGGGGGTGAATTAGTGTTTATAACTTTTTCGCCCTTTCTCAGTGTCAGCGGAAGCGTACTGTATCACAGCAGAACGTTTCTCAGAATGAGAACTGCTTTGCTGTAATCGTTACGACTTAATCGTTGGATTCTCGTACGAGTGTTGCTCAATCGTAAGGGACACAGTAGTTTATAGTGGTTCGGCCTTAATCGACCTACGTCCACTTTCCACCGTAGAGGTGATTCCACTATTTGAAAATAATGGGTGCAAAGAGCCCTTGCACTAGGCGTATGTTTCTCTCACAAAGTGAGATTTAGAATCCTGTACAATAGATGATCACTCCTGGCAACGGTCAGCTCCTCACACAGTGGACGTCTGCTCGTGTCCAGCAGAATGATGCTCACGCTCAGCAGTAGATTGCTCAAAGGATTCGCACACAGCTCGTTGTCGCTTGATATAAGCCTGACTATCAAAGCACAAAGACAACGTTGCGTTAGTATATAAATCCTCACAGATAATTCCTTACAGTGAAGAATGGCTTCTCAGAGAGCAGCCCGTTTCTGCTTCACAGTGAAGGAATGCTTCGGCACTTGTTTGCTCAGAAGAGGATTTCCACAAAGATTTCGTCCCTTCTCAGGATGATCCTGTCTATAAGCGCAAGAGAGACAACCACAAAGTTGATCAAATAGATCACCACAAAGTTCACGAAGAGAAGAACCACAAAGATCACAAAGAGAACCACAAAGACCACTTAGAAGGTATACGTCCTACACTCAGTTCGAACGTGTACGGTTACCACAGCCGTGACTCACTGCATTGTACACCCAGTGCCTAGGGTGGAATTTTCCGATCCGTTGGCTTCCACGCAACCTGCTTTACTAACCCTCTGTATCAGGCGTTCAAGACTTCTGCACAGCACTCCTGTGCTCGGGAGGACCTCTTTCCACTCCGGCGGCGTTCCCAACTCCTGCTCTACCCTACAGGCACGAGACTTCTGGCGCACACCCGCAAGTGCGTGTCTAACTGCTCAAACTCCATAGGCTCGAGACTTCCCTGCGAAAAGACACGACAAGAACGGCTTCTTGCCGATGGGTCAGCAACCGGTTACTACAATCAGCACAGTTATTCACTTAGCTTCCCTCAGACGATTCACCGGCTGCTCGTTGAACGCACCGAGGACACCTAGTCCCTCTCACGACGATCAAGGAATCTGAACTCAGCCCCTTGACACCCTCGCACGCAGTTTGCGAGCAATAAGAACCAGGAGACACTTAGCACCTTCCGCTCTCCGTCGACCACTTAGACCACTCAGACCACTCAGCCACTCAGCCCACTTAGAAAACGTTCGAAAACGTCAAGAGATTATGTGAGGGTCGTCTGGTATAAAAAGGAACGAAACAAATAATCTGTTTTCCAAAAACGAATAATTTGTTTCCTAAAATCAGAATACAGGAAGCTGTAATCGTGGATCAGCAACAGGATGCTCAACGGTCATAATGACCAAGAAGGGAAGGAAATCATTGATGATATTCCTTGCACGTATAATCTGATCTAAACTTTATCAGATTAAATAATGATTATTGAAATCATTAGTCACGTAAATATGGAATAACTAAATTCCTTAATATTGATTGAGATAGAATATGAAATAGAATTTCCTTGTCAAAATCTTTCTCAAACGTTATTGTTTGGTAATAACACGTGGTTATTAGAATCAGGTAACATATTTAATCATTAAATATGATTAGATTGCAATAAGCAAATTTGGAATAATAATTATTCCTTCATCAGCGCAGTAACGCAGAACCGCTTCGCTGTAATGCAGCAAGATATTTCTGAAGCGTAGGAACATACTTCTCAGATTGTTCAGCAATGCATTTCTTACGCATATGTCAGAATAATATCCGAATGCCTTGTCTAATTATGGAAAGACCTCGTAGAAGGTGTCCAGGTACATTAGGACGATTCCAAATCTTTAATTGGGAAGGCAACATTTTGCTATTGTGTTGCCTAATGAAATGATTTGAAAAATCCATTGTATTTCAAGAAATTTATTTCGAAATAATCTGAAATATATTTCAAAAGGAAATAATATTTCCAAGTTTCTAAAAGGCGTAGCGAAGCAGTATTAACTTGCTGCAGTGTAGCCACGTACAACTTTGGCTCAGCAACACTTTGCTCAACGGTTCGCTGTGCCACAGAAGGAAAGTCCCCAACGGTAACTTCCTTCACCAGATATTTGATTTGATACTTTCTCTTACTACAGCGTAACATTGCAGAAGGATATCAGAGAAATATTTTGTTTCCAAAAATAAACTTGGAAAGCTAATCTCACGATATTTAATTGCCTAAATATATATAATGAGACCATTAAGCCAAATTAAACTAACTTGGACACTCAGACGAATAGGCCAAGGTAAAATATAAATATTGAAAAATATGTTTCCATATTTTCAATGTTTATGCGTAATATCACAGTAACAGCTTACTGTAATGCAGCAATATGCAACTGTTATTCGCTGTGGTTCAGCAACACATTTCTCAAACTTATCACTAAGAATAAGCGAAGTGTTACAGCGACTAGCTTCTCAAGCTCATCATCAAAACCAAGGCTAACAGTTACGAATAACTCATTTGGTTGTTTTAATTTGAACTGAAGATTTATTTAGATAAATTACCATGGGAATCATTACAAGTATTATCCAAAGTTACTTTGTTAGTCATGACAAACGATGGGCCTTTTGTAATACACGATTGGAGTTGAATGTGATTAAATTAATTTACGAGTTGGAGACTCACCTAGAAAGATATTGCTTTGTGGAGCAGGCAACAAGGAAAGATGCCTTTTGTTGGTCCAACCACATCTCCCTGTTTTGATTTAAATTACATCAAAAACATCTCCTTCCAATCACTTCCCTTCCTCCCCCCACACGCACCAAAAGACTACGATTCTTCCTTCCTACAATGGATCGCCACAAGTACCGAAAAGGCCTCTCACTGTGGCAACCGCAGAGGAAGGCCGTCCCGATCCGACACAGAAAACTCCCCACAGTGCGTCTCGGCTGGAAGAATAGGCCGAGGAAGCGGAACCCGCTGATCGTCAGGATATGGCGGAAGATCAGGTTGAGGAGCTTCCTCAGGAAGCTGAAGGAGTACTACCAGCAGGTTGTAAGGGATATCGTGGATGCCGGGGCTTCCTATGAAGCATTCCAACAGAGGCTCCTCATGGAGACGACAGGCACTGTCCCCATCGGCATTGGCCTCAACCGATTCCCTACTACTGCCAGGCAAAGAGCAATTATCATGTAACCATCTTTCACAGGAATTTTTTAAATAAATCAAGTTGATTCATATATATATTATATATCGTTTTTTGGCGTTTGAAGAAACTCAAAAGGTTTTCGGATAACCTGCAATCACAAGTGAAAAGTCTAAATTGTCGTAATAATTTTCCTTACCAGAAAGGGATAGGTTTTACCAGTGCTACAGATCATCACGGTGGTTTTTCCATTTTATACCTCTAACTTTTATGGCACGACACTACGTTTTTAAAAACATTTCATTTTCATTAAGAGATTTACGAATCTTTCTGCGACCTTTGTATGAACAGATGTAAACTCTTCGCATAAATTCAAGAAAGTCACGTCGTTCAGTAATGTAGTACTTGCTACATATGACATTTGTAAACTTTCGTGAGGCGATTCTATGATCATTTTTGCGAGAAAAAAGTGCGGCTACTCGGAAACGCAGAAATGTCTGTAAAAGCATACGAGAAATCTACAGATGTACATGTTATGAAACCACCGGCTTCAATTCTCCCCTTTTTTGCCGGTCATTTCTTTAGTCCTGACAAATCTAAGTAGCACAAACACGTGAAATATGATACTGATTCACGATATCGGTAAGATGTAAATGGTACTACACTTCATGGAGATCGTGAGCACGAGTAAACAGCTCGATCGAACCAGGGGACAGTTTAACCATCTCCATGATATGACACCCTCATTAATATTATTACTAAAAAGACAAGTCAAATAGGTTTTAAGAGGGGCAAAATATTTTAATGTGTCTAGGGGGAGCAGGTTTGGGGCATCCAAACCTAATCTTGGGTTTTAGCATCAATTTTTTTTTATCCTATAATATTTGACACGGTTTGACAGCTCAGTTTTCAAAAGTCATACATCTCCCTTGATCGAGTTTGGATGATTGGATCCTTTCTTTAAAAGAAAAAAGAAAAAAGAAATACATACGCTCACATTAATTTAGTGGGGGTTGGGTTAAGGCATGAGAAAAAGGAATATATAGTAACGGGAGATGGAATGGAGTGGATGACTCTTTCGTCTCTTGCTAAAGAAATTACCATTTTCTTACATCAGTTCAGAGATTATTTTGGGTCGTTCGTGGAATATACGGATGGTTAAAAAAAAAAGTCCTAAGACCCTTTGAGTAACCTGAGTTTCCATACTAGATATCCTTTTGAGAAGATTTTGGACGCCACTCTCTTGTTACAAAATCGAGCAACCCGTTCTTTATGTTCCACCAAATGGTTTAATGCGGCTGTTGTAGTAGCTTCCATGTTTTCTGTTTTCAGATGCATGTGTTCTTCATTGTGATCGTGCATCGCTAATTGTTTCAAAAATCTCATTGAACAGTAGCGCACTTTGACTGGGAGCATATCATCATGTTCGTAGACTAAGCTGAAAGGAGTTCCTCCGACGCTCTCTCTGTTGGTCACTCTTAGAGCCCATAAAGTTTCACTGAGCGGCTTGTGCCACGTTTGGGGATTACTTCTATCATTGTTTGAATAGCACCTTTTATTAGCTTGTTGGCCACTTTAGCTTGCCCGTTCGTTGAGCATAGTAAGGGGATGAGTTCAGTATCTTAAAACCAAACTCTTGGGCGAAATCATCTATTAGTTTTCCATTGAATACTCTGATATTATCAACCACAATGCTCTGGGAAATTCTGTATCGATATATAATGATGTTCTTAATGAATTCGATGACATATTTTTGAGCGATGGCTTTGTATATCTTGGTTTCGGCCCATTTAGTGAAGTAGTCAGTTGCCAGAAGAATGTACACATCTCTTTGACTAGATTGCTGGTGGATGTTCCCAATGATATTGAGGCCCCATGTTCTAAAGGGCCATCATTTTACCATTATGCTTATGGTTACTGCCGGTATACGGTTGACAGGACCACACCATTGAATAGCACCTTTGATTATCTTGTTGGCCACTTCTATCATTATCATGTGAGTAAGCTCTTGAAGTGTGACAGAAGTGTTCGTCTAAGTAAAGGCAAGGGTAACTTGCACTTGCATCTCCTCCTAATTCTATATTGCACTTGGAGGTAAATCGATGTACCAGGTAAAGATGACGTCTAAGCTTCCAGGACCCGTTGATTGCCGTCTCGCTCACCTGGCGAGTAAAACGAGCGATATGCTTAGCCGGCGTTATGCCCTTTTTCTAAATGAGTGAAATCAAGCACCTGATATCCACATAGGAAAGTGAAATCCATGTCGATGGCTTCGAGGTAGGGAATACGATACAACTCCACCTCTGCCCTCTTGTTTAGACCAGGAATGGTCTGCTCGATCAGCCCGGTGATGTTGAGTTGAGAAGGAATGATTTGAGAAGGAAGAGATCTATTCGTTGATGATTTGTTACAAATGAACCAACGACCCCTATTTATAGGGAGGGTCTAAGATGGATTCATTCTCCACCTTTCTAGAAAATTCATATATAGACTAATCCTATAACTTTCTAGACTAATCTTAAGAACCTTCTAGACTAATCTTAAGAACCTTCTACACTAATCTTAGGAGCCTTCTAGACTAATCTTAGAAACTTTCTCGAGTCCATAAGAGATGTGTTGTTATTTCTAACACTCCCCCTCAACACCGACTTGTTCTTCTTGTCATGCCAAGTTTTGTTCGAAACTCTTCAAGCTTGTTTGTGTTAAGTCCCTTAGTGAAGACGTCGGCTATTTGACTTTCCATTCCAATGTATTGTAGCTTGACGTCTCCTTGTAACACCTTCTCCCGTAAGAAGTGATAGTGGACTTCTACGTGCTTAGTTCGTACATGAAACACTGGATTTTCTGCTAGTTGGATCACTGATCGGTTGTCGCATGATAGAAGAACTCCATCGTCAGTTTGTTGGTGAAGATCTTGCATGAGTTGCATTAGCCAAATAGCTTCTTGTGTTGTGGTTGCAGCAGCTCTATATTCCGCTTCTGTCGTTGAGAGTGAAACTGTTGGTTGTCGCTTACTGCACCATGATACTACTCCCCCTGCAATACTGAAGACGTATCCTATCGTTGATCTTCTGGTATCACGGTCACTAGTATAGTCAGCATCACAGTATCCGATAAGTCTGCAATCCCCTTCTCTTTTATACAGCACCCCATAGTTCAATGTACCCTTAATATATCTCAGAATTCGCCGAACTGCTTCGAGGTGAGGCTTCTTTGGAGTTTGCATAAACCTACTCACCAAGCCGACTGCATAAGAGATGTCCGGTCTTGTATGTGTCAGGTAGATCAGACTGCCAACCAGCTGACGGTACATTGTTGGCTCTTCAAGATCCTTGCCTTCATTTGCACTAAACTTAGCGTTGAACTCGATAGGTGTTGATATCGGCTTGCACTCTAACATCCCATATTTCTTTAGCAGCTCCCTTGCATATTTCTCTTGACATAAAAACAAGCCTTCTGGAATGCGATCAACTTCTAATCCCAAGAACTGCTTGAGTTCTCCAAGCTCCTTCATGTGGAAGCGCACTGAGAGATTTTCCTTGATCTGTTTGATCTCACTGTCATTATCTCCTGTGATGATGAGATCGTCCACGTATAGAAGTACCATTGCAATTTTCTCTTCTTTGAATTTGACGAAGAGGCATGAGTCGGCGACAGCGAGAGTATATCCACTCTACACTAAGAACTCCACAATCTTGCCGTACCAAGCACTTGGAGCCTGCTTCAGTCCGTATAATGCTTTCCTCAGTTTGCAGACATAATTCGGACGATTCTTATCTGCAAACCCCTGAGGTTGTTCCATATAGATTGCTCTGTCTAACTCTCCATGTAGGAATGCATTCTTCACGTCCATCTGCCAGAGTTTCCAGGACTTACTTGCTGCTAAGGCGAGTAGAACTCTGACAGTTGTTATCTTCGCAACTGGATTGAAGGTCTCATCGTAGTCCAAGCCATACTGTTGAGAGAATCCTCGAGCGACGAGACGAGCCTTGTATCTCTCCATCGAACCATCTGTGCGAGTTTTCACCTTATAGACCCACTTGCAGGATATGGGTCTTACCTCGCTAGGTTTTGGAACCAAATCCCAAGTTTGGTTTTCTTCTAATGCTCGGATCTCGTCACTCATTGCCTTTTGCCATACCTTATGCTTTGATGCTTCTTCGTAGCTTGATGGCTCTTGTGGATCAACGTCTTCTGCAAGTGATGCATCTATGTATCTTGTTGGAGGTCTTCGTTGCCTTGTGGACCTCCTTAGTGGTGTCGTCCCATCACCAGTTTCTTCTTCCACTTCATTCTCTTCGAATGACCTCTGGTACACCGCTGTTTGCCAAGGCCTCTCTTCTTTTATGTCATTATTCCCTGTTATATTGGGCCCTTCATCAGTTTCCTCAATAATTGGTTTTAGGGTTACTTGCTCCCCCTGCTTCAATTGAGCTTCTTCTTCAGGCTCCTTTGAATGCAACCACCAGGAAGTTGCTTCATCAAAGACGACGTTCCTTGATATAGTGCACTTGTTAGTCATAGGATCACATCATCTCCATCCTTTTCTCTCTGCGTCAAATCCTACGAAGATACACTTGGTCGCCTTCTTATCGAACTTACTTCGTAGGTGGTTAGGGATGAACACATAGCAGACACACCCAAAGACTCGAAAGTGGCTCACTGTAGGCTTCATATTCCATAGTAGCTCGAATGGTGTCTTGTAGTCAAGGCGAGCTTGTGGTAGCCTATTTGCGACATCTGCAGCTGTCTTCATACACTCTGCCCAATATCTTCCTGGGACATTTCTGGCATGCAACACACTTCTGCATACTTTTGCAATATGCCTATTCTTTCTTTCTGCCACACCATTCTGTTGGGGCGTGTGGGGACAAGTCAACTGTCGTCTTATCTTGTTCTCTTTTAGGTATTCTGCAAACTCTCTAGAGGTATATTCCCCCCCATTGTCAGTATGTAGGGACTTCACCTTTGTCTGCAAATTGCTCTCTGCCTTGATCTGGAACTCTCTGAATTTTTGTAGGACCTCCGACTACTTCTTCATAAAGTCTACCCAAACAAACCTGGAGAAGACATCAATGAAGGTCACAATGTATCTACAGCCACCTACTGATGGATGCTTCACTGGACCGAACACATCGGAGTGGATTAGCTGGAGTGGTTCATCTGCCCTATACTTGGACTCTTCATACGGTAGCTGTTGTGATTTACCGTACTGACAGCCTAAACAAACATTGTCGACATTCACTTCCATGTGCGGAAGGCCCTTCAGCATCTCCTTGTTCATCATTACCTTCAACTTGTGGTAGCCAACGTGCCCAAGTTTCTCATGCCAGAGTTCTGCAGTTTCATTTTTCTTTACTCTGTCTATGTATGCCGATTCTGCAGACATAACATAGATGGAGTTTACCTTCCGTCCTTCCATGAACGGTGTCCCTGAAAACTTTAGCTCATGGTAGACCTTGACGTCATCAGGCCTGAACACCACGAAATTGTCGGGAGCTGTCAGTTGGGCTACTGACAGAAGATTCTTTTTTATTCCAGGAACATGGTAAAATCCTTATAGTTGCACCTTGCTAGAATTGTCATCGGTGGCTATAATAGTCTTCTCGACATGGGCGATGGGCAGTCTAGAGTTGTTGGCGGTGACGACAACTCGCTGTCCTTTATATTCCGACAACTCTTGCAACTTCTCTTGGTCACCCGTCATATGGTTGGAGCACCCAGAGTTAAAAATCCAATTCTCTGTATAGTCCACAGAGTTATTGTTGACCACTGTAAGAGCCTGTTCTTCCAACGGTTGCTTTTCTTCTAGCAAGGCGAGGGATGCTTCTAGATTCCACTCTTCTTCGGATTCATTTCCGTCTTGATTTCTTGATGTGGCAGCATTTCCTTCTACATTCTTCTTCTTGAACCAGCAGTCTCGGGCGTAATGCCCCTTCTTACTACAATTGAAGCATTCCTCATTTTTGCTGTTGAGTTGGCCTTCCTTGTCTCCTTTGTTCTTGTGGTCGAATATGTTTTTGCTGCTCACGTCGACCGTTTTTGCCACCTCGAGGGAAGCTTCTCTCACCATCTTTAGCAAACCCTTTATATTTTCTTCCCTTGTTACTGTATAACACTTCTTCTTCATTTTTCAAAGTCACACCCGCCAACTGTTTTGCCAGCGTCTCCTGATTAGCTAGTAAATTTTCTAAATCCTCTAACGACGGCGGTGTGGGTCATCCTTGCACCGCCGCAATAAATCTTCTATACTTTGGTCTTAACCCATGAATAATAATCCTCCTCATCCTATCATCACTAATCATTGATCCTGGGTCTAACTCTGATATCTCCCGGCAGATAGACTTTACTTTTGTAAAGAATTGATTAATTCCTAAATCTCCTTATCTAACTGCCAGCAAGTCATTCTCTAGCAACTGTAGCCTCATATCATTCTTCTTTGAGAACCTAGTCACTAGTATATCCCAGGCATCCTTTGGAGTAGTGGCGTACCTTATATGCTCAAGCATTTCCTCCTCTATGGTGGTCTTAATGGCGAACATGGCCTTCCCTGCCTTAATCCGCCATTTTCTCAAAGCGGCATCATCCTCTTTCGGTGGGGTTGTCTCACTTCCACCAATGAGCTCCCAGAGATCTTGACCTTGGAGATATGACTCCATACACGTCTTCCACGTGCTATAATTCTGGTTATTTAGTTTCTTTAGCATGCCGACAGTATTGAACTCCGCCATACCAAATTTATCTTCAAGAAGCGCAGCCTGGTCCCCGACCTACGCCCGACGCAATCCCATATTGCAGCTTCCTTGACAGAATTTCGGTTGTACCTCCTCTGGACTTCGGCAGATTCTCTCCTGGACTTCAGCAAAACCTCCGCTAAATTTCGGCAGATTCTCCGCTAGACTTCGACAGAACTTCCGCTGGACTTTGACGCCTGGACCCCAACCGCGTAGCTCTGATACCAAATGTTGAGTTGAGAAGGAATGATTTGAGAAGGAAGAGATCTATTCGTCGAGGATTTGTTACAAATGAACCAATGACCCCTATTTATAGGGAGGGTCTAAGATGGATTCATTCTCCACCTTTCTAGAAAATTCATATCTAGACTAATCCTACAACTTTATAGACTAATCTTAAGAACCTTCTAGACTAATCTTAAGAACCTTCTATACTAATCTTAGGAGCCTTCTAGACTAATATTAGAAACTTTCTCGAGCCCATAAGAGAGGTGTTGTTATTTCTAACAGATGATGTATTCCGTTAGGTCAGGTGCAACGACTGGTTGAGAGAAGATGTTTGAGGGGGAATTAAGGGCATCATCCCTCCTTAGGAAGTCTAACCTCCTGGGCTTCATGAGGCTTGTAATAAAAGCTCTCCTTTATGTGATGAGGAGGTTCGTAAACCATCCTGGGGTTCTGTCTCTTGGTTGTTTCTCTTTCATCTGCATTCTGTGTGGGATACCCAACAACAACATGGTAGGCTTTGGAAGTTTGGATTGTTTGCTCCGTTCGGGGCTCCTATGCGCCTCTTGGTCTTGTGGCAAGTAGTCCACAGATTCATCATTAAACTTTGTAGGAACGAGCTACACGTCCCTGTTATTACTTCTAGATTTCGCATGATGTTGTCCATGCAATTACCATTCCTCCTTTCGAATGTCCCATTTTTCTCATCCAGCACATTGATCTTTTCCATTAAGAGCTAAAGCATTTGTTTGATGGCAGATAACTCCGTCTCCTGGGAAGGAACACATGACCTCCCCTGGGAAGGATCATATGACCTTTCCGGTTCCTCCTTGTCTGGCTTCCTACATAGTAGGGACGACATTCATGGGTGAGCTATCCTCGGTGGGTCACATTCTTTTCCAATCCTAGTTCTCACTGTTTTTCAGCTTTCTCTCAATATGGTCGCCTAACGCGTGTTATGCTCTCAATGGACCGTGCGGAGCCGGGCAACAACACGGAAACTATTTGGCTTTGAACACGTGCATGTTTGTGTGTGTGGTCGCCGAAAAGAAAAATAAAAGATGACACTCTTAAACGGGGACACTTACGGATGACATGGGAGAGCCTAATCGTGGGAGAGCAAGAGAACTGAAAAGTGTAATTCAAGGGGGCAGTTATGGACCCTTTACAAAGATAAAATTTAAAACCTATTTAAAGTGTCCAAGCCTATGTTATCACTTTGTGCCGATAGATATCCCGATCTTCTTCATTGTCTATCCGAATTTCTTCTTCTCATGTCTTTTTCTTTCCTTGCCTAATTGTTTCGTGCATTCCAAGTCTCGAATCTTCATGTTTCCTTATTTCGATGTCCTTTGACAAACCAGCGGTTCGCCTACTAACCTTCGCCCGATGTGCTTCTTCGCTAGTGCCGCCAGTCCATTGTTGTGCATAATCCATCACTCTACGACCCGTATTGCCCATTAACCTTAGCTCGATGTGTTTCTTGGTTCGCTTCATTTTGGACCTTAAGCTATCTTGGGCCTCATTAGGCCCTTAACCCAGTCATAATCACAGGCCGTTCAATGACTCCTGGCCCAAAATTTTCTATTGACAAACAATATCCTATACGAATAAAATGTCCTCGAGACTTACATTGAAAAAGGCAATCAATCATAGAAGGGAGTAGTAGCAAAATGCTAGATTCTCCACATGGAGGGCTTTGAGCATCGTAGGTTTTGCTTGTTCCTCCATAAGGATGAGCAGGAGCATCCATCTTTACATGGTAAGGAAGTTAAGTACTGTCAGAAATCTGTTGACCTATGTTTTGATAATTAAGAGCAAAAACTCTCACGATTCGTACATAGACCAGAAACGGCGTACAACTTGTCGTATTAAAAATATAGCGGATTCAATCTATAGTCACGGACAAAGCATGTGAGTCCCCTGATTCAATACTTGGAAGATTTTCGAAGTGTAGATGGGCTGACGCTCTCGCAAATATCTGCTGGAGCTTCAGGGAGATATTTTAATGAAGACGGTGGGGCTGTAGAGCTTGATCCGGCTGGTCTTCAGGAGTGACGAAGATCACCTGGGCCATAGAAGCTTGATCTGGAGAGTCTTTTGATTATGGACGAAGAACACCAGGGCTGTTGTATAAGCTTGATATGGAGAGTCTTCCTAAATATGGGCGAAGAGCACCAAGGCTGTTGTAGAAGCTTGATCTGGAGTCTTGAGGAGATGCAAAGATCACCGGGGCTATTGTAGAAGCTTGACCTTATAGTCTTCCTAAAGATGGGCGAAGAGCACCAGGGCTGTTGTGGAAGCTTGATCTGGAGTCTTGAAGAGTGATCTGGAGTCTTCTGAAGATGGACGAAAAACACCAGGCTGTTGAAGCTTGATCTTGATCTTAAAGCTTGATCTTAATCTTAAAGCACGTCGTCGTCGATCGGGTGAGGAAAAGATGCTCAAGAATTTCACTATCAAAGGAACTCCTCACTCTTCAAATTGTCGAGGCCTTTGGGCGTGATATGGCAGAGCTTCGATATCTTGATGAAGTCATCGGAGCCTTTGGGCATGATCCGGCAGAGCTTTGATATCTTGATGAAGTCGTCGGGGCCTTTGGGCGTTATCCGATAGAGCTTCGGTATCTTGATGAAGTTGTCGGGGCCTTTGAGCATGATCCAGCAGAGCTTTGAGGCGAGTTGCAGGGGCCTACAGAGATATACCTACAAGAGGGGCCTTCGGAGATATGCCCGCAAGAGGGGCCTTCACCACTGCACCACAGCAAAAGGGCCTTCGCCGCACCACCACTAGAAGAGTATTCAAATAACTGGAATATCTTTATAACCCAATGGGGCTTAAGAGAAGAGAAGAGAGAATTTTGTTTATGAGAGATCTCTTCAAAAGGAATGAGTGAGATCCTATTTATAGGTCTAGATGGCCCTTTAGATGCCTTCTCCTTCCGATGTGGGACAAACAATAGGAATTAGGGATTTGACCTGTGACACACTTGGGCTTCTATCTATTAAGGCCCTCCACATAAAATATTTAGCCCATCATACGATTTGGGCATAGTGATAGACATTTGCAAAATTTTAATGTCTATACTTAAGCATGGTCAGCAGTATTACTTCATGAATCGTGTGCTTATCTTTAGTGATGAGCACGAGAAGAGTGTTGCTAAGTCACAGCTAGCATAAGATGTATGTTGCCGTTTTACCGTAAGATGTACTTTGATTTATCTGAGAGTATTTGTCTGAGTGTCTAAATTCACTGAATGTGATTGAACTATCTCATTTTCATACATTTAATCAACTCAAATATTATGATATTTGCTTTCCAAATTTATATTTGGAAACAAAATATTTCATTTTGATATTCTACAGTGGTGCTACGCTGTAATAAGATAAAACGATAAATCAAATAATTTTGTTTATTAATTGATTTTAATAACTGATCAGAAAAGGTTATCTTTAGGATAATTGGTTTATAAAATATAGAACCAAATCATCTTGTTCGAATGAGATAAGGAAGTTACCGTTGAGAATATACTTTCTCGGGTGCAACAACCGTTGAGCAGACCGTTGCTCCGAATTTGTTTGCAATTTTAGAAACAAATCATGTGGGTTGTCCTAATGAATCTCGACATCTCCCACGATATTCCTTCATTAAAATCAGATCTGGTTCTCAGAAAAACGTGCCTTTGTACTTCTGTGTGGTCTGAGTGGTTGTCCAAAGCCTGTGTGATCTGAATAAAGCTTTGAGGATCGGCGGAGAACGGAAGGAGCTAAATGATCGGCCTGGTTCTTATCACTCGCAATCTGCGTGTGGGAATGTCAAGGGCTGAGTGCGACCTTGATCATTGTGGGAGGGACTGAGTGTCCTCGGTGCGTTCAACGAGCGACTGGCAAATCGTTTGCGGGAAGCTAAGTGAATACATACTCTGAATTCAGTAACAAGTTGCAAACCCATCGGCAAGAAGCCGTTCTTGTCGTGTCTTTTCTTAGGGAAGCCTCGAGCCTACGGAGTTTGAGCAGCGAGACACGCACTTGCGGGTGCGCGCCAGAAGTCTCATGCCTGTAGGGTAGAGCAAGAGTTGGGAACTCTGCCGGAGTGAAAAGTGGTCCTCCCAAGCACAGGGGTGCTGTGCAGAAATCTCGACCTCCTAATATAGAGGGACAGTAGAGCAAGTTGCGTGGGAGCCGCCGGAGCTGAAAATTCCACCATAGGCACTGGGTGTGCATTGCAGTGAGTCACGGCTGTGGTAACCGTGCACGTCCGAACTGAGTGTAGGACGGATACCGTGACTTCGCTGTGTGACAAGTCAGGTTCTGCTGTGTGAGGAACCAATCTCTGTTCTGTTACTTTTCTGTTATAAGTGACTGGCTTTGTGGTTGTCTCTTGAGTGCGTACAGGCTCATCTTGAGAAGAGACAGAAACTGTGTGGAAATCCTCTGCTGAGCTATTAAGTGCTAAAGCATTCCTCTGCTGTGAATCAGAAACGGATTGCTCTCAGAAAAGTCATTCTTCACTGTAAGGAATTATTTGTGAGGATTTATACTCTAACATAATGTTGTCTTTGTGCTTTGATAGACAGGCTTATGCCTAAGCGACAACGTGCTGTGTGGGAATCCTTTGAGCAATCAACTGCTGAGCGTGAGTATCCTTCTGCTAGATACGAGAAGACTCCACTATGAGAGGGGCTTACCGTTGCCTAGGAGTGATCTCTTCTTGTAAAGGATTCTAAATCATACTATGTGAGAAACCGAAAGCCTAGTGCAAGGGCATTTTGCACCCATTATTTATATAGTGGAATCACCTCGTTGATGGAAAGTGGACGTAGGTCGATTAAGGCCGAACAACTATAAACTACTGTGTCCATTACGATTGCGCAAACATTCGTACGAAAACCTATTCGATCAAGTCGTAACGGTTATATCGAAGCAGATTTAATTCTAAGAAACGTTCTGTTGTAATACAGTACACTTCCGCTTACACTGAGAAAGGGCGAAAAAGTTACAATTACTAATTCACCCCCTCTTAGTACACCCGAACGATCCAACAAAATCTCGCAGTTGATTCCTCAAATGTGGGAAACCGCCCGTAGTCTCTTTCCCTCTAGCGCTTTGGGAATCGCCTTTTCTTCTGGACAAACGAAACAAAACAACGAGAAGCTCCTAGAAGATGATGGTGAAAGAAATGTTCCACTGGGGGATACTTAGGAGCACTTGAGAATTAAACACTTTATTCCTTTCGCAAGTAGCAATCTGTTAAAGAAGGTTTTGGTGGGGGCAGGGGTCGCACCTTATCTCCTTTTCGGTTGTGCCATTACATCGCAAAATAATCTGTCATGAAAATTGATGCAACGTGTCCAAGTGGTCGGACAACCGGTAAAGTCGCCGGAAGAGTGCAACACAAATGATTCCGCATTCAGGTCTTGGCAAAGAACAATGTCTGCCCTTATGAAAATCTTGTCCGAGATCATTTATGTTTTTATTCTTATAATGTCATGAAGTTACTGAACAAAGGAACTAATGGGGAAACGAATCATGGCTTTGCGTGCGCAATGCGACAATCGCAGCATAAGAATTTGCTTCCCCGACTAATACAAGGGAAGAACAAAAGCAATGAAGAATATGATTTTCATTGGGCAAACAAAGAGATGGGGGAGATACAAAAAGTAAAAGAGCCCTATTCGCATCCTTACTTGCATTCGTATCATCACTTTGCTTTAGATTATGGAAACGAACATTAATAAGTCTTATTTTCTTGGTGATAATGGAAGATATTAGTCACTTTTATGCATTTCTTTTAAATTAATCAATGAATAAAACTTAAGTGGTTAACAAAGCAACGGAAGTTAATGACCAAATGCTTTTGTCACTAAACTTACGACTAATAAATCTCACGGCGACACTTAATAATTTTATAATGCCATTTCACCGAGAAAGGATAATACTTGATAAAATCCAAAATGTATTTATATACTCATTCGTTCTCTAACCTTGTCATTAAAATTAAAAAATGATTTAGTCATTAAAATCATATTGATTTTAACGCAATAAACTAAATGATTATATACATAACTAAAACATTTGATAATATACACACTAACATGGTACACTAACGTAACTGACAACATTTAATTTCTGATTAACGGGACCAAAACATGACAAACGCAACGACATAATCTGCTTTCCTGTGATATACTAAGAGAGGAAAAAAGTAAAAAGAGAAAGACATTATTCGGACAGAGAAAATTGATGGGTACACATAAAAGTGAAAAAGAAATTTGGTAATCTTTACTTGCATTCGTTTCTCGCGTTGCTTCGTATCGTGGCAAGGAACAACATTAGGGAATTTATATGTTCTCTTATGTCTCACTGTTGTCACGTAACTTGTCATTACTAGAACGAATGGTTATACGTGACACGCACGGAAATCGAATAGCTTTATGGCCGGAAATCGTATCGCACGCCATCACTTAAAGTGAATGGAGCACGATTCACGGACATGTTACGTACTGAGAGGGCTTGTGATGGCTGCTGCTATATATATATCTTTGCTTCGTCGACAAAGATTAAGCAAATTCATCATACGAATTCACTTTCCCCGTTTATTCCCCCAAAATGGCTTCGTCCAAGGATATTGTCGTCATGGCAGAGGTCATTATCGTCAAGTTGATTGGTAAACTGCTTGAAGTTCTGTCAGAAGAGGCCATCCTCCACCAAGAACTGGGGGATCAGTTGTATCAATTCATCGAAGAACTTGAGGACATTCTCCGTGATACTTCCGATGGCAATGAGTCAGGGGTGGACATTCTACAACAGTTTACGCACATGACGACCTATGCTCGTGATGCCGAGGACATCGTGGAAAACATCCTCGTGCAGTCATCAAGGAGGGAGCTTCACCAGTCGCTAAAGGGCCGCTTCATCCACACGGTTGCTGAACTGGTGGGATGCAGAGACAGTCATGCCAAGGCACAGAAATTGATCCAGAAGTTGGTTGACGTGTTATGTCACTACAGCACGATAAGCGGTACATAGCTTCTCCCCTTATGCCTCAATCTAACATGAAAGCCGATTTTTTTCTCAAGTTAAAGCAAATGGTTAAGAATAGCATGGGCAATGTAAAAAGGACGAAGACTACGAAATGATATAAAAATCTTTCCACACCCCACAGACGACGGAATTAGATGAAGTATCTGCAACGTTAGCATATTTTGGATTAGATAACTTTTTTAGTCGCACTCGAAAATAAGGCGTCGTCCTTGGTGATTGTGTTAAATAAATTCATAACACTTAGATAATGCTTATAGACCCTGGAAATTTACATTGGTGAACCAACGTCACCGGTCTCTTGTTCTTTTTTTTTTTGTTAAACTATATAATGTATAACCAAGTCTCACATAACATTTTAAGCTTTTAGGTCAAACGGTAAAGTTTCTACACTTTTACCGATCACCTTTACTCTCTCAATATTCTAAAACCGTGTAATGTAACACCAAAAACTTATTAAAAATGAACTCAGAAAATATTTATTAAATTCATAATAATACTAAGGAGGGGGCCTCGGGTCATGTTGTATGATGTTATTACAAAAATTTTTTACGCAGATCAAAATTTTGCATTAACTAATCTGAGAGTAATGTTTCTGATAGCTAGAAATACTCGTTAAGGAAAGGTTTCGTTGCTATTTCAAGAATTAATTACAAATAACATACTTAGTTTTGTAGGTAGTGGATGTTATCAAGTATCTTGGGGCATCATCATCTAACAAAATACTAATTGTATCAATAAGGAAATAAAATTTTTAAATCAAACCATCGAAACTTGTGGGGTATTATTCCACATGTTAATTCTCAAGTATTACACTTCGACATTATTAGCTACAAATGTTGTGTTCGCGGCTTAAAGTTTCAAAATACTAAACAGTGAGCACATAATCTATTTACCACACAAAACATCCATCACTAATTCTAACATAATCTTTTATTTATTATAATAATTATTGAAATCATATTGGATTGACTTTGCAGAATTTATGTTCTTATCATACCAACATCCGTAAAATTTGTTTTATTGATTCCATTTTTTTTATTTGCGGTATGTATAGCACTTGCATCGTCCTTCAACTCAAGATTTAAGTTTTCTTATTTCTCACAATCGCCGAGGAGAAAACAATTACAGAAAGAAGGATCGAGTCGCTTTATATTTTGACGACTTCCATATCATTTTGACAAGGCATGGATGGATTAATTTCTTCACAGGAAGCAGTTCCAATGCACCGCCGAGGCTGAAGTTATTTGGGGAGTCGAGGAGATTTGGAAGCCGGAGAGCCGAGTCTCTGATGATGAGGAGGACGACCATTAGAGCTGCAACAAGGGCTTCGGTTTCCATCTCTGGCATGCCAGGCATCATTGGGCGGCAGGAAGAAACCGAAGCACTCAAGAACATGTTAAAGGATTCCAAGGGACAATTCTTGATTTCGGTTACCGGGAAGGAAGGCATTGGGAAAACAGCATTAGTGCGCAGCGTGTACAACTGCCCTGAGATTGAGCGTTGCTTCCACTGCCGAGCTTGGATATCTTGCTCTAAAGACATGAGCCAAGGATGGTTGCTGGCAGAGTTAATCAAGCAGTCTCTGACAAAGGAGCTGAAGGACTTGGATCGGAGGGAGAATGAAGATTTGTTGAAGTTGCTTTCCAAATTGTGGAAGGGGAGCAGGTACTTGATCGTGCTGGACATTGCAAAAGATTCTAGCGTGGACATTAGCTGGATACCGTCTGACTTTCCGGACCGCTGTGGGAGCAAGGTGATCTTGATATCCAGGAATTTCCTTGCATCCCTTGGTTCAGAAATTTTGAGCAACAAAATCTATCTAAAGAAACTGAAACCAGACAGTAGCAGGAAATTTCTGCCAGAGAATACCCTGACTAAAGAAAGTATAAACGTGATCCTAGCGATCTGTGGCGGATACCCATTGAAATTGATCCTGTTGAGAGAACTTGCCATGGATGTTGATGCCAGATCATTGGGGGAACTCTACCTAGATAGCATTGAAAAGGTCATGTATTGGATATTCCGGAAACTGCCTCCCTGGGTAAAACCATGCCTCTTCCACTTGTGTTTATTTCCCAGAGAATCGGAGATCCGGACGAGGAGGATCTTTCACTTATGGTACACCGAAGGCCTGGCTCGTTGGTATGGCCTCGACACGCCCGAGGACTGTTTACAAGAATTACTTGATAGGAATATTGTTCAGGTGGACAGGAGAAGACCGTCCGACCAGAAACCCAAGGCATGTCATTTGCTAGGCTGTTGGCATGACTACTTGTCCAAATTGGGCACAGAATTCGGGCTCCTCCACATCAAAGGAGAGAACAAGCACGTCTCGAGGGGGCCAATCCCCATCAAGGCATCTCACTGGGTTGCTCCACGTGCAGGGGACAGCACAACCCACCCTCCCCCATATGTTGACACCGTATTATCTATCCAGTCCTACATATCTTTTCAAACGGCTAAGAAGGGGACACGATCGAGAGAGGTCAAACAGCTGCTGAAGCCTCTGCAATGGACGAAAGATAGGGCATTGCTGAGGGTACTTGATCTCGAGGGAGTTTACAGGCCGACGCTGCCAGAGCAGTTTGGGGATTTGCTACCTAACTTGAGGTACCTTGGGCTGAGGCAGACAATCCTCGATTCATTGCCAAACTCGGTCGCGAACCTCTTTAAGCTCGAGACTCTAGATTTGAAGCATACTGAGGTGACTAAACTCCCCGGCTCGATCCTTAAATTAAAATCCCTCCGGCATCTCTACTTGAACGAGCTATCCTTTGACCAGGACATCCCGTCAGGGGATTTCGGAAGCAAATTGGAAACGTTATGGGGATTATCGGTTGGCAAGGGGAGCGCTATGTTGAAAGCCCTGAACAAATTCAAAGGGCTCAGGAAGCTCGGAATGACATGCCACTCTCTGGATGTGTTGGAGGTGATGGAGAATATAACGACCCTAATGTTTCTCGAGTTGTTCCGGCTTCGATCACGTGATCATTTAGGCCAGCCTGGCATAGTCGAACTCAGTCCCCACATGAAAGGCATGCCGTCCCTGTTGAAGCTGTACTTGCTCGGGAGGTTGAATGGGTTCGAGGAGAGCCTAGGCTGTCTGCCCAAGAACCTAAGAGTCCTCACCTTGTCCATTTCCAATTTACGGTATGACCCCATGTCTTATCTGGGAGAGTTGCCACATCTCGTCAGACTGAGTCTCCTTGCAAGGTCCTTCATTGGCCAAACCATCACCTGTCGAGAAGGCAGTTTCCGGAGTCTCCGTGAGCTCCGGCTGTGGAAGCTCGAGAAGCTGAGGGAGATTAGTTTGGAAGTCCGATCGATGGAGTCCTTAGAAGAGTTGGAAATAAGGGGGTGCAAGGAATTGCTGAAAATGGATAACCTTAGCAACGCATCCAAGCTCAAACGAATCAAGTTGGCCGAGGTGGCAGAAGACCTTGCATCCAAACTATCCAATGAACACCCACACCTTTTGGTCATCTCGAGGGACTTACTTCCCGAAGGTCATGAATCCATATTTGAATTGTCACCATTCTTCAGAGATATCTAGGCCACTGATAGAGGGGGGAACATTAGACGGGAGGACTCCCCGAAATACTACTGCCTAAGACTGGGAAAATGAGGCAGAATACCTAGCATCCAAACTATGGACAGAAAACCCTACCCCTCTTATGTCCTGGAGTGCCATGGGGGGTTAAGCGAAGAAGAATATTACCCAAGCCATTATCCAGAAGTCTTCCAAGGGTATATGGTTGAGCCGTCGGGATTATGCCCGGATATTGGGGGAACATTAAACAGGGAAGACTACTCCCTAATACCATCGGATAAGGAAATACAGAATCTGAAAACTTGGTCTATATCGCATCTTATATTATGTAACTTCTTTTCTACTGCCTGCACACGTCTCTTTATATGCTTTTTTGCATTTTCCTTTAACCGTTTGTGGGTTGTTGCCTTAAAATAAAAAACTACACCGTCTTTTTCCAAAGAGATAAATGCACACGTATACGTTCATTCGAAATGAAAATATACAATATATCACGTATTCATCAAACAGTTCGAGTTTTCATAATAATTGACGTTGACTGTTACACAATTCTGATATCAGAATCAGAGGTCGAGTGTTCAAACATGCATTTTGATTACCTCGTACGAAACCGCCCTTCCTCCTCCCGGGGGGACAGAACTCCCCTTTGATCCTAGACCAAAACGAACCTTCTCCTTCATCCATCCTCTCGTGCACACCTCCATTTCCTTCCTCAAGCCTCCATCGACCAAACCTCCGCAAAAAATACTTACAGGAGTAGCCCCGTGAAATTGATCCTTGTGTCAAAGGATAAGTGTCGATCATAAATTCTTCGTCTGAGATTATAAGTGCATTAATCCGAGCCCTCTTTTGAATATTCATGCAGAAGGTTGAATAAGAGACAAAAAATTGAATAAGAATTTCGATAAAATTAAAAATAAATTTAATTAATGAGAGAGTAGGATTTGTCTTCCCAAAGTAATTCAGAATAGTCCGGCAGATAATAGTAAACAATGGGCATAATGTAAAAATATTCTCATTGCATTTTTTAAGAAGTAGAAGTCCACCCGCTTGTCATGGACCGAACAAATTTTCAGAAATATTTTTAATATGGACGGTTATATAAAATTAGATATAACATGAATGAATGGGCTTAAATGAATAAGCCCAAAATATCAAAATAATTCGTCTTTTGGGCCTTGGCCGAAGCGTAATGTGATTGTAGGCCACTTAGTGAAAAAAATAAGACCAGTGACGATGAGCCCAAAACGAGACAAGACCAAAGCCCAATAATGCCTTAATTTCCATGAAGTTTCGTAGAAACTGGGCTTGTGAAAATGAAGATGATGGGTTTTCTTAATGTAAACGTACGGCCGAAAGACGTCACATTGAAATAATTTTTAGCATAACTCAGCCAAGAAAGCTTAAAATTCAATGAAACAAAATTTATGTGTTCCTAAATTTGTCAGGAACAAAAGTTAAAAACTGAAAAATTTTAGTTGCGCGTAAAAAACGTTATAGAATTTTAAAATAGGACCACTCATGAAAATAGGGATTAAATAATGTAGATTTTAACTTTCAAATAAAAAATGAGGTTTTGGTGCACAAGACATGTTTGGAAAACTTAAAAAAGCTTTTGGACTCAAATTGCATGAAGAAGACCATCACATAATTAAGAAGAATACATTCATTTTACTAACATTCTACTCCAACTTGGGGGTCTCAAGCATATTTGACGAAAATAAATCTAAAGCACAACAAAAATTCATTCAGAACTTATCATGTCAATAAAAGGAGAGTGAAGGGGTGACTCAACTTGATTTTGTCTAATTCCAATGTCGATAACCCCATATATGAACTCGTGATTGAGGAACGAACAATATGTCTAGTCCTTGATCCGCCACATGAGCTAGTTTATGGAGAAATTCTTCATGTTATACATGCATAAATGAGTTAAATGTGATTAGAAATATTCTTAAAAAGGAAGTGAACACTTCCATGAGGAAACTAAGTTTAAGGTTATGATTTACGTGGAGTCTTAAAGAGTGATCTGGAGTCTTCTGAAGATGGACGAAGAACACCAGGCTGCTGAAGCTTGATCTTGATCTTGAAGCTTGATCGTGAAAGCTTGATCTTGATCATGAAGCACTTCGTCGTCGATCGGGTGAGGAAAAGATGCTCAAGAATTTCGCTATTAAAGGAACTCCTCACTCTTCAAATTGTCGGGGCCTTTGGGCATGATCTGGCAGAGTTTTGATATCTTGATGAAGTCATCGGAGCCGTTGGGCGTGATCCGACAGAGCTTCGATATCTTGATGAAGTCGTCAGGGCCTTTTGGCGTTATCCAAGAGAGCTTCGGTATCTTGATGAAGTCGTCGGGGCTATTTGGGCATGATCCGACAGAGCTTCGAGGCGAGTTGCAGGGGCCTTCAAAGATATATCTACAAGAGGGGCCTTCAGAGATATACCTGAAAGAGGGGCCTTCGGAGATATACCCGCAAGAGGGGCCATCACCACTGCACCACCGCCGAAGGGCCTTCGCTGCACCACCCCTAGAAGGGTATTCAAATAACTGGAATCTCTTTATGACCCAATGGGACCGGCCCCGCAGTGAATTATAAGGCCAGGATGCCCATTACACCCCTCGAGTTGTCATATGCTCGTCCCCCCCCCCCCTAAGACTGCGAAATCCTTTTGCTGATATCCTAAATGGCAGTTCTGAATGAGGACACCTTCAGGGCCGATCCATTTGGGGATAGAGGGACTTGAACCCTCACGATTTATAAAGTCGACGGATTTTCCTCTTACTTTCAATTTCATTGTTGTCACTATTGACATGTAGAATGGGACTCTATCTTTATTCTCGTGCCATTAAGCCTTTTTTTTTTTCAAAAAAATTTATTAGATCCTGGAGTCAATCAAGAGGCTAAACTCGATCTATCTTTCCATCAACGCAATTGGAGAGGCTTATCTTAGGACTCAAAGGAAATGTATGACTCACTTATTCTCTACGGAAAGAGAAGACTATTCAGTCAGGTATCTTTATGGACTCTTCCTTTTCGTTTGAGCGGCCGGCGAGCGAGTGGTTAGTGGCCAATAGCGCCCTAGTTGATGGCATTCCTCTCTGCGGCTGGCACTCGAGGAACCACGGGGCACTCCATACAGAGCAAGCAAGTCTTAGGGACGAGACGCCCGCGCAAGGACCTCACAGAAGAAGCTTAATCTTAATGACTGACTACTAATACAACAAGCTCGCAACCTACTTTGATTCAAAAAGCAAAGAGGGTTGGTTTAGCAAAAAGTTGAGCTTTTGGGGAGCTACAGTAATTACAAGCTTAGCTAGCGCCATACCTGTAGTAGGAGATACCATAGTGACTTGGCTTTGGGGTGGTTTTTCCGTGCGTTTTTGGGTTCCCCGAAGCCCCGAATGGATTAGATCCTTTCTGCCAACGAAATGAACGCGGAGCCCGTCCAACCCTTTCTCGTACCTCTATTGAAACAGAATGGTTTCATGTTCTTTCATCGATTGGTTATTCCTCTCTGAGAGAAGAGAAGAGAGAATTTGTTTATGAGATGTCTCTTCAAAAGGAATGAGGGAGATCCTATTTACAGGTTTAGATGGCCCCTTAAATGCCTTCTCCTTCTGATGTGGGACAAACGATAGGAATTAGGGATTGACTCGTGACACACTTGGGCTTCCATCTATTAAGGCCCTCCACAAAAATATTTAGCTAATCATATGATTTGGGCATAGTGATAGTCATTTGCAAAATTTTAATGTCTACACTTAACCAACGAGTTACTTGTGGTCAGCAGTATTGCTTCATGAATCGTGTGCTTGTCTTTAGTGATGGGCTTGAGAATAGTGTTGCTGAGTCACAGCTAGCATAAGATGCATGTTGTTGTTTTACAGTAAGATGTACTATGACGTTACGTTTACACATTAAAAATATGGAAATAAATATTTCATACTTAAATTATACTTTGATTTATCTGAGAGTATTTGTCTGGGTATCTAAATTCAGTGAATGTGATTTAACTATCTCATTTCATACATTGAGGCAACTCAAATATTATGGTACTTGCTTTCCAAGTTTATATTTGGAAACAAAATATTTCATTTTGATATTCTGCAGCAGTGCTACTATGTAATAAGATAAAACGATAAATCAAATAATTTCGTTTATTAATTGATTTCAATAACCAATCAGATAAGGTTATCTTTAGGATGATTGGTTTAAAATATATAACCAAATCATCTTGTTCGAATGAGACAGGGAAGTTACCGTTGAGAATATACCTTCTCGGGTGCAGCGACCGTTGCTCAGAATCTGTTTGCAATTTTGGAAACAAATCATGTGGGTTGTCCTAATGAATCTGGACATCTCCCTCAAAATTCCTTCATTAAAATCATATTTGGTTCTCAGACAAATGTGCCTCTGTACGTCTGTGTGGTCTGAGTGGCTGTCCAAAGCCTATGTGATCTGAGTAAAGCTTTGAGGATCGGCGGAGAACGGAAGGTGCTAAGTGATCGCCAGGTTCTTATCACTCGCAATCTGCGAGTGGGAATGTCAAGGGCTGAGTGCGACCTTGATCATTGTGGGAGGGACTGAGTGTCCTCGGTACGTTCAACAAACGGCTGGCGAATCGTTTAAGGGAAGCTAAGTAATACATGCTCTAAATTCAGTAACAAGTTGCTAACCCATCGGTAAGAAGTCGTTCTTGTCGTGTCTTTTTGCAGGGAAGTCTCGAGCCTATGGAGTTTGAGCAGTGAGACACGCACTTGCGGGTGCGCGCCATAAGTCTCATGCCTGTAGGGTAAAGCAAGAGTTGGGAACGCCGCCGGAGTGAAAAGAAGTCCTCCCAAGCACAGGGGTGCTGTGCAGAAGTTTCGACCTCCTCATATAGAGAGACAGTAGAGCAGGTTGCGTGGGAGCCACCGGAGCTGAAAATTCCACCCTAGGCACTGGGTGTGCAGTGTAGTGAGTTACGGGTGTGGTAACCGTGCACATCCGAACTGAGTGTATGACGGATACCGCGACTTCGTTGTGTGAGAAGTCTGGTTCTGCTGTGTGAGGAACCAATCTCTGTTCTATTTCTTTTCTGTTATAAGTGACTGGCTTTGTCGTTGTCCCTTAAGTGCTTACAGACTCATCTTGAGAAGAGACAAAAACTGTGTGGAAATCCTCTCATGAGCTATTAAGTGCTAAAGCATTCCTCTACTGTGAATCAGAAACGGACTGCTCTCATAAAAGTCGTTCGTCACTATAAGAAATTATTTGTGAGGATTTATGCTCTATGTTGTCTTTGTGCTTTGATTGCCAGGCTTATGCCTAAGCGACAACGTGCTGTGTGGGAATCCTTTGAGCAATCAACTGCTAAGCGTGAGCATCATTCTTTTGGAAACGAGAAGACTCCACTGTGTGAGGAGCTTACCGTTGCCCAGGAGTGATCTCTTCTTGTAAAGGATTTTAAATCTCACTGTCTGAGAAACCGAAAGCCTAGTGCAATGGTATTTTGCACCCATTATTTCATATAGTGGAATTACCTCGTTGGTGGAACATGGACGTAGGTCGATTAAGGCTGAACCACTATAAACTATTGTGTCCATTACGATCGTGCAAACATTCGTACGAAAACCTACTCGATCAAATCGTAACGGTTACATCGAAGCAGATCTTATTCTGAGAAACGCTCTGTTGTGATATAGTACACTTCTGCTTATACTGAGAAAGAGCGAAAAAGTTACAATCACTAATTCACCCCCTCTTAGTGCATCTGAACGATTCAACCAAATCTAACAGTTGATCCCCTCAAATGTGGGAAACTGCCCTTAGTCTCTTTCCCTCTAGCGCTTAGGGGAATCGTCTTTTCTTCTGGACAAACGAAACAAAACAACGAGAAGCTCCTAGAAGATGATGGTGAAAGAAAAGTTCCACAGGGGGATACTTAGGAGCACTTGAGAATTAAACACTTCATTCCTTTCGCAAGTAGCAATCTGTTGAAGAAGGTTTTGGTAGGGGCAGGGGTCGCTCCTTATCGCCTTTTCGGTTGTGCCATTACGTCCCAGAATAATCTGTCATGAAAATTGATGCAACGTGTCCAAGTGGTATGACAACCGGTAAAGTTGGCGGAAGAGTGCAACACAAATGATTCCGCATTCAGGTCTTGCCAAAGAACAATGTCTTCCCTTATGAAAATCTTGTCCGAGATCATCAGATGTTATGAGTCATAACTTTATGTTTTTACTCTTATAATGTCATGAAGTTACTGAACAAAGGAACTAATGGGGAAACGAATCGTGGCTTTGCGTGCGCAATGCGACAATCGCAGCATAAGAATTTGCTTCCCCGACTAATACAAGGAAAGAACAAAAGTAATGAAGAATATCATTTTCATTGGGCAAACAAAGAGATGGGGGAGATACAAAAAGTAAAAGAGCCATATTCTCATCCTTACTTGCATTCGTGTCATCACTTTGCTTTAGATTATGGCAACGAACATTAATAAGTCTTATTTTCTAGGTGATAATGGAAGATATTAGTCACTTTTATGCATTTCTTTTAAATTAATCAGTGAATAAAACTTAAGTGGTTACCAAAGCAAAGGAAGTTAATGACCAAATGCTTTTGTCACTAAACTTAGGACTAATAAATCTCACGGTGACACTTAATAATTTTATAATGCCATTTCACAGAGAAAGGATAATACTTGATCAAATCCAAAATGTATTTATATAATCATTCGTTACTTTTAACCTTGTCATTAAAATTAAAAAAATGATTTAATCACTCAAATCATATTGATTTTAACGAAATAAACTAAATGATTATATACATAACTAAAACATTTGATAATATACACACTAACATGGTACACTAACGTAACGGACAACATTTAATTTCTGATTAACGGGACCAAAACATGACAAACGCAACGACATAATCTGCTTTCCTGTGATATACTAAGAGAGGAAAAAAGTAAAAAGAGAAAGACATTATTCGGACAGAGAAAATTGATGGGTAGACATAAAAGTGAAACAAGAAATTTGGTAATCTTTACTTGCATTCGTTTATCGCGTTGCTTCGTATCGTGGCAAGGAACAACATTAGGGAATTTATATGTTCTCTTATGTCTCACTGTTGTCACGTAACTTGTCATTACTAAAAAGAATGGTTATACGTGACACGCACGGAAATCGAATAGCTTTATGGCCGAAAATCGTATCGCACGCCATCACTTAAAGTGAATGGAGCACTATTCACGGACATGTTACTTACTGAGAGGGCTTGTGATGGCTGCTGCTGCTATATATATATCTTTGATTCGTCAACAAAGATTAAGCAAATTCATCATTCGAAATCACTTTCCCCGTTTATTCCCCCAAATGGCTTCGTCCAAGGGTATTATCATCATGGCAGAGGTCATTATCGCCAAATTGATTGGTAAACTGCATGAAGTTCTGTCAGAGAAGGCCATTCTCCACCAAGAACTGGGCAATCAGTTGTATCAATTCATCGAAGAACTTGAGGACATTCTCTGTGATACTTCCGGTGGCAATAAGTCAGGGGTGGACATTCTACAACAGTTTACGCACATGATGAGATATGCTCGTGACGCCGAGGACATCATGGAAAACATCCTCGTGGAGTCATCAAGGAGGCAGCTTCACAAGTCGCTAAAGGGCCGCTTCATCCACACGGTTGCTGAACTGGTGGGATGCAGAGACAGTCATGCCGAGGCACAGAAATTGATCCAGAAGTTGGTTGACGTGTTATATCACTACAGCACGATACGAGGTACATAGCTTCTCCCCTTATGCCTCATTATAACATGAAAGCCGATTTTTTTGTCAAGTTAAAGCAAATGGTTAAGAATAGCATGGGCAATGTAAAAAGGACGAAGACTATGAAATGATATAAAAATCTTTCCACACCCCACAGACGACGGAATTAGATGAAGTATCTGCAACGTTAGCATATTTTGGATTAGATAACGCTTTTAGTCGCACTCGAAAATAAGGCGTCGTCCTTGGTGATTGTGTTAAATAAATTCATAACACTTAGATAATGCTTATAGACCCTGGAAATTTACATTGGTGAACCAACATCACCGGTCTCTTGTTAAACTATATAATGTATAACCAAGTCTCACGTAACATTTTAAGCTTTTAGGTCAAACGGTAAGGTTTCTACACTTTTACGGATCACCTTTTTTCTCTCAATATTTTAAAACCGTCTAATGTAACACCAAAAACTTATTAAAAATGAACTCAGAAAATATTTATTAAATTCATAATAATACTAAGGGGGGGGCCTCGGGTCATGTTGTATGATGTTATTACAAAAAATTTTTATGTAGATCAAAATTTTGCATTAACTAACTGGGAAATGTCGTGTTCGCCGCTTAAAGTTTCAAAATACTAAACAGTGAGCACATAATCTATTTACCACACCAAACATCCATCACTAATTCTAACATAATCTTTTATTTATTATAATAATTATTGAAATCATATTGGATTGACTTTGCAGAATTTAAGTTCTTATCATACCAACATCCGTAAAATTTGTTTTATTGATTCCATTTTTTTTATTTGCGGTATATATAGCACTTGCATCGTCCTTCAACTCAAGATTTAAGTTTTCTTATTTCTCACAATCGCCGAGGAGAAAACAATTACAGAAAGAAGGATCGAGTCGCTTTATATTTTGACGACTTTCATATCATTTTGACAAGGCATGGATGGATTAATTTCTTCACAGGAAGAAGTTCGCCGAGGCTGAAGTTATTTGGGGAGTCGGGGAGATTTGGAAGCCATAGAGCTGAGTCTCTGATGATGAGGAGGACGACCATTACAGCTGCAACAAGGGCTTCAGTTTCCATCTCTGGCATGCCAGGCATCATTGGGCGGGAGGGAGAAACCAAAGCACTCAAGAACATGTTAAAGGAATCTAAGGGACAATTCTTGATTTCGGTTAACGGGGAGGAAGGCATTGGGAAAACAGCATTAGTGCGCAGCGTGTACAACTGCCCTGAGACTGAGCGTTTGTTCCGCTGCCGAGCTTGGATATCTTGCTCCAAAGACATGAGCCAAGGATGGTTGCTGGCAGAGTTAATCAAGCAGTCTCTGACAAAGGAGCTGAAGGACTTGGATCGGAGGGAGATTGAAGATTTGTTGGAGTTGCTTTCCAGTTTGTGGATGGAGAGCAGGTACTTGATCGTGCTGGACATTGCAAAAGGTTCTAGCGTGGACATTAGCTGGATACCGTGCAAAATTCTGGAACGCTGTGGAAGCAAGTTGATCTTGATATCTAGGAATTTCCTTGCATCCCTTGGTTCATATAAATTGAGCAACAAACTCGATCTAGAGACACTGAAAGAAGACAGTAGCAGGAAATTTCTGCCAGAGAATACCCGGACTGAAGGGAGTGAAGACGAGATCCTAGAGATCTGTGGCGGATCCCCATTGAAATTGATCCTGTGGAGAGAACTTGTCATGGATGTTGATGCCGGATCATTGGGGGAACCCTACCAATATTGGAAAATTGAAGAGGTCATGTATTGGATATTCCGGAAACTGCCTCCCTGGGTAAAACCATGTCTCTTCCACTTGTGTTTATTTCCCAGAGAATCGGAGATCCGGACAAGGAGGATCTTTCAGTTATGGTATACCGAAGGCCTGGCTGGCCGGTATGGCCCCGACACGCCCGAGGACTGTTTACAAGAATTGCTTGATAGGAATATTGTTCAGGTGGACAGGAGAAGACCGTCCGACCAGAAACCCAAGGCATGTCATTTGCTAGGCTGTTGGCATGACTACTTGTCCAAATTGGGCACAGGATTCGGGCTCCTCCACATCGAAGGAGAGAACAAGCACGTCTCGAGGGGGCCAATCCGCACCAAGGCATCTCACTGGATTGCTCGACGTTCAGGGGACAGCACAACCCACCCTCCCCTAGATGCTGACACCGTATTATCTATCCAGTCCTACATATCTTTTCAAACGGCTAAGAAGGGGACACGATCGAGAGAGGTCAAACAGCTGCTGAAACCTCTGCAACGGACGAAAGATAGGGCACTGCTGAGGGTACTTGATCTCGAGGGAGTTTACAGGCCGACGCTGCCAGTGCAGTTTGGGGATTTGCTACCTAACTTGAGGTACCTTGGGCTGAGGCAGACAATCCTCGATTCATTGCCAAACTCGGTCGCGAACCTCTCTAAGCTCGAGACCCTCGATCTGAAGCATACTGAGGTGACTAAACTCCCCGGCTCGATCCTTAAACTAAAATCCCTCCGGCATCTCTACTTGAACGAGGTATCCTTTGACAAGGAAATCCTGTCAGGGGATTTCGGGAACAACTTGGAAACGTTATGGGGATTATCGGTTGGCAAGGGGAGCGCTATGTTGAAAGCCCTGAACAAATTCAAAGGGCTCAGGAAGCTCGGAATGACATGCCACTCTGTGGATGTGTTGGAGGTGATGGAGAATCTAACGACCCTATTTTTTCTAGAGTTGTTCCGGCTTCGATCACGTGATCATTTAGGCCAGCCTGGCAAAGTCGTACTCAGCCCCCACATGAAAGGGATGCCGTCCCTGTTGAAGCTGTACTTGCTCGGGAGGTTGAATGGGTTCAGGGAGAGCATAGCCTGTCTGCCCAAGAACCTAAGAGTACTCACCTTGTCCGTTTCCAATTTACAGTATGACCCCATGTCTTATCTGGGAGAGTTGCCACATCTCGTCAGACTGAGTCTCCTTGCAAGGTCCTTCATTGGCCAAACCATCACCTGTCGAAAAGGCAGTTTCCGGAGTCTCCGGGAGCTCCGGCTGTGGAAGCTCGAGAAGCTGAGGGAGATTACATTGGAAGACGGATCGATGGAGTCCTTAGAAGAGCTGGAAATAAGGGGGTGCAACGAATTGCTGAAAATGGATAACCTTAGCAACGCATCCAAGCTCAAACGAATCAAGTTGGCCGAGGTGGCAGAAGGCCTCGTATCCGAACTATCCAAGAAACACCAAAACCTTTTCGTCATCTCGAGGGACTTACCTCGCGATGAATCCATATTTGGATTGTCATGGCGGGAAAGAGAAAGCGAACTTCTCGAGTACGGAGGTCATGAATCCATACCCGGATTGTCATGGAGGGAAAGAGAAGGCGATTTGCCATCCTTCGGAGATAACTAGGCCACTGATAGAGGGGGGAACATTAAACGGGAGGACTCCCCGAAATACTACTGCCTAATACTGGAAAAATGAGGCAGAATACCTAGCATCCAAACTATGGACAGAAAACCCAACCCCTCTTATGTCCTGGAGTGCCATGGGGGGTTAAGCGAAGAAGATTATTAACCAAGCCATTATCCAGAAGTCTTCCAAGGGTATATGGCTGAGCCATCGGGATTAGGCCCGGATATTGGGGCAACATTAAACAGGGAAGACTACTCCCTAATACCATCGGATAAGGAAATACAGAATCTGAAAACTTGGTCTATATCGCATCTTATATTATGTAACTTCTTTTCTACTGCCTGCACACGTCTCTTTATATGCTTTTTTTGCATTTTCCTTTAACCGTTTGTGGGTTGTTGCCTTAAAATAAAAAACTACACAGTCTTTTTCCTAAGAAACAAATGCGTATGTATACGTTGAAATTGAAAATATATAGTACATCACGCTTTCACCAAACAGTTCTAGTTTTTAAGACACTTGACGTTGACTTCTATACAATTTTGATATCAGAACAAGAGTTCGAGTGTTCAAGCCTGCATTTTGATTACCTCATATGAAGCCGCCCGTCCTCCTCCCGGGGACAGAACACCCTTTTGATCCTAGACCAAAACGAACCTTCTCCTTCATCCATCCTCTCGTGCACACCTCCATTTCCTTCCTCAAGCCTCCATCAACCAAAGCTCGGCAAAAAATACTTACAGGACATTATGTAGCCTGTTGAAATCGATCCTTATGTCATCAAAGGATAAGTGTCGATCATAAATTCTTCGTCTGAGATTATAAGTCGCGTTAATCCGAGCCCTCTTTTGAATATTCATGCAGAAGGTTGAATAAGAGACAAAAAAATTGAAATAAGAATTTCGATTAAATTAAAAATAAATTTAATTAATAAGAGAGTAGGATTTGTCTTCCCAAAGTAATTGAGAATAGTACGGCAGATAATAGTAAACAATGGGCATGATGTAAAAATATTCTCAGTGCATTTTTGAAGAAGTCGAAGTCCACCCGCCTGTCATGGACCGAACAAATTTTCAGAAATATTTTTAATATGGACGGTTATATAAAATTAGATATAACATGAATGAATGGGCTTAAATGAATAAGCCGAAAATATCAAAATAATTCGTCTAATTTGGGCGAAGCGTAATGTGATTGTAGGCCACTTAGTGAAAAAAATATATGACCAGTGACGATGAGCCCAAAACGAGACAAGACCAAAGCCCAATAATGCCTTAATTTCCATGAAATTTCGTAGAAACTGGGCTTGTGAAAATGGAGATGATGGGTTTTCTTAATGTAAAAGTACGGTTGAAAGACGTCACACTGAAATAATTTTTAGCATAACTCAGCCAAGAAAGCTTAAAATTCAATGAAATAAAATTTATGAGTTCCTAAATTTGTCAGGAACAAAAGTTAAAAACTGGAAAATTTTAGTCGCGCGTAAAAAACGATATAGAATTTTAAAATAGGACCACTCATGAAAATAGGGATTAAATAATGTAGATTTTAACTTTCAAATCAAGAATGAGGTTTTGGTGCACAAGACATGTTTGGAAAACTTAAAAAAGCTTTTGGACTCAAATGGCATGAAGAAGACCAGCACATAATTAAGAAGAATACATTTATTTTACTAACATTCTACTCCAACATGGGGGTCTCAAGCATTTGACGAAAATAAATCTAAAGCACAACAAAAATTCATTCAGAACTTATCATGTCAATAATAGGAGAGTGAAGGGGCGACACAACTTGATTTTGTCTAATTCCAATGTCGATAACCCATATATGAACTCGTGATTGAGGAACAAACAATATGTCTAGTCCTTGAACCGCCACATGAGCTAGTTTATGGAGAAATTCTTCATGTTATACATGCATAAATGAGTTAAATGTGATTAGAAATATTCCTAGAAAGTAAGTGAACACTTCCAAATGAGCGTTTAGCCCGTTTGATTGTTTCATGTTCCCGAACGCGATCCGAATCACCACAATTGGTTTTCACTTGCGAAACAAATTTCGCCTTGCTGTTCTCAAAGCTGCCGCGACGCCTCCATGTCGCTGAGTTTGAATTGGCATTGATGGGGTTCCCGATGCTTAAAACCTACCATGGGGGGCTTGCAGGGCTACCGTTGAAGAAGGAGAAGGAAGATGGGCCAAGCAAGATCGTCTGGGAAAATTGTCTTAGTGTCTAACTGTGTTTTTAAGATGAGATAATGTGTGATTGAGGAACAATGTAAATGAAAGAAAAAGTTTTTTCTTTGTTTTCTTTTGTATCATACGATTTCCTTTATTTAATTTTTTATGGATTGATTGTTTTTAGGAATGTAAAGATTATATCAGATTTTGATTTTTTTTTATTGATTTCTTTACTTGGGGTATCCACGTGACATATGACTTTTTGTCTGAAGAGGTCCATACGAAACGATAAAACATCTTCAGGTTTTCAAAATTAAACATCGTATAACCCGTTTAATATATAATTACTTTTAAAATATATTTTATTTTATGATAAATATCTTATTAAAGATGTATTATTAGTAATAATTACTAAATATTGATGTTAGTTATATGAATGTTAGGCTTTTTTTTAGCATGTCCAATTTGATCTCTTGAAGTTCTATTTTTAAATCTACAAACTATTGCATTAAATGTTAATTTAAATTATTTATTATTTTAGAAAGTATATTATGTTTCTACTATTCAGTTTTTGGTTTAACATTATATGACAATTTATTCGGTTCACATATAACCATTAAATTTATTTCATTAAAGGTATTACAGTTTTAGATCGTGGATAAATTATTTTAGAACATGTAATTATTTTCTACATTATATTTTTTATTTTATAATTTGAAAATAGTTTAACACGTATAATACGTTTATGAAACGAGTCACTTTTTGGATTTCATATTTTATACGAGTATCTAAACGGGACGCAATAAATTTTGGGACCAAGCGTGGAAATTGAAATAAATTATTAATGAGATCCATACATGTGGTATTTGAGTATGTTAATTGCCATAACCTACTGGCATGGTCGATGGAACCCCGGAGGAGCACCGAAAGTAGAAGCAAACTTCTGCTAAAAAGGAAAAGAATGTCCGATTGCTTGTCCACACACTTTGTCAACGGGAGTAGGTTAACAATGAATCGTGCAGATTATGAGAGTAATTGTTCGCGGACGTGGCTTGAATAATTTGAGTACAGACCATGGGTAATATATGACTATATTATATGTATCGTATACGCCCCCACAACATTATCACGAGAGCGGCGACACAATAAGTTGATATAGTAACAGCACAGTTAATGATAATCAAATCTTTTACGGTGGTGGTATTTTGATGACGTCGACTCCTTTGATGGTAATGTCAGGACGGCCCCAAAAGTAAACATGGATCTCGAAGCTCAGTTCACCGACGTTGTTCGGCTTCATTTGGAACGTGCCAACCGGAAATTCATCCCATTTCTCTGATGCTTTTTTATTCCCAAAAGACCAAGGTACTCGTGTCTGGGTTCCATCTGGTGAGGACAGCCTTGTCATAGTGGCGAAGCGGATTTCCTCGGTTGCTCTCTGGTTTAACTTCAGGTAAAGCACCACTTTATACGCTCCACTGGGTGACAGACCCACCCACCCCAATTTCCCACTTACACGTACATATCTCGTTTTATTGTACTTCACCGTGGGAACAGTTATCACATTCCCGCCCCTGCCCCACCGGAAACAAAAAAAATTTTCGATTTACATAAGGTGGCCACATTGTAGTTGTTACGGCAGCCTACGGAGGACGGTAAGACTGGGATAGGGGGTATTACAATTTTACGCTATCCTGCCCGTGCTGCGGGCCCTGATTGCCGAAGCTATCTGTGTTGATTGTCAGTGCCTTGGGCAGCAACAGGAAATTTGAGTCTGGTCCCCCATCCATCCAAAACAATTTTGTTGGGGCATTCTGCATCAATTAATCAATTGGATACAATAATTGATCAAACTAAGCAAACACCGCGGGAGTTATGTAAAAAATAGGCCAGTGAAAGGAGTGATTGGTCGTAGAGACAGTAATCATAACCTCTTTGTCACTGAGGATGAGACCACCACGGAGCCTGTCCCACAGCTCCTCCAAGGATAGCTGGAATAAGTCGTGGCCGGACTCCTTGAGATATAGCAGCAAGCTAAGGGAAGGAGGGGGCAGATTCTTGTTGATTGGATGCATGGCCTCTCACCAGACCAACAGAACCCCGGCTGTTAAAAATCACAAAGGACGGTACTCACACGCTAGTGAATGAGAAAGGAAATACGCGGGAGGCTTCTTTCGGTTGATCGAGGGCCGAGCTACCACGTAGTGGATTCCTTTTATAGTGTGGTTTGCTGAAGGAAGAAGCAGGATAACCCAAGTCCCCCCCCGGTTAGAAAGAACATCATCTTTGTCTTGTATTACTGTTGCCTTAAAATTAATTCTATCCAAACAAGTTTCAAATAACTAGGTTAACCTGGGGCTACATAATTATCTACAATACATACAAATACTGTGAAATAAAATTCACGGGTAGAATAGATGGTGAAACACAGAAATAGAAAAACGTAAAATTTCAACTAGGAGGAGTCTCTTTGCATATCTGAAAGGTTACAATATCTTATATGTAAAAAATCAAAATAATTCATCTTCCCTACCTATGGGGACCGTTCGGAATAGGAACGAGAGAATACGATTCATAGGGCCCCGTGGAAAACCCAACTTGATTCTCTGCAAGGAGAGGAGAAGGACCTGATTCCGAGTGGAGTTGTTGGACATCTGAACACGATTCGTGTAGCGTGATTAGGAATAGGCATAATGTGGAAAGTAAAGATAAGAAGGAGGAATAAGACGGAACCCGATTCTTTCAAAAGGTAGTCGATGATCGACTCCGTCATTTAACTATGGGGGTTAACATTGCTAGCTAATCCCCTTTCTTTGTTCATTTCTGTAACGTGGAATAAACCAAAAAAAAAATCATCATGATATGTATTTACATATTATCGGGGATTATTGTGACACGCCGAAGCTAATTGAATTTGATTAACGATTTTTTTCCATATAATATAAATCATTCTTTAGACATTTTTCAAGTTCTATGTTTTGAAAACGAAATGAAATGGGAGAGTCTGGGGAAAGCCCGTGAAGGCTGTGGGGTTAAGGGAGAGAAATAAAAGTATGTGATTGCTTCAATTACGATGTTGGGGTGGAGGGGAGGTTGTAATCAGTCAAACCCTTCTTTTCTTTTCTTTTTTCTTTTGCTTTCTCGGTGGGACGACATGTGATTCGATGCCATCCTTGCGATCCAGGAAAAGCTAAAATTGTCCAACTAAATGATTCTTAAACTAAATTTGTGGGTTGTCTTGACTTTCATTCCAATCTGAACCAAAAAAATAAAAAGAAAAGAAAAACTAATAAACAACATGTATATCAGAACGAACAGAGAACAACTTCATCTCCTACAATTGCAGCCGATGGCACAAAGGTGTGTGAATACGTCATATTACAACACTCTCCCTCAATATTGTGTTTTTATGGTATTTACATACATTTTATTGATAACACAAAATAACAAAACGAGAAAGGGCTCTCAAAACGGAATTTTGTAAGGACATCAGCCTGATGCAATTTGGATGGAACACCACGCCTTCGGGCAAGCACCACTTTTAAGCACCTTTTCTTGAATGAAGTGACAATCAAGCTCTACGCGTTTTGTTTTAATTAAACATAAGATGTTTATGTTGTAATATTATTTTATCATCTTATTATTGTATTTATCTTACAAAATTCCCTTTCAGCTATAACTAACTACTAATTTATGAAACTGCATGATATCCCGTTATGATTAGCAATTATTTGGTTCCCCTTTTACACATCTAATGGCTTATTATTAGTTTGGTTTTGAACGACTTAAGGTGTGACCCGCCCGCAGACAAAACAACTTGTATAGGTAAAGCTCGTCACACCGTATCACGAACGTTCCAGAAATGATCCCATTACTGCCTTAAGCTTAATAAACATGTACTTATGATGGGAAGGGGAGGGCGATCCAAAGGTAAACATGCTCAAATCCAACTCCTTGAGGTCCAATCATGCCCGGAAGCTGCCAAATCATGGAGAATAAGGCATAAGGGAGGGAAACGAAACCTACATCACTCGCATGTGAATGGAAGCTTAAACACACAAGGAAGAGGTGATGGTTACTCACAGTTGCAAAACTGGGTCATCCAAGGACCCTGGAACACAAGGTAACATGTGTGAATGCCTTTGGATGTATCCAATCATGTTCGATTGAGTTTTATCATGTCTATTGAATGCAAATAAAGTCAAAATCATGCAAGAATAGATATCAATGTGAAAAGTTCATGTATATATCAACTTGTACAACAAAAACTAACATGTCGAACACACAAATTAACCAAAATCAAATGTCATTATTACCAAATTTTTTTAAAAATACTAATTACTGACATTTCTATCAAATTTTATACAATTTGAAGGTAATTTGATTAAGAAAAAGTCCAAAAATCAGAATTGATTAAGGGTTGATCCTACTGAAATATGTTAAAATTAACTAGAAACCTCAATTACAAGTGTATTTGTCCATTATTGAGCAACTGTTGTACTATAGGTGAATACGTGACATATTATATATTATCCTTCATAGTGAATCGTCTTTTATTCTTCTCACACAAACGAACGAAAGCATTGACTATATCAAAGAAAGCATTCTGTTTGATAATTCAGATTGCTATTGTGAAGGTATAGAACAAGTTTGCAATGAAGGAGCACGAAAAATAAACTATTATGAATAATAATTATGAATCCATTATGCTGATATCCTTCCAAACGAAATAGATATTTATTGCACCTTTGATAGAAAATAAAATAAAACTTGACCCTACCCTGCCCAAGGAAACACAACAAAGATATGTCGTCTCATTTTGCATCTCAACCAAGAGAGACGAGAGCAAACTACAGCGGAATACAAGTTTTGATAAAGAAAAGGCAAAAAAAAATAGTGTTGCGCATTTAGCGGCGCTTAAGACAAGTCCAAACACGAAAAATTATTGACCAGTCGTTGGGATTTACCACGGGCACGGCAGAAACCACTGGTGGAAGTGCTGCTAGCGCAAGGTGGGTACTTTGGCCACGTGCCCCGGACATGGTTTGTATCGAGACGGCCAAAACAAGGAACGAGAAGATCTCTGTATGACTAGTGTGCATTATATATAGACCAACCAAGTGACGTACATAAAAGTAAATAAATCATTTCCTTTGATTACTCAAAGAATGATCTCTTTGATCCGATGAATTCATGTTAAGTAAGATCAATATATAAAATTTCAATTAGACTCACATTAGAATTAGGAAGAAACAGGCAACTCCAAAAATGCGTTTCTCACTAAAGTTTTTACGTGCTCTAAACATGGTATCTAAAGTTTCTTTTTCCCAATCAACTGCATCGCTTTCCTTTATTATTGTTGCCAAGTGTTCTTTAACCTTAGTCTAAACAAACCAAGTGGAAAACCGTCACGAAGAATACGACAGTTTATCCCATAAATAAGGCTAAGAAGGAAAGGAGGGATACCAACATTAATTATATACATAGAACAAGACAGTTTATCCCATTGATAATTAAAAATGCCAAAACATGATAATAAGTAATGCAATAAATAAAATGATTTTTCCCCAAATCATCTTGATTAGGGGAAATAAAAAATTTTGGTATGCCAATTCCAATCCCGAAATTTTAAAATTTCGAGATTTCGGGACCAGTATTCCAGTATTTGGAATCGAGAATGGAAGTAAGAATTTATTAAAACGGTAATCGCGATTGGGATCTGGAATTAAAAAAAATGGTATTTACCGATTTACTGAATTGTTTTTGGACTAACAAAAAATTAAGCCCCGATTTAACAATAGGCTTGGAAACCCATAGGCCTGACCCATTATTCATACCCGACCCAATCGTCTTTCCTCTGCACCGTCTCCTTCACTTTCACTTTGCTGCAGTACGCCCCAAACTAGGTCCTGAAAACTAACCTTGGCTGGGTTCTTGCTGTCTCCATAGGTCAGCTTGTCTATTTGGTTTGTCAATAGCGGATGATACTGGGATTGAGATTTGGTGAGTGAGACCCTTTTATGATTTTGATTCTAGTTGAGTTGGGGTTTGTGTTGGATTGGATTGACTTAGACCCAGAAGCTGCTTCCTCATCTTCCCCTACCCGATAATTAACCTGATAAGGTTTTCCTTTTTCCTCCAAGGTTGTTTTCATGGTTTCCTTTGCTACTTCGCAAATTTGGTTTCTCTCGCTCTTGAAGGCCGTGTATTAGTTGTGTTCTTTGTGTCTGTATTTTGTATTTGGCTTGTAGGAATTATTGTCACTTCTCAGAGGATGCTACTCATAACAATTTGGTTGATGGTATCACCATTATGGGTTAGCTTCCTTTTATTCATAGAGGGTTGCATAAGGTTCAACATACAAGAGGTGTTCAATCTGCTCGGAATGAATTTTGGGTGAACATGGGTGAATACCACGAATCATCGGTAATTCGGTATTTTCCGAAATACCGAATTTTAAATTAGGGATCGGAATCATAATCTAAAATTTTAAAGTCTTTGAAATTCGGTATTTCGGTATTAGGTATTTCGGGACGCCTGATCTTGATCGACATTTAAAACGTGGAGGAGAACAGTGCAAGTGTTCCTAAAATCCAACGCATGGGTTAGTTGTACATTGAATTATCGACAAAAAGTAGAGGGAAAAATATACTTAAATTATGGCCGATAATTTGTGATATATTTTTAGTTAAATGAGTCTTTCATTTAAACTGAAAAAAAAAACATATTTCTAGATACGAGTTTTAGATCGGTCAACTTTACAAAATATACGATAATATCATAAACTATGCTCAAACTTTCTATTTTGTCAAAATCTTTTTTGGCTATACGATATTATCACTATCTTTAAGGTTGTAATTTTTTGTGGCCAATCTTGGATTTTATTATTAGAAAACCAAACAGGTCCGAATCTTTAAATTTCAATTATTGACTAAAAAAAGTGAAAAACTGGATAATAATATTAAACAATTTCATGTGTTATTTATTATATAATTTTAATAGTTAAATTAAGTAATTTGGAAGTCGAAGTTGGACTGTAGTTATTGATGCTGTTAAGAATATGTAAAATCGATGAAGAACGAATGATGGATTTATTGTGAGGTTACTACTACACATAAACTGGATTACAAAACGATGCAATGAGAGGTTAAAAGTCAACTATTATAGGATAAATGTTAGACAGTATTAAGGCCTTGTTTGGTTTCCTAAGAGTAAAATTCAAGATTTGACAAAAAAAATTACAACACTAAAGATAGTGATAATATCGTATAGACAAAAAAGATTTTGACAAAACAGAAAGTTTGAGCATAGTTTATGATATTATCGTATATTTTGCTATTTATTTATTTTATGCTAAATCGTGATGTAAAAGTAAATGACTTTATTGAATATAATATTACTCGTCATTATTATTAGATCTTATATTTCTGAGGTTACTTGTTCTTAACAATTTAAGCGATATATGTTTCAAATAATTGAATTGATGCAATAAATCAAAATATAAACGATGTACTATGACATAAAATGTTTACTTAATATTTATATTCTTTCTTAAAAGTAGTTATGATTTTTTTATCTTATATGAAATAAATGATAATTTCTTTGTACTTATTGAGTTAATTAAATTATAAGATAAATAATCCAATTTTTTTATTTAAGAATAAATTATTTGTAACAGGTCAACCGAAAGAACATGTATAATAAATGAGTCGTTCTCGGTTTCACCGGGGCTGTTAGTTGAATCTGTTGTTTCACGTTTTTGAGGTTTTAAACTATAAACCGATTGACACACGACATGACTATGACAACAAATATACAAATCGCTATCCCTACTTAAAATTACGGTAACTTATACAAAGACAATGAAAACTAAGATAAAATCATAAACGTGGGGAGACAGTTCCACTGAGGTTAAAGAAGAAAAGAGTTTAAAAGGGGTTTGAAACTTAAATAGATGTCTTATTTTTTTTTATGCATTTCATCGTACTGTGCTCTCCAAAAAAAAAAAAGGTTTAATTGCAAATTACTCGCTCATCGCACAAAGGCAATTATTCAATTTCCATAACTAATAACTAAAAGATTACGTCATTTCATCATCTTTGCTCGTGCAAGTGAAAATGGAAGAAATGAAGCCTGATGCTTCTGACCGGAAAATTTACTGGTTATGATGACACTACTACAAAAGGAATATCCTTTTAATGGATAGCAAGGTCCTTTATATAGTATTTGTTGAGACTAAAGTGATTCTCCAGCAGACCCAATGCTACGACCACCAAGGAGAAAGAAGTCACCAAAGGAAATGCTTGGACAAGAGGAATGTTTACAAGAGGAATATGACTTGTATTTCTTTCTTAGTCATTACAAGATGGAGCCAATGACCCCTATTTATAGGGAGTGTTCGAAGGAGGAATCCTTCTCCATGTTTCTAGAATTTTCCTATCTAAGAAAAATCTAGACTAGTCCTATTGCTTTCTAGACTAATGTAAGAAACTTCTAGAACCTACGAGAGCTTTCTAGACTAAGAGACTTCTAGAGACTACGAGAGAAGGAGCCATTAGTCGGATGTTGTCAACTTTATCACTCCCCCTCAACACCGACTTGCTCTTCTTGTCATTCCAAGTTTTGATCGAAACTCCTCAAGCTTGCTAGCATTCAATCCTTTTGTTAGTATATCCGCTCGCTGATCTTCTGTACCAATATATTCTAGTGCGATCTCTCCTTGTAGCACTTTTTCTCGCAAGAAATGATAGTGGACCTCCACGTGCTTAGTTCTTGCATGGAACACTGGGTTTTCAGCTAATTGGATTGCTGACTTATTGTCACAGGATAAAGAAACTGCATAGTCAGCTTGCTGATGAAGGTCTCTTAATAACTGCATAAGCCAAGTAGATTCTTGAGTTGCATTTGCAGCGGCTCTGTATTCTGCTTCTGTGGTGGAGAGGGAGACTGTTGGTTGTCTCTTACTACACCATGATATTGCTCCCCCTGCAATACTGAAAACATATCCTGTGGTTGATCTTCGAGTGTCGCGATCTCCGGCATAGTCCGCATCGCAATATCCGATCAATTTGCAATCGCCTTTGATCTTGTAGAGTATCCCATAATCCATCGTTCCCTTTATGTACCTTAAAATTCGTCGGACTGCTTCAAGGTGAGGCTTCTTTGGAGATTGCATAAATCTGCTTACCAAACCGACCGCATAGGAGATATCTGGCCTTGTGTGTGTCAGGTAGATCAGACTCCCAACCAACTGACGATACATTGTTGACTCTTCAAGATCCTTGCCTTCATTTGCACTAAGCTTAGCGTTGAACTCAATAGGTGTTGATATCGGCTTGCACTCGGACATCCCGTATTTCTTTAGTAGCTCTTTTGCATATTTCTGTTGACATAAGAATAAGCCTTCCGGAACTCGATCGACTTCTAATCCCAAGAAATGCTTCAATTCTCCGAGCTCCTTCATGTGGAACCTCACAGAAAGATTATCTTTGATCAACTTGATCTCTAAGTTGTCATCTCCTGTGATGATAAGGTCGTCCACATACACGAGCACCACTGTAATTTTCTCTTCTCGAACTTTGATGAAGAGACTTGAATCAGCCACTGTTAGAGTATATCCACCCTGGATTAAGAACTCTGCAATCTTACCGTACCATGCCCGTGGTGCCTGCTTCAATCCGTATAAAGCTTTCCTTAATTTGCAAACATAGCTGGGGTGGTACTTATCTGCAAAGCCCTGGGGTTGCTCCATGTAGATTGCCCGATCCAGCTCTCCATGCAAAAAGGCATTCTTCACATCCATCTGCCAAAGTTTCCAGGTCTTACTTGCAGCCAGGGCGAGTAGAACTCTGACAGTTGTTATCTTTGCTACTGGGCTAAATGTCTCATTGTAGTCCAAACCATACTGCTGTGAGAATCCTCGAGCGACAAGACGGGCCTTGTATCTTTCCACGGATCCGTCGGGACGAGTCTTCACCTTATAGACCCACTTGCAAGATATGGGTGTCACCTCGCTGGGTTTAGGAACCAACTCCCAAGTTTGGTTTTCTTCTAGGGCTCGAATTTCTTCTTGCATTGCTTCTCGCCATACCTTGTGCTTGGATGCTTCTTCATAAGTTGATGGCTCATGTGGATCTATATCTTCCGCAAGTGCTGCGTCTATGTATCGTGTTGGCGGTCTCCGTTGCCTAGTGGATCTTCTCAACGGTGTCATCCCGTCACCAGTTTCTTCTTCTGTTGCATTCTCCTCAGAGGACCTTTGGTACACTCCTGTTTGCCAAGGTCTCTCTTCTTCTGTATCATCATTTCTTATTATAGAAGGCCCTTCTTCAGTTTCTTCAAAAGTTGGTTTTAGTGTTACTAGCTCCCCCTGCTTAATGTGATCCTTGTTTTCTTCTATTGTTGAGGGTGACCACCAAGAAGTTGCTTCATCGAAAACAACGTTCCTTGATACGGTGCACTTGTTGGTCGTAGGATCGCAGCATCTCCATCCTTTCCTCTCTGTGTCGTATCCTACGAAGATACACTTGGTCGCCTTCTTGTCGAACTTGCTCCGCAAGTGGCTAGGGATGAAGACATAACAAACACACCCAAAGACTCGAAAGTGGCTTACTGTAGGCTTCATCTTCCATAGTAGCTCGAAGGGTGTCTTGAACTTGAGGCGAGCTTGGGGTAGCCTATTTGCAACATCTGCAGCCGTTTTCATGCACTCTGCCCAATATCTTCCTGGGACATTTCTGGCGTGCAACATGCTTCTGCATACTTCTGCAAGATGCCTGTTCTTCCTTTCTGCCACCCCGTTCTGCTGTGGCGTGTGGGGACAAGTTAACTGTCGTCTTATCCTGTTCGCCTTTAGGTATTCTCCAAACTCCCGGGAGGTATATTCTCCCCCGTTGTCAGTACGTAGGCACTTCACCTTCGTCTGCAGATCGCTCTCCACCTTGATCTTGAACTCTATGAACTTCTGTAGGGCTTCTGACTTTTCTTTCATGAAGTATACCCAGACGTACCTTGAGTAGTCGTCGATGAAAGTCACCATGTATCTACAGCCACCTATTGATGGATGTTTCACTGGACCGAATACATCCGAGTGGATCAACTGCAATGGTTTCTCAGCCCTGTACTTGGATTCTTCGTACGGTAACTGGTGTGCTTTACCGTACTGGCAGCCTGAGCAGACGTTGTCGACGTTTACTTCTAGCTGCGGGAGACCCTTCAACATCTCCTTGCTCATCATCACCTTTAACTTGTGGTATCCGACGTGTCCAAGCCTCTCGTGCCACAGGTCAGCTGTCTCATTCCTCTTCACCTTGTCTATGTATGCCGATTCTGCTGACATCACATAGATGGAGTTTACCTTCCGTCCTTCCATGATCGGCGTCCCAGAAAACTTCAACTCGTGGTAGACCTTGACGTCATCAGGTCCGAACACCACGAAATTACCAGGGGCTGTCAGTTGGGCTACTGACAGAAGATTCTTTTTTATCCCAGGGACATGGTAGACTCCTTGGAGTTGCACCTTGTTGGCACCATCATCGACGTCAATAACAGTCTTCCCGACATGAGCGATAGGTAGTCTGGAGTTGTTGGCGGTGACGACGACTCGCTGTCCTTTGTATTCTGATAGCTCCCGTAGCTTCTCCTCGTCACCTGTCATATGGTTGGAGCACCCCGAGTCAAATATCCAGTTCTCTGCATAGTTCACAGAGTTGTTGTGAACTACTGCAAGAGCCTGGTCTTCCAACAACTGATCTTCTTCCATCACAGCGAGAGATGCTTCAAGGTTCCATTCATCTTCAGATTTATCTCCTTCTTGATTGGCTGACGTGGCAGCATTTCCTTCCACGTTCTTCTTCTTGAACCAGCAGTCTCTCGCATAGTGGCCCTTCTTTCCACAGTTGAAGCATTTTTCATCGTTTCGCTGTGCTAGTTTGTCTTCTCGTTTCTCGTGTTGTGGTCTAGACAGTTGGTGCTCACGCCGTCCACCTCTACCACCTCGAGAGAATTTTCTATTCTCAGGCCTCTTATATGTAGCAGAGTTTCTCCCTCTGTTGCTATATAGAGCCTCTTCTTCACTTTTCAAAGATACGCCCGCCATCTGTTTTGCTAGCGTCTCCTGATTAGCTAGCAAATTTTCTAAATCCTCTAACGACGGCGGCGTAGGCCATCCTTGCACAGCTGCAATGAATCCCCTATACTCTGGTCGTAACCCATGGATGATAATCCTTCTCATCCTATCGTCACTGATCTTGGAGCATGGGTCTAACTCCGAAATCTCTCGGCAGATAGACTTTACCTTCGTAAAATACTGATTAATTCCTAAATCTCCTTGTCTAACCGCCATTAAATCATTCTCTAGCAACTGAAGCCTCATATCATTTTTTTTCGAGAACCTAGTTGCTAGTATATTCCAGGCATCCTTTGGGGTAGTGGCGTACCTTATGTGCTCTAGCATCTCCTCTTCTATGGTGGTCTTTATGGTGAACATGGCCTTCCCTGCTTTAATCCGCCATTTCCTCAAATTGGCAGCATCCTCCTCTGGTGGGGTTGTCTCACTTCCACCAATGATCTCCCAGAGATCTTGGCCTTGGAGATATGACTCCATGCACGTCTTCCACGTGCTATAATTCTGGTTGTTTAATTTCTTCAGCATGCCGACAGTATTAATTTCTGCCATACCGAATTTACTTTCTGGAAGCGTAGCCTGGTTCCTGACCTAATGCCCAACGCAATCCCGGATTGCAGCTTCCTTGGTAGAACTTCGGCAGTATTTCGGCAGAACCTTCGCTTGTACTTCTGAAATATCTCCACGAGATTTCGGCAGAACCTCTGCTAGTCTTAGCAGAACCTTTACGGGATTTTGATAGAATCTCCGCAAAAAAATTCGACAGAACCTCCGCAGAACTTCGACACAATCTCTGCGGGACTTCGGCAGCTCAACCTCGACAACCCGTACAACCTCGCTCTGATACCAAATGTTGAGACTAAAGTGATTCTCCAGCAGACCCAATGCTACGACCACCAAGGAGAAAGAAGTCACCAAAGGAAATGCTTGGACAAGAGGAATGTTTACAAGAGGAATATGACTTGTATTTCTTTCTTAGTCATTACAAGATGGAGCCAATGACCCCTATTTATAGGGAGTGTTCGAAGGAGGAATCCTTCTCCATGTTTCTAGAATTTTCCTATCTAAGAAAAATCTAGACTAGTCCTATTGCTTTCTAGACTAATGTAAGAAACTTCTAGAACCTACGAGAGCTTTCTAGACTAAGAGACTTCTAGAGACTACGAGAGAAGGAGCCATTAGTCGGATGTTGTCAACTTTATCAGTATTCTTTTAAAAACTACATACATTCATCAAATAATTACAAATTTAGTACTTATATTTATCACAGGCAGATGTTGTGTCTTCCTCTTTTAAGTATTCAATGTGAATGTTTCCAGAACACTTCATCAAAGATATAACATACCATTTCTCCTGTGATATAGTGAGAGAGGTTTAGGGTTTAGACTCGCGCATAACTGTTGTAACTTTTCACGAGTTGTGGAAATGTGTGGATAAACTCTGTAAGTGTAAGCTTCAATTAAGCTCATTTTATTGCTAGTGTTGCTTTCGTAAACAGTATTTGATAGAGGAAACTAACTAGAAGGAAAATAGTTTTCCAATGATGTTATAATAACATGTTCAATTCTAAAACACGTCTAAAGGAACGAACGTGGCTGTCCATGCCTTAACAAGAAAAATTTGGTTGATTACCATTAATTATGGAATCCATGTTAATTGGGTTTGAGGTGTTGAAGGATCTATATGCCCCTGATGACGACATCGAGGAGTTTTAACTATGAATGCTTGACTAAGTTTATCGGGCATTCCCATCGGATTCCTATTTCGAGGATCAAGGTTGTGCGTTCCTCGGAACTCCGTTCGAGAATTATTGATTCGTGGAGTCAATAGAGGAAGGATCACTAAACATTTTGGATTGCCTGACTGTTGGTTTGATGGTGTGGCAAGTGTCAGCGAGCGAAGAGTCGCACGAGATCAACCTTCCTGGAGATTACAGAGTTTTCGTGACCTTTAATGTTCAAGAATTAGCTCTGTACGAAGGTGACGAGGGCTCCTCCGATTTGAAGGCAAATCATTTTCAACAAAAGGGGGAGAATGACGCAGAACTCAATCAACTCGAAAAGGCTCGCTCGAAAATTATGGGAAAACTACTAGCCTATTACGTGCTCAAGTGGATCCGGCCCATGTGTGGCTTCAAACCCGAGTATGTTTTGGAAAAGTGAAGCCCCCACAAACAAGTCCAACACATGAGAAGCACGAATTCAAAATCTTGAAAAGTAGTAGGCAATTGAAGACAAACCCGCGTTAGGTAAAGAGGGAAATTTACTCAACCAACTGGCTCACACTCATTCAGACAGCCCATGTGACGAACTCGTATCAATAACACTTTATATCATTTTACCCTAGTTATTATTTCTATCTATTGTAAGTGAAACGGGACAATTTTTTTTTTTTTTTACAAGAAGGATAGTTATTATTACACGTGGTTTAAAAAAAATCGAGAGGAAATTTTAAAAATTATGATGGAGGGCCAGCCCCTGTTTCTCTAAACTCCATCAGTTAATTATTAAGAATGGACTCGTCATGTAAAAGATAAAGTGGTTCCCACCTTTTTCCTTTCCACACCCAATGATTTGAAAAAATCGATTTAATTTAGTGCACGAGGTTTCGTTTAACAAGTCTTCCTTGGGAAAATGGCAGAAGTAAACAAACCGGCGTTAGTTGAGAGTAAAATATTCCACACCCCAACATGGGTTGGGTTGATTCAATAATTTGAATTCGTTTAAATTATTATATGTAGTCAGGATTAACCAGAAATATTCCGGAGATTCTTTTTTAGTTCCCATGTGCCAAACGGAAGCGTCTAACGGTACGTGCACGTAACGGTTACGTAGTTTACTAATTAATACTAATTTTTTTTAGTAAATTTTACTAAAAGTTGACCGTTACTAACGAAGTCAACGCAAAATTAGTAAAAAATATAGTAAAATTTACTAAAATCCGGTCAACTTTTAGTAAAGTCAACGCAAACTTAGTAAAAAAGTATGTAAATTTTACTACTTTTTTTACTGTTCACAGCAGTCCAAGTTTACTAATTTTGCGCTGACTTTACTAAAACATTTCCGTTAGTAACGTCAACGCATAATTAGTAAAAAAGGTAGTAAAATTTACTGTTGTTTTACAAATTTTGCGTTGACTTTACTAAAATATTTCGTATTTTAGTAAAGTCAACGCAGAATTAGTAAAAAAAAGTAGTAAGACGTTACTAACGGAAATGTTTTAGTAAAGTCAGCGCAAAATTAGTAAAAAACGTAATAAATTTTACTACTTTTTACTGTGCGAATTATGCCGATAATTAGTAACTGTTTACTAATTCTGGTGTTTTGTTTAGTAAAAAACTCTTCCACTTAGTAAATTTTACTAATTTTGAGTTGTTTTTACTGAAAAAAGTAGTAAACTATTACTAAAAAATGAAGGTGTTTACTAACGAATTTACTAATTTGAACAGTGTTTCAGAACCTAACTCCGAACCAATTTTTTGATGTGAAATTACTGGTTTACCCCCGTTACAGGGGAGAAATTAGGTTCGTAAATAGGTTCGGATTTCACTGATTAGTAACGGGGGTAAAACGGTAATTTCCCTACATAAATAGGTTCGTAATAGGTTCGGAAACACTGTTCTAATTAGTAAATTCATTCGTAAACACCTTCATTTTTTAGTAACAGTTTACTACTTTTTTTAGTAAAAACATGTCAAAATTAGTAAAATTTACTAAGTGGAAGAGTTTTTTACTAAAAAAACACCAGAATTAGTAAACGGTTACTAATTATCAGCATAATTCGTACAGTAAAACGTAGTAAAATTTACTACGTTTTTTACTAATTTTGCGCTGCCTTTGCTAAAACATTTCCGTTAGTAACGTCAACGCAGAATTAGTAAAGAAAGTAGTAAAATTTACTCCTTTTTTTACTAAAACTGGTTTGACTTTACTAAAATATGAAAAATTTTAGTAAAGTCAACGCAAAATTAGTAAAAAAAGGAGTAAAATTTACTACTTTTTTTACTAATTCTGCGTTGACGTTATTAACGGAAATGTTTTAGTAAAGTCAGCGCAAAATTAGTAAACTTGAACTGCTGTTAACAGTAAAAAAGTAGTAAAATTTACATACTTTTTTATTAAGTTTGCGTTGACTTTACTAAAAGTTGACCGGATTTTAGTAAATTTTACTACATTTTTTACTAATTTTGCGTTGACTTCGTTAGTAACGGTCAACTTTTAGTAAAATTTACTACTTTTCTTTAATATTAATTAGTAAACTACGTAACCATTACGTACACGTACCGTTAACCACTTTCTGTGGGAAAGTGATAAGAGAAAAATAATTTCTTCATTTTTCGAGACCACTTTATTCACAGAGTGATCTCACTTTCCCTAACTTTTTATGGCCGACAATAACGACTGGGTCGAATATAATTTGAGGTCTTGTCTTCTTTTAATTACTAAAGAATTGACGCGTCACGTGATGAGTAGTTGCTTGACTTAAACCAGAAGTCGTGCCGGTTCTTATTATATTTGGCAAATAATTCGAAAGCAGAAGGTGTTATCTTATACGGCTTCCACGTTTTGAGCAGGTCCGGATCTGGTCAAACAATGTTAACAGCGTTGTTGTTTGACATGGCGGAATTATTCTAAATGAAAAAGACGTAGAATTCAGGAATCTTTATGCTCGCATTATACAGGGGGTACCCATTTTCCTTTTCACACTCTACGAGGACTAAATAGTATGGAGTTAAATAATCGATTTTAATCCATGTCCTTGCCACGTTCGATAGTTTATGACTTTTGTAACATTTGGTTGATCACTTACAATCTTGACATATTACGAGATAATAATTCCTGCTGCAATTGAATTCCCCCGTCCTTAAAAAGGAAAAACCCCCAAGGAGAGTCTAATCACTACACCTCCCTCAAAGGATGACTTTCCCAGTGATTGGTATGATGAAAAGCAATAACATTCATAGTATCTCCTTCAACCCCATCACCTCCTCTTGTTTTGTTATGGTCTTCTTCTGCGACAGGTTTTGGCGACGGCGGGATCATTCCTCGGGGCAGGGCAGCAATAGAAGCTTCCGGTTCTGGGTTCAAGGCAATCTGGAATGCATGGGAGCTCCGTGGGATGGTAGTCCTCAGCCTCAGCATCCAGGTCTTCCTCATCTTCATCGGCAACCGCCGCAAGCACTCTCCTGGAGCTTTCACCACCTTCGTCACCTGGGTCACCTACCTGATGGCCGATCCGGTGGCTGTCTATGCAGTCGGTATTATCACAACCAAGCTAACAAAATTGACCGAACTAAGTGCCGACTTCAACGTTGAGCTCTCGGCGTTCTGGGCGCCCTTCCTTCTGCTCCACCTGGGCGGCCCCGATACAATAACTGCCTACGCGCTTGAAGACAACGAGCTGTGGCTGAGGCACTTTCTGTCTCTGCTTACCCAAGCAGGAGTGACCTTTTACATCTTGCTAATGGCCTGGAATGGATCGAGCCTCTCAATCATGACAATCGGGATGATGATTGCGGGCATTGTCAAGTACAGCGAGAGGGTGTGGGTGCTGTGGAGTAGTAGCTCAGAGCAATTCCGCAATTCAATCCCCAACCACGCCTCGATTTTGTCCAAGGTATGTGACCTTAGAATACCACAAGGATGACTTCAATTGCAAATTAGGATAAAAAATTGAAACTCAAGAAGATATTTGGTAGGAAAAGAAAAGGGTTAATCTCAAACAAACAATTAATCTTACGTATTCCGTAATCTCGAACAAACAATTAATCTACGTATTCCCTAGGTGGCGGAAGAGCAGAAGCTGAGGGTGGCCGAGGGATTCAAGGTCGTGCCACATGAAGTGATCGAGGTTCGAGAAGCTGCCATGGAGTACAATTTGGAGGATTCGGACTTGTTCGAAGAGAAAGGCAATACCAATGAGATGTATAGAAGTTGTCTGGTTGAGCTGCTAGCAGCCCGGGGACTCGTCACCATCTTCCAGCGGCTCTTTGCCGATCTCCTCCTCAGTTTTCAAGACCGTGACACGAGCCTTGCAATACTAGACGGTAAGGACTTTAGGGTTGCTTTCAAGATCATCGAGATCGAGCTCGGGCTCATGTTCGATGTGCTCTACACCAAGGCAAAGGTTATCGACACCTGGTGGGGCACTGCCCGCCGAGTCGGGGTGATGCTCTTCTCTGCTGTCATCCTGGTATTGTTCTTGTTGGTGGAAGTCAGAAGTAATTCCTATTCCCCAGTTGACCTCGGCGTGACCTTCCTCTTGCTCGGGGTGGCCATCTTCTTGGAAGTGTATGCACTGGCATTCCTCATGTTCTCGGACAAGGTGGCGTGCTGGCTAATTAAGAGCAAGAGATTCAAAGCCCTCAAGAGAATCCATCGTATCAAACCTTTGCAGAAAAGACAGCGCTGGTCTCGCAAGATGTCTCAACTCTGTCTCCTCAGTTTCTGCCTCAGGGAGAAGCACCTATTCTGCGATCGCCTCCTGAAGCTTGCCGGGGTAGATGAGACAATTGAGAAGCACTTCTACAAAACTAACAAGAAGGTGACTGACAATTTGAAAAAGGTCATCGTGGAATACATCAAAGGGGAGAAGTCCAGCTGGAACACCCGAGGGAGCAAGATCCTGGGGAAGTTCAAAGAAGCGGAAAAGTTACGATGGAGCATTGAATTGGAGTTCGACGAAAGCATCCTCATTTGGCACATTGCAACGGAGTTGTGTCTTAACCCAAGGAATCCAGATTCTCTCATCCCTTCCGGTCAAGAAAAACGTATTCAGGATAACATAGGATCATACATCGAGACCGGCACACTTCTTTCGAGGTATCTCATGTACCTCTTCGTGTTCCATCCATATATGCTGCCAACGGGGATTGGACGCCTCAAATTTGCTGACACCTACACTGAAGCGATGAGATTCTTCGATGAGCTAAAGTCGATAAAGGGCAAGGAGAAGCGCGGTAAGGAGAAGCCGGGTTTCACATGTTGTGGCCTGAACACGAAACAATTATGTAGTTGCGTTATCACCAAACTCAAATCCGTGTGGAAACAGTATGGGAAAACGGATGAATACAAGGTAAGGGATGCATGCAATGAGCTTCGTGACCGCTTGAACACGAAACTCAACATGACCATCGTGAAGGAGGACAAGAGCAAGTTTGTGCTGTTCCATGGGTGCCTTCTCGCATCGCAGCTCGAGAAGTTTAATGACCAGGAGATGAAGTGGGAGGTCATTGGCATGGTGTGGGTGGAACTGCTTGCATACGCAGCGGCCAAGTGCAAAGCGAATTACCATTGCCAGCAGCTGAGGCGGGGCGGGGAGTTCTTGACTCATGTCTGGCTCCTGATGGCTCACTACGGCTTGACCGATCACTTCCAAATTCCTCACGCGCCTTCAATTACGGAGCTGATTGTTACATGAACGTAAAACCAATATGCCAGTGTTGCCATCTTCCCTTCACATTCTCTCCTTTTTCAATAAAAATCATCGGACTGTTCCCACCATAATTTCTCGATTCACTTTTCAATCAATGACAGTAATGTAATATTAGAATGGTTGCATAAATGTATGACACCTCAATGCTCATAACATCACGAATCAATGATAGAAAATCAAAATGTTGTCTTAAGAAGAACTCGATGCATTGAAACTGTAGATACCCCAAATTGTCACGCCGCCCGTAATCGTTTGGAATAACATCGCAAATTATTCGAACGGATACAACGATCATGTTCTTTAAATATTATGTTCACGTCTTTTTCGTTGAGCTCCAAACATCTATTTTAGTCATCCCGATAAATATGGCCTATGCGTTGTCCGCTGAGATAGACCCCCACTTCGACAATTTTCATGAACAAATATGTCCATTAAAGGGTGCCTCTACTTACTACGATGACAGTAGGGAAGGAGGCCAAAAGCAACACTTCTAATCATTCTCATCCCTGAAGTCACCAGCTTCATGATGGTTTCCTTACCTGCGGCGCCTCACCATGCTTTGGAAGATGGCTCCCCCCGTCAGCAACGTCACCAACCTGACAACGGTGTTGCAGCCTTTCCTTGGGGCGCTCAATGGCCCTTCTTATCCATTTCTTCCTCTTCTACTTAACCCAGCCTCGGCGAGCTCCTCCCAGGGAGGAGGCATTCCAAAAAAAGTGGGATCTCACTTCCCACCATCACCAACCGCAGAACCAAGCCCCAAGGCAGGCCTGGCTATCCGACAACAACCGAGGAAGGAACCCCTCCCCGTGAACTCGGACCCAAACCAGCGGTGGCGATAGTCAGTTTTGATCGTGACTATGATGATGACAACGGTCAACCTCAGCTTCGGACATCCCTAGACCCAGCTGCTACTCAACGGTGTTGGTCACCTTGCCTAAGCATCCTCAGACTTGGCGACCCCAATTTCAGCCCCGGAACCGGAGTTGACAGCGGAAACCATCCTTTTCTGGGCGCTCGTAAGGTTGGCAGCAGCCAGACCTGTCTCCTCTGATGCTCCCAAAACCCACGGCGACGCTTCCATCTTCCCCGGCGTCCCTGAGACTCGCAGCCGCACTCTACCCAAAGGAGGCTTCCAGCCGACGTCTCCGCAGCCCGTCTCCCCGGCGACTTCGAAGTCAGCGGCCAGACCCAACATCCTCAGACCTCACAGCAACGGACCCCCTCCCCCGCCTCTCGTTTCAACCGGCGCCCCGCTGACGGCGTTCCAGCAAGCCGCCCCCGCCTGTCTTCAGAACCGGTCCAACGACCGGCAGAGAGCCAGCAAACCCGTCTCCGACGCCACCTTCTCCCGGAGTTGCCCCGGCGATCCCAGCTCCGTCGTGAACCAGCCGCGCCCCTGAATCTCCACCGGACCTCATCTTGGACACCCCAAGGCGGCTGTCCCGAACCCGGAGACAAACCCATCCTCACCCGGCTTTAAAGCCGGCCCGACGACATGCGGCCAGCCAGCAAACGGCTCCTCGACCTCCCTGACGTCCCCACTCGACCTCATCCCGTCGACCCTTCCACCCCGCCGCCGTGACGCTCTTCCCCAGCGGCGATCAGGCTCCGGAGACACCACCTTTAACGGCGGCCCAGCTCGCCTTCCTGATCTCCCTGAGGCTGGCAGCAAAGAGTCCATCTTCATCCCGGCGCCCAGAACCCCCAGCGGCGACCTGTTTCTCGGCGACCTCGAATCTGTCGGCCAGACTTCTCCACCAACGTCTCCCAGCCGTCCGCGGACCAGACCAGCCCTCCCCATCCCTGAAGCGGCTCAGACCCAGCACCCCATCTCTCCAGCCGTACCAACTCCAAGACCCAGCAATGGTAGCGAGTTTCAGGCTCCCTTCCCGTAGAGACGGACCTGACCACGGCTGTGATGAGCCCTCCCGGAGTCCTCAAATCCGGTGAACGGCAGCTCCCTCACCGGATCCGGCGACGCGCCCGTCCCCACGGCTCCCCCTCACCCAAAGCAGTGAGCCAGCACCCCGGTGCCGTCCCAGGCCTGGGTTTTGAAGATGCCGTGCCCGTTCACTGATCAACCGACCAGCCCCATCCTCGCGGAGCAAGTCTGCCTCCGGAGTCCTCTTCAAACAGGTCGATTCCCTCCTTTGATTTCTTCTCTGGTCGTTCGTGCGTGGAAGAAATCAAATTGTTTCGACTTGGTTCGTCTGAGCAATACTGTAGGAGGAGACGGGACATCATATGGGAGACAGCTCAGAAAGGTCATTTCTTTTACTTATTTACTTGTTACAATTGTCTCATTCGATGTTCACAATTTTTTTTTTTTTAGATAATTCATATTTAATATTTTTAATAATCAAAACCTTTTTTTTGGTTAGATGCAATCAAAATATGTTTATATTTTGTGTCCTTCATTTGTTAAAATTAGCATGATCTTATCCTTGATTACATACATGAAATCAATATATTATGAATATTCTTAACCTCTATCTCCCTTTTGTTTTACATGTAAAACACGATCAAACTTCTCGGACATTTTCGAAGATTTTACAACAAGTAAACGCCTTCAACCAAAACGGTAAGACATGCCTTACTAATTTAATTCGATTGAATTTAAATTTGATCGATATTAATGACTTGGCATCGGCATCTTCCTCTACTTTGCATGTAAACACCAAGGAATTACTACCAAGGAATGCATCCTCCGACGACGCGGACGATCGACATCAACGGGCTCACAACGCCCCGTAAGTATCGCTCTTATTTCATTAAGTCCTAATTATTCATTTTGATTTAAATTAGGACTTTCTGACCACTTCTTCATTTTTCCTTGCATGTACATCGAGTTATTAATCTCGGAAGGTCAACCCCACAATTTCGAAGATTAACTCGAAGGCGCGTGTATCAAACCACGTAGATCTACCCCGGCCTAAAAACCGCGGGCTCGAAGATTTAAAGCGGCCCCAACCTTCAATCAAAGGTACAAAGGGGAGGTGCGGGCCTCCCCGAATTTTCTTTAAACCCACTTGTAACGGATTGCGGGCCCAAGTGTATAGGCCCGTAATCACCGCCCTTCCCCGCTCTTTTGATCTAAATAATTGCTTGTGATTGCGCGTATGCTTAGGCTTTAAGTTTTACGTCGCATGCTTGGTTTTAATCAAACAAACCTAAATTCGGGTCCAACGCCCGTTAAAACGTCGATAAGAGTCCGGCCTACTCCCGGATCGGGCCCAATACCCGTCAATCAAAAGTTAAACTTTTTTTGGACAAATCGCCACCCTTCTTCGCATGTTTAGAATATAAAGGTTAGTAAATAGGAATCCCCGAACCCAGACTCTGATTTTTCCGACTTAAAATCACACTATTTTTTTTATAAGTCGGTGGCGACTCCGAACAAGTTTTCCAAAGTTAAAACTAAACAACACCCCTTTTTTCGGAGCCATTTAGGATGAGGTGACGGCAAACCGAGCCGCTCCCTGGATCCTCCCGGAATTTCCCAAGCGAGGTCTTAACGCAGCCTTTCGCCCGTCGCCTTCAAGGACTGGAGACGGTCGGCGAAACGCCCCGCAGATCCGCTCGGGAACCAAGGGATGTTTCAACCCGGGTCCCCTTTCCGCAGCGTCCGGCGCTCGAGCCGGAACGTCGACCGGACTGGGCCTCGGGGGAGCGGGCCCGGATCCTCGGGCTGCCCGAGCCGCAGCGCGCGTGCTAGGCCGGAGGGCGTGCGTACATCCCGGATGGCGACTCCGCTGGGGATTCTCCGCATGTGGATTCCTACCGAAAACCTTTTACAAACCACATGCGGAGGGGAGTTATTTGTTTTCGCATGTAATTGATTGGCTCGGTGCCCTTTGTATGATCTCCTACCTGTGTTTGTTTACCGCGTTATTAGGCATACATAGGTAAGTCCCTATACCCGGGACTAGGATCTTTAGGGGGTCACCGAAAGGCACGGCCTCGCTGCTTCCTGCGGCTTGTAGGCTATGGACCGGGACCCGCCTCCCTTAGTCCGAGGGAGGTCTTAGAAACCTCCATCCGAGTCTAGAATTGATTGCCCACTACAGGTACCAGACGCCTCACGTATATTTGTCTGTTAGTAAGTGACTGCTACATGTGCAGGGACAGGTGTAGATACGCTTTGTCTGCTATAACTGTAAAATTAACACTGTTCGTTTTGCAGTTGGGTGGAGTTTATTACAATGGGCTTCAACAACCTTCATTTCTCCTATCCCTACCTATTTTACTGCTTACTGCATTCATACATTCGCATGACCACATGTGTATCTGTTTGATTGCAGTAGTTACATTATCATGTCATCCACAGTTCTGCTCCATTGCATCACTACGTCTCATTTACAATTGCAATTACGTAATGCATATACGAGTGTGATTCAACATCATGAACTTATCATGCATCGATTACACTGTTGCATGATACTAATCCAAACATTCTCTCTATTTTCTTGTAAAGGTTTAATTCTCCAACATGGCTCCTCGAACGGGAGTAGGGACAAAGCATGGCATTACAAATCTACAAGCACAAGAATGCCAAAGATTTATCGACGACTACCAAGGCCCAAAGTCGAACATCTAACAATATGAAGACCAAAGTTTCCATTACGGCTACAAAGGTCCAAAGCCGTGCGTCGAACGACATGAGCCCAAAGTGATATCAACGGCTACCAAAGTACAAAGCCAAACACGAACACCAAAGATCACCCAACGGCTACCAAAGTTCAAAGTCGAACCTACAACAACATGAAAATCCCAAGGAGGTTACAGCTCACCAGCCAATCGCAGTCAACATCAGAGCTAATGATGAGCCCATATCCACAGACATGCTTAGATCAGACATGCTGGGAACATCACGCCCCTAATCATCAATCGCCACAACTTCCGCACCAACAGAAACATCATTCCAAACACGGGCAATTCCCCAGCTTACAACTCAACAACACAATCCGACATAAGGGGCAAACCCCATCATTCACAACGGCATTGCGAGATCAGGACAGCTGCGAGCAATCAACCCCCAAATACGAACACTTCATTCAACCTCATCGTTTCTCCGACAACAAGAACTTGACGAATGCCGGATCCACAGCATCCCAACGACAAAAACATGAACATGGACCATATTCTTCAAGCGACGGCGAACACATAGCGCAACTGGCATTAGAAGCTCCCATTCGCTCTATTCGCCTTCTAACAGTTCAAAACATACATGATGAACTTACCGATATTTAAACTGCTAACACCGAGGCATCCATTTTACCTCGCAGGTACAAGTTGACTCGTCTGGGACTCACACAACAGCTTACCAATGCCAAAGAACATGACGTCTACCAAACGACGACGCATACTTCGACTGGGGCAATTCCCTTTGAATTCCCTATGGCACCCAAGCGGTCATCCCGACAGTAGTCAACCACTTACTCTCACCAAAGAAAAGAGGAGAAGGTCAGTTACCGCATCACTCATTAACGAGAAACAAGCACCTTGGCCTACTACATGAGTGGCTAATCCCCACCCAAGCCCACCACATGGCTCTATCAACTTTGCGCATTCACGACATTCAACCGAAGATCAATCATCTTAACGGAGAAAACTGTCATAAGCAATCGATGTAGGCGTTCTTCAACGCTACAATCACATGAAAGGGAGTACTCGTTCCTTGATCCATACTTCCCTATTTATGAAAATAAGTTACATGAGCTCACTTATTTTAGCCCTTGTCGCATGTTGACGAAGGCGTGGGTGGCAGGGTGGTAAATTTTCGAGCCAAAGCCTTGAAACAATTTTGAGCCAAAGTATCAAAATATCCTTTGTTGTCAACAAAACGACAATTTACATGAAAGGGAGTATTCGTTCCTCAACTGATACTATCTCTGCAAAACAGGTTACACGAGCTTACTTGTTTTGCCCTTCGGCTTGTCTCATAGGTACGTGAGCATCCTAGGCAGACGACGAAGGCGAGGGTGGTAGGGTGGAAACGTTTCGAGCCAAAGTTTCGAAACAGCCTTCGTTGGTAAAACAATGATGACGACAACACGAGAACAATCCCATGACAAATCTCCGAGTGATCCTGGGACAAATCCCCGACCGATCCTGGGGCAAATCTCCGAGTGATCATGGACATATCTCTGAGCGACCCTGGGGCATATCTCCAAGCTATCCTGGGACGAGACTGACCAATCTTGGATAACTCTCAGTTGACAAAATGGCCTTCGTTGTCAGAACAACGACATACATGAAGGGAGTATACATTCCTTGGCCAATAATTCTCAGTAAAAAACATATCACATAGGCCTACTTATTTTTGTCCTTGTTACATGTAGGTACGACAACGTCATGTCATGACAATCAAGACAACTTTCGAATCAAAGCTCTAAAGCAACATGTCGTCAACAAGATAACAAATTACATGAAAGGGGTACATGAGCATCCTAGGTAGACAATGAAGACAAGCAATAAAGCTTGAAGCCAGAACTTCAAAACAACCTTCGTCAGCAAACTTCATTATATCCCCAAGAAATCAACTGGGGCAAAGAACACTGACAATAATCATGAGAAGGGAGAATCATCCAAATATTACTCTCTTCATCAAGCTAAGTGAAATTACATGAGCCCATTGCGTTTACGTCCTTTGTCTCGTGGGCAGGTACAAGAGCTCCTCACACGTATGGTGCAAAACTCCTATGACAAAGGCGAGGGTGGCAGGGTGGCAAAGCTTTAAGCCAAAGTCTTGTAGCAATTTCGTCGGACCTTCGATTCCATCAGACGAAGATGTATTGATGAAATCGTAAAAAGGGAAGTACCAAAACTCTACTTCACCTCTCTTACAAATGAAGTTACACGAGCAAACTTCATTCTTACTCTAACAGAAACAAGTTGCATGAACTCTCTTGTTGCTTGCCATCTGTTTGATAGGTACATGAGCTTCCTTACACAACAGACGTCAGACAAGAGTAACTACTTCGTCAATCCTTTGATTCCTCCGGACAAAGATGCAATGGCGAAACACATAGAAATGGGAAGTATCAAAACTCTACTTCGCCTTTCATATAAATGAAGTTACATGAGCAAACTTCATTCCTACTTTAGAAGAAACAAGTTACATGAGCTCACTTTTTCTCTGTCCTTTGCTTAGCATAGGTACATGAGCACCCTATTTTATAGACAAAGGCGCGGGCGGTTGGGTGGAAAATTTCGAGCCAAAGCTTCGAAACTGCCTTTGTCATCACCAAAGATGATCGGAGTATCATCTACACTGCTCTCTAACAAAATTGCTCATATTTCCCCAGATGGAGTCGTATCTCCATTTCCCTAGCTGGAGTCATGCCCCCATTCAAGCTGGAGTTGGTTACGTACATCGCATTCCTTGACAAGAGTTGAATATACAAGCATATTCTTCCAGAACGACCATCGAGATGGGCATATTCATCTCATATCCCCAGCGGATACTCAACTTTATCATTATCTCCCCAAGCGAGAGTTGAAGTACATGAGCTAACTTCATCTCCGTCCATTGTCAACTGTGTAGGCACATGGACTCCGCACAGTACGGTACAAACTCCTAGGCAACGGCGTGGGTGGTCGGGTGGAAGCCATTCTGAGTCCAATCTCAAGGATCATGACTGGGGCATGACAGTGGAAACACTTTCCCCACGAAGCTTGCACAAGACCACCACCTTAGTACGACGTCTCCAAAGAGGTTTGCGTACCTAAACCTATTCACTTTTTAAGCGTTTGTGTGCCCATTTGCATACAATTTTAAATAAGAATGCTTCTGAGCAAGAATAGAGAAGGCAAACCCATTCCTAAACACCTACCCCAGAGTGATAAGTGCAAACACTATGAGGGTTCACATGTGAATGTCCGGGCGGACAACGAATCCCTTGACAAAGGATGCTCAAACCGGGATGAGATCGAGCATTTATTCTCTATCCCAAACACGGACATGACCATTGCTAGCCCTTCTGAGCCAAAGTTGAAGTTTTTACACACACTAGTCCCACCGAGTCTAAGGATCGCCTTACATCGAGGTTAATGGAGATCCTGTAGTTAAAAACCGGAAGCGACGGACCACAGAGGCGACACTTCCTCAAGGTTCAAGCGAAGAGGTACTATCAGCAGACGTGCTTGCAAGTTGACTTGTACCTAGGGACGAAAACCTCCAACAATTCTGCAAGACGTACAAATACTCAAGGAGTCCAAAGCAGCTCCAAAAAGATCAAAAGAGAAGAAAATGGGGCAAATCCTAACCATCAAGAAATATAAATCCCAAAGAGTCCAAGGCGTCTCCAACAAAGCAAAGAAAAAGAAATAAAATGGGACAAATCCCTGCATGAAAGCGAAGAAAGAGCAAAATCAGCGCAAAGACCAAGGTCGTCAAAAGCAAAGCGCAAAAAGAAAATAAAAGAGCAAATTAAAGCACCAGGGCCGACATGAAAGGCCGCAAAAGCGAAGATGCTATCTCCCGGAGAAAACGGGGACAAAACACTCCCCAAAATGGATTTCCAAAGCTCTAGTGGATCGGCCATCAATCCCCAACGGCGTGTCTCAATGGGCCTGCTGTCTGGTAGATGGAGAATTCGCTTGGACGGTGGAACCTCTATGGTACAATAGCTTCTGATGAGGTCCTTAGACTCGTTCCTTCAAAAAGACAAATTCAGATTCTCTATCCAAAGGCCTTACGCCAAAACTACATTTCAACCTAGATAAAGACTCTTTCGACTGGTACATGAGCATCCAAGTCAAGGGAATTCCAAAATCCAACTGAGATACTTTCAGAATTGAGAGTAAGACATGAGAGAAATTAGAAGCCCTTCCATGATCTCGCTCAGAAGGAATCTTAATAAGCTTCACCAAAGTAAAATATGGCCATGAATTTCGTAATCATACATGTTTGATTACACTCGTACATCACGGGAATGCATTTGTTACTAACATTTTCTTGATGAGATCCCAAGGTACAGATCTACCAAGAACAATTTCAATTAACAATTTGGGGTATTTATGACGTCCTTGCGAGAAAATCTTCTCAGATTCTCCCGCAAGGAGGGGCAAACTGTAGATACCCCAAATTGTCACGCCGCCCGTAATCGTTTGGAATAACATCGCAAATTATTCGAACGGATACAACGATCATGTTCTTTAAATATTATGTTCACGTCTTTTTCGTTGAGCTCCAAACATCTATTTTAGTCATCCCGATAAATATGGCCTATGCGTTGTCCGCTGAGATAGACCCCCACTTCGACAATTTTCATGAACAAATATGTCCATTAAAGGGTGCCTCTACTTACTACGATGACAGTAGGGAAGGAGGCCAAAAGCAACACTTCTAATCATTCTCATCCCTGAAGTCACCAGCTTCATGATGGTTTCCTTACCTGCGGCGCCTCACCATGCTTTGGAAGATGGCTCCCCCCGTCAGCAACGTCACCAACCTGACAACGGTGTTGCAGCCTTTCCTTGGGGCGCTCAATGGCCCTTCTTATCCATTTCTTCCTCTTCTACTTAACCCAGCCTCGGCGAGCTCCTCCCAGGGAGGAGGCATTCCAAAAAAAGTGGGATCTCACTTCCCACCATCACCAACCGCAGAACCAAGCCCCAAGGCAGGCCTGGCTATCCGACAACAACCGAGGAAGGAACCCCTCCCCGTGAACTCGGACCCAAACCAGCGGTGGCGATAGTCAGTTTTGATCGTGACTATGATGATGACAACGGTCAACCTCAGCTTCGGACATCCCTAGACCCAGCTGCTACTCAACGGTGTTGGTCACCTTGCCTAAGCATCCTCAGACTTGGCGACCCCAATTTCAGCCCCGGAACCGGAGTTGACAGCGGAAACCATCCTTTTCTGGGCGCTCGTAAGGTTGGCAGCAGCCAGACCTGTCTCCTCTGATGCTCCCAAAACCCACGGCGACGCTTCCATCTTCCCCGGCGTCCCTGAGACTCGCAGCCGCACTCTACCCAAAGGAGGCTTCCAGCCGACGTCTCCGCAGCCCGTCTCCCCGGCGACTTCGAAGTCAGCGGCCAGACCCAACATCCTCAGACCTCACAGCAACGGACCCCCTCCCCCGCCTCTCGTTTCAACCGGCGCCCCGCTGACGGCGTTCCAGCAAGCCGCCCCCGCCTGTCTTCAGAACCGGTCCAACGACCGGCAGAGAGCCAGCAAACCCGTCTCCGACGCCACCTTCTCCCGGAGTTGCCCCGGCGATCCCAGCTCCGTCGTGAACCAGCCGCGCCCCTGAATCTCCACCGGACCTCATCTTGGACACCCCAAGGCGGCTGTCCCGAACCCGGAGACAAACCCATCCTCACCCGGCTTTAAAGCCGGCCCGACGACATGCGGCCAGCCAGCAAACGGCTCCTCGACCTCCCTGACGTCCCCACTCGACCTCATCCCGTCGACCCTTCCACCCCGCCGCCGTGACGCTCTTCCCCAGCGGCGATCAGGCTCCGGAGACACCACCTTTAACGGCGGCCCAGCTCGCCTTCCTGATCTCCCTGAGGCTGGCAGCAGAGAGTCCATCTTCATCCCGGCGCCCAGAACCCCCAGCGGCGACCTGTTTCTCGGCGACCTCGAATCTGTCGGCCAGACTTCTCCACCAACGTCTCCCAGCCGTCCGCGGACCAGACCAGCCCTCCCCATCCCTGAAGCGGCTCAGACCCAGCACCCCATCTCTCCAGCCGTACCAACTCCAAGACCCAGCAATGGTAGCGAGTTTCAGGCTCCCTTCCCGTAGAGACGGACCTGACCACGGCTGCGATGAGCCCTCCCGGAGTCCTCAAATCCGGTGAACGGCAGCTCCCTCACCGGATCCGGCGACGCGCCCGTCCCCACGGCTCCCCCTCACCCAAAGCAGTGAGCCAGCACCCCGGTGCCGTCCCAGGCCTGGGTTTTGAAGATGCCGCGCCCGTTCACTGATCAACCGACCAGCCCCATCCTCGCGGAGCAAGTCTGCCTCCGGAGTCCTCTTCAAACAGGTTGATTCCCTCCTTTGATTTCTTCTCTGGTCGTTCGTGCGTGGAAGAAATCAAATTGTTTCGACTTGGTTCGTCTGAGCAATACTGTAGGAGGAGACGGGACATCATATGGGAGACAGCTCAGAAAGGTCATTTCTTTTACTTATTTACTTGTTACAATTGTCTCATTCGATGTTCACAATTTTTTTTTTTTAGATAATTCATATTTAATATTTTTAATAATCAAAACCTTTTTTTTGGTTAGATGCAATCAAAATATGTTTATATTTTGTGTCCTTCATTTGTTAAAATTAGCATGATCTTATCCTTGATTACATACATGAAATCAATATATTATGAATATTCTTAACCTCTATCTCCCTTTTGTTTTACATGTAAAACACGATCAAACTTCTCGGACATTTTCGAAGATTTTACAACAAGTAAACGCCTTCAACCAAAACGGTAAGACATGCCTTACTAATTTAATTCGATTGAATTTAAATTTGATCGATATTAATGACTTGGCATCGGCATCTTCCTCTACTTTGCATGTAAACACCGTGGAATTACTACCAAGGAATGCATCCTCCGACGACGCGGACGATCGACATCAACGGGCTCACAACGCCCCGTAAGTATCGCTCTTATTTCATTAAGTCCTAATTATTCATTTTGATTTAAATTAGGACTTTCTGACCACTTCTTCATTTTTTCTTGCATGTACATCGAGTTATTAATCTCGGAAGGTCAACCCCACAATTTCGAAGATTAACTCGAAGGCGCGTGTATCAAACCGCGTAGATCTAGCCCGGCCTAAAAACCGCGGGCTCGAAGATTTAAAGCGGCCCCAACCTTCAATCAAAGGTACAAAGGGGAGGTGCGGGCCTCCCCGAATTTTCTTTAAACCCACTTGTAACGGATTGCGGGCCCAAGTGTATAGGCCCGTAATCACCGCCCTTCCCCGCTCTTTTGATCTAAATAATTGCTTGTGATTGCGCGTATGCTTAGGCTTTAAGTTTTACGTCGCATGCTTGGTTTTAATCAAACAAACCTAAATTCGGGTCCAACGCCCGTTAAAACGTCGATAAGAGTCCGGCCTACTCCCGGATCGGGCCCAATACCCGTCAATCAAAAGTTAAACTTTTTTTGGACAAATCGCCACCCTTCTTCGCATGTTTAGAATATAAAGGTTAGTAAATAGGAATCCCCGAACCCAGACTCTGATTTTTCCGACTTAAAATCACACTATTTTTTTTATAAGTCGGTGGCGACTCCGAACAAGTTTTCCAAAGTTAAAACTAAACAACACCCCTTTTTTCGGAGCCATTTAGGATGAGGTGACGGCAAACCGAGCCGCTCCCTGGATCCTCCCGGAATTTCCCAAGCGAGGTCTTAACGCAGCCTTTCGCCCGTCGCCTTCAAGGACTGGAGACGGTCGGCGAAACGCCCCGCAGATCCGCTCGGGAACCAAGGGATGATTCAACCCGGGTCCCCTTTCCGCAGCGTCCGGCGCTCGAGCCGGAACGTCGACCGGACTGGGCCTCGGGGGAGCGGGCCCGGATCCTCGGGCTGCCCGAGCCGCAGCGCGCGTGCTAGGCCGGAGGGCGCGCGTACAGAAACTTCACCAGATAGGATTTTCGAAGCGCTCAATTTTGGAAGTTTAACGCAGCGCGGAAGCGCAATCCTCACGGAGGAGACCCTCATAGTGTCCAAATAATCTGAAAATAGTCAATTATCCTCCATAATGTCTTACCTAACGAAGTTATTTATAATCCTAATGAAAATCCTAACCAAAATAGATAATATCTTGATAATAAAGGGTTCCTAAAATAAATAAGATCCTCCATATCTTATTTCCTTCCGAGTGAGGCATGGTAGACCCAACATCATTGATCCAGTCTTGTAACTCATCCTCGTAGACTCCCAAGGCTTGTAGACTCATTCTCCTGGTTGACTCTGCATTGTAGATTCTGCCTCGAAGACCCTGGGCTGATAGACTCATCCTCGTAAACTTTGTCCCATAGACATCATGTCGTAGACTTTGTCCTGTCGTCATAAACTTAACCTTGTAGACGCGACCTTCAGGTGGCCTCCCGGTAGGCTTGGTTCTCTTCAAGCGACATCTCTTCTTCCGTATTACGACTTGGTTGACTGGGACCTGGTAGACTAGACCTTCAGTAGATAGTCTTTCGTCCTTCCGCTTGATTGCCTACCATGCTTTCAATTTGTCCATATATTTCGTTGTCACCTCATCTACATCAAAGGTTGATCATCAAACCTTCAAAATATCTAATTAAGTTAATAGGATTTTGTTTCTGTTCGTCCCTACTTTTCTTAAGGTTAGTCCAAAAAAATTAGCCAAATAAAGTAGGAGGTTTCAAAATTACCTCCTACTTTATGAGGTGACAGAAGAGCAGGATGAAGTAAACTGTGCTGTGTTTTGATAATTTATGACCGTGCATGTTATTTTCACCGGTACTTTTTCGTTTGATGACTCTAAAATGAATTTGTACCATCTCTTCGGATTGTCATCAATCATTCTCTGTGTGCTATTTATTCTTAGTCGCCTTATTAGTACTTTCGGATTGCTCATTATACTGAGGGTAATAAGGGGTCGAGTTAACGATTGAGAAACCAAACTCGCTGGTAAAATCTCTTATTTGTGCTCCATTGAATACGCTTCCATCTTCCATCATCGATTATAATTGTTTGGGGAATTCTAAATTGAAATATGATAAATGTTTTGATAAGCTATATCGCATCAGGTTAATTAACAGTTTTGAAAGCTTTTCGTATCTACTCATTTGTTGAAGTAATATGTGGCAAATAATATATATATCTCCACGATTCGAATGAGGTCCAATTTCTCTGATATTATCTATGCCACATGATTTAAAATGCCATGGTTTCATTACAGGATTGAACTTTGCAGTCGAGCTCGTGTCACGAGACCAAATTTCTAACATTTCCTACATCTTTTATTTTTATCGATGTAATTCTTCGTCATAGAAGGCCAGAAAAACCTGATTTATGTTTAGTTATGTAGTTCTCTTCTCGAGAAATCATATGTTGAGTGTGGGCATGCCATCTGACGTTTAACGAGTAAGCATATGCTACTTGTACTCTTAAGGAGTCCCTCTATTCTTTATGACAACTCTTATTTCATATTATAATAAATTACACCTAAATTAGACCGGTTGATTATTAAAAAAAAAAAAAAAAGAAATCTGTCTATATTTGGGTGGAGGCTATTATTCTTCAAGCTCTTGATTTATTTAGTTAAATTATTACGGTTTTTTTTAACCTAATTGAAATCTTCTTCCATGATAAGGAAAATGATTCGTTCCTACTCACTCATTCACCTTCCTCATTTTGATTTTTCATAGATTAATTTGTAACTATCCCTCCCCGTTGCTTTCATCCCTCCTATGTCACATCGTAACCCGTGTTCGTCCATCCACCCTACCGCGATCGGATGGGACATCCATTCAAGCTAACCGCGATCGATGGAGATGTACGACAACACATCACCTATCTAACCCAGCAATACACATCAAGCGAATCGACTTAGCATCTCTGTACTTCAGTTTTGGGGAATATTACACGGATAAGGTGTAAAATGCGTCGAGGTTTACTGGAGCTATCTGCGGATTCGTTCTCGTGGAATTGGTTGTCTGGGATTTGTGTCCTCTCCTCTGCACCGGAGTGACGACAGCAAAAAGCATGATCCGTTTGCTGCAGAAGTTGAAATGAATCTGACTAGAATTCTGTGTTCATGAAACGCACAGAAGAAAGGAGAGAGTTTACCGCAATGAAATTATAAAAACATTTACCTTTTAGCGATCTTCCCCGTGAGTTGCCGCCTTTCCTTTTAATTCTTCCCATCGAAGAATGGACCGGAAAACGTGGCGACTGCACTGCAATGGAGAAGAACCCATTCTATCAGACAAGCTTTTACTATGCAACTATGATTCTGACGAAAGCTGAAAGCAGGAAGATAACCTTGTTCCTCGAGAACTAGGACTTCAGTGAAGATTTCTTCTTCATCTCCTTCAGAAGTCACGGTCGACACCAGATCTTCCAAGCTGTCATATTCTCGACTCCTTTTGCTAAATATCAGGAACCGTTTGGAACTTCTTGATGTTCCAATTCGAGATTGACCATGTGGACTGTTAATGGCAGAGGTGTCGGCCTTAAGGGTTTCAACGTCAGTAATCGCCGGAATCATCTCAGTTAGACTAGTAGAATTCGGCTGTTCAAAAGCAGAATCCATTGAAGGCTCTGCCCGCAACTGTGTTATTGATGAATCGTCATCAGTTGACTCTAAGTTCTTAGAATTGTCAGATCCCAGGCCGGATCTCGGGACCCTAAAGTCGACCCCATTGCAATGGTCGCAAATCCTTTCTGTGACACAATCTTTTGTACGCTCATCTGGGACCATTGAATGACTGACTCCAGTATCGTCCACATTTTGCAAGACAGAGGAACATGTTTTACAGGTATACCCAGCATCGACCTTAAGAACCATCGAACTGTCGTAGTCTTGCTCCTTTTGCATGTAGAGGGAAGATTCTTTTCCAGGATTCTCAGTGCTGACATTTCTGTGGAAGGGATTCAAATCAATTCCCTTGTAGAATTCTCCTCTCAGCTCAGGGTGGCTCTCTTCTTCGTTGAACCTCAACGCCAGAACACCCCCCTCTGTTTTATTTACAATATCGTTGTATTCAACAGATATATTGTGGCCGCTCTTATCATTCCTTGGCTGGCACAGAACTTTTCTTGGTTTGGCCTGCCTAATGAATGACCCAGACTCGAGGCTCGTCGAATATCCTTTTTAATGGATAGCAAGGTCCTTTATATAGTATTCTTTTAAAAACTACATACATTCAAATAATTATAAATTTATTACTTATATTATATATATTTATCAAAGGCAGATGTTGTGCAAGTAGTCTTCCTCTTTTAAGTATTCAATGTGAATGTTTCCAGAACACTTCATCAAAGATATAACATACCATTTCTCCTGTGATATAGTGAGAGAAGTTTAGGGTTTAGACTCGGGCATAACTGTTGTAACTTTTCACGAGTTGTGGAAATGTGTGGATAAACTCTGTAAGTGTATGCTTCAATTAAGCTCATTTTCTTGCTAGTGTTGCTTTCGTAAACAGTAGTTGAGAGAGGAATCTAACTTGAAGGAAAATAGTTTTCCAATGATGTTATCATAACATGTTCAATTATAAAACACGGCTAAAGGAAAGACTGTGGCTGTCCATGCCTTAACAACGAAAATTTGGTTGATTACCATTAATTATGGAATCCATGTTAATTGGGTTTGAGGTGTTGAAGGATCTGTATGCCCCTGATGACGACATCGAGGAGTTTTAACTATGAATGCTTGACTAAGTCTATCGGGCATTACCATCGGATTCCTATTTCGAGGATCAAGGTTGTGCATTCCTCGGAACTCCGTTCGAGAATTATTGATTCGTGGAGTCAATAGAGGAAGGATCACTAAACATTTTGGATTACATAAAACTCTCAAAGAATTTACATGAATACTTCTATTGGCCAAGGATGAGTAGGGTTGCCTGAGTGTTGGTTCGATGGTGTGGCAAGTGTCAGCGCGCACGAGATCAACCTCCCTGGAGATTACAGAGTTTTCGTGACCTTTAATGTTCAAGAATTAGCTCTGTACGAAGGTGACGAGGGCTCCTCCGATTTGAAGGCAAATCATTTTCAACAAAAGGGGGAGAATGACGCAGAACTCAATCAACTCGAAAAGGCTCGCTCGAAAATTATGGGAAAACTATTAGCCTATTATGTGCTCAAGTGGATCCGGCCCATGTGTAGCTTCAAAGTGAGAAAACCCGAGTATGTTTTGGAAAAGTGAAGCCCCCACAAACAAGTCCAACACATGAGAAGCACGAATTCAAAAAATCATGAAAAAGTAGTAGGCAATTGACTATGGGTTATTTGGGATAGTCCTCTATTTGACACCTGAGAACAATGCGTTCGACAGGAGACTTTCTCGAGTACATACATCTTGATCATTATATTTGAGACAGATGAAGACAAACCCGCGTTAGGTAAAAAGGGAATTTTACTCATAGCAGCTACCTGCTCATATATTAAATGCTTCATTTATTTATTATTGCTAACTAGAATAACTCGCAATAACACTTTATATCATTTTACCACAGTTATTATTTCTATCTATTGTAAGTGAAACGGGACAATTGTTTTTTTTTTTTTTACAAGAAGGAGAGTTTTTAAAGAATGTTTGATGAAGGGTAAATCTAAAGTTATTATTACACGTGGTTTAAAAAATAATGGTTTAAAAAAAATCAAGAGGAAATTTTAAAAATTATGATGGAGGGCCAGCCCCTGTTTCTCTAAACTCCATCCGTTAATTATTAAGAATTCGTCATGTAAAAAATAAAGTGGTTCCCACCTTTTCCTCTCCACACCCAATGATTTGAAAAAAGCGATTTAATTTAGTGCACGAGGTTTCGTTTAAGAAGTCTTGCTTGGGAAAATGGCAGAAGTAAACAAACCAGCGTTAGTTGAGAGTAAAATATTCCCAACACCCCAACGTGGGTTGGGTTGATTCTATAATTTGAATTCGTTTAAGAATGTCTTAGGTTTGAAATTTAGTCCGAATTAGTGGGAAATATTTCGGAGATCTTTTTTAGTTCCCATGTGCCAAAGTGATCAAAGAAAAATAATTTCTTCATTTTTCGAGCCCAATTTATTCCCGAGTGCTCTCACTTTCCCAAATTTATTATGGCCGACAATAACGACGGCGATATTTAACGAAATAACAAATGATATCTTTTTGTACAATTTTCATTATGTGGTTCAAGAATTGACGCGTCACGTGATGAGTAGTTGCTTGACTTAAACCAGAAGTCGTGCCGGATCTTATTATATTTGGCAAATAATTCGAAAGCGGAAGGTGTTATCTCATACGGCTTCCACGTTTTGAACAGGTCCGGATCTGGTCATACAATGTTTACAGCGTTGTTGTTTGACATGGCGAAATTATTCTAAATGAACGCCGAAATAAAAATACGTATAAAAAGACGTAGAAATTCAGGAATCTTTTGGCCTCAATTAGGGGGGTACGCATTTTCCTTTTCACACTCTATGAGGACTAAATAGTATGGAGTTAAATAATCGATTTTAATTCATGTACTTGCCACGTTCGATAGTTTTTGTAACATTTGGTTGATCACTTACAATCTTGATTAATTCCCGCTGCAATTGAATTCCCCCTTTCCTTAAAAAGAAAAAACCCCAAGGAGATTCTAATCAATACACCTCCCTCAAAGGATGACTTTCCCAGTGATTGGTATGATGAATAGCAATAACATTCATAGTATCTCCTTCAACCCCATCACCTCCTCTTGCTTTGTTATGGTCTTCTTCTGCGACAGGTTTTGGCGGCGGCGGGATCATTCCTCGGGGCAGGGCAGCGATAGAAGCTTCCAGTTCTGGGTTCAAGGAATTCTGGAATGCATGGGAGCTCCGTGGGATGGTAGTCCTCAGCCTCAGCATCCAGGTCTTCCTCATCTTCATCGGCAACCGCCGCAAGCACTCTCGTGGAGCTTTCACCACCTTCGTCACCTGGGTCACCTACTTGACGGCTGATCCGGTGGCTGTCTACGCACTCGGTATTATCACAACCAAGCTAACAAAATCGACCGAACTAAGGGCCGACTTCAACGTTGAGCTCTCTGCGTTCTGGGCGCCCTTCCTTCTGCTCCACCTGGGCGGCCCCGATACAATTACTGCCTACGCGCTTGAAGACAACGAGCTGTGGCTGAGGCACTTTCTGTCTCTGCTTACCCAAGCAGGGGTGACCTTTTACATCTTGCTAATGGCCTGGAATGGATCGAGCCTCTCAATCATGACAATCGGGATGATGATCGCTGGCACTGTCAAGTACAGCGAGAGGGTGTGGGTTCTGTGGACTAGTAGCTCAGAGCAATTCCGCAATTCAATCCCCAACCACGCCTCGATTTTGTCCAAGGTATGTGACCTTAGAATACCACAAGGATGACTTCAATTGCAAATTAGGATAAAAAATTGAAACTCAAGAAGATATTTGGTTGGAAAAGAAAAGGGTTAATCTCAAACATACAATTAATCTTACGTATTCCGTAATCTCGAACAAACAATTAATCTACGTATTCCCTAGGTGGCGGAAGAGCAGAAACTGAGGGTGGCCGAGGGATTCAAGGTCGTGCCACATGAAGTGATCGAGGTTCGAGAAGCTGCCATGGAGTACAGTTTGGAGGATTCGGACGTCTCTGAAGAGAAAGGCAATACCAATGAGATGCCTAGAAGTTGTCTGGTTGAGCTGCTAGCAGCCCGGGGACTAGTCACCATCTTCCAGCGGCTCTTTGCCGATCTCCTCCTCAGTTTTCAGGACCGTGACACGAGCCTTGCAATACTTGACGGTAAGGACTTTGGGGTTGCTTTCAAGATCATCGAGATAGAGCTCGGGCTCATGTTCGATGTGCTCTACACCAAGGCGAAGGTTATCGACACCTGGTGGGGCACTGCCCGCCGAGTCGGGGTGATGCTCTTCTCTGCTGTCATCCTGGTATTGTTCTTGTTGGAGGAAGTCAGAAGTAATTCCTATTCCCCAGTTGACCTCGGCGTGACCTTCCTCTTGCTCGGGGTGGCCATCTTCTTGGAAGTGTATGCACTGGCATTCCTCATGTTCTCGGACAAGGTGGCGTGCTGGTTAATTAAGAGCAAGAAATTCAAAGCCCTCAAGGCAATCCATCGTATCCAACCTTTGCAGAAGAGACAGCGCTGGTCTCGCAAGATGTCTCAACTCTGTCTCCTCAGTTTCTGCCTCAGGGAGAAGCACCTATTCTTCGATCGCCTCCTGAAGCTTGCCGGGCTAGATGAGACAATTGAGAAGCACTTCTACAAAACTAACATGAAGGTGACTGACAATTTGAAAAAGGTCATCATGGAATACATCAAAGGGGAGAAGTCCACCTGGAACACCCGAGGGAGCAAGATCCTGGGGAAGTTCAACCAAGCGGAAACGTTACGATGGAGCATTGAATTGGAGTTCGACGAAAGCATCCTCATTTGGCACATTGCAACTGAGTTGTGTCTTAACCCAAGGGATCCAAATTCTCTCATCCCTTCCGGTCAAGAAAAACGTATTCAGGATAACATAAGATCATACATCGAGACTGGCACACTTCTTTCGAAGTATCTCATGTACCTCTTCGTGTTCCATCCATATATGCTGCCAACGGGGATTGGACGCCTCAAATTTGAGGACACCTACACTGAAGCGATGAGATTCTTCGATGAGCTAAAGTCGATAAGGGGCAAGGAGAAGCCGGGTTTCAGATGTTGTGGCCTGAACACGAAACATTTATGTGGTTGCGTTATCACCAAACTCAAATCCGTGTGGAAACAGTATGGGAAAACGGATGAATACAAGGTAAGGGATGCATGCAACGAGCTTCGTGACCGCTTGAACACGAAACTCAACATGACCATCGTGAAGGAGGACAAGAGCAAGTTTGTGCTGTTCCATGGGTGCCTTCTCGCATCGCAGCTCGAGGAGTTAAATGACCAGGAGATGAAGTGGGAGGTCATTGGCATGGTGTGGGTGGAATTGCTTGCATACGCAGCGGCCAAGTGCAAAGCGAATTACCATTGCCAGCAGCTGAGGCGGGGCGGGGAGTTCTTGACTCATGTCTGGCTCCTGATGGCTCACTACGGCTTGACCGATCACTTCCAGATTCCTCACGCACCTTCAATTACGGAGCTGATTGTTACATGAACGTAAAACCATTGCGCCAGTGTTGCCGTCTTCCCTTCACATTCTCTCCTTTTTCAATAAAAATCATCGGACTGTTCCTACCATAATTTCTCGTTTCACTTTTCAATCAATGACAGTAATGTAATATTAGAATGGTTGCATAAATGTATGTCACCTCAATGCTCATAACATCACGAATCAATGATAGAAAATCAAAATGTTGTCTTAAGAAGAACTCGATGCATTGAAACTTCACCGGATAGGATTTTCGAAGCGCTCAATTTTGGAAGTTTAACTCAGCGCGGAAGCGCAATCCTCACGGAGGAAACCCTCATAGTGTCCAAATAATCTGAAAATAGTCAATTATCCTCTATAATGTCATACCTAACGAAGTTATTTATAATCCTAATGAAAATCCTTACCAAAATAGATAATATCTTGATAATAAAGGGTTCCTAAAATAAATAAGATCCTCCGTATCTTATTTCCTTCCGAGTGATGCATGGTAGACCCAACATCATTGATCCAGTCTTGTAACTCATCCTCGTAGACTCCCCAGTCTTGTAGACTCATTCTCCTGGTTGACTCTGCATTGTAGACTCTGCCTCGAAGACCCTGGGCTGGTAGACTCATCCTCGTAAACTTTGTCCCATAGACATCATGTCGTAGACTTTGTCCTGTCGTCATAAACTTAACCTTGTAGACGCGACCTTCAGGTGGCCTCCCAATAGGTTTGGTTCTCTTCAAGCGACATCTCTTCTTCCGTATTACGACTTGGTTGACTGGGACCTGGTAGATTTGACCTTCAGTAGATAGTCTTTTGTCCTTCCGCTTGATTGCCTACCGTGCGTTCAATTTGTCCGTATATTTCGTTGTCACCTCATCTACATCAAAGTTTGATCATCAAACCTTCAAAATATCTAATTAAGTTAATAGGATTTTTTTCTGTTTGTACCTACTTTTCTTAAGGTTAGTCCAAAAAAATTAGCCAAATAAAGTAGCAGGTTTCAAAATTACCTCCTACTTTATGAGGTGACAGAAGGGCAGGATGAAGTAAACTGTGCTGTGTTTTGATAATTGTATGACCGTGCATGTTATCGTGTACTTTCACCGGAACTTTTTCGTTTGATGACTCTAAAATGAATTAGTACCATCTCTTCGGATTGTCATCAATCATTCTCTGTGTGCTATTCTTAGTCGCCTTATTAGTACTTTTGGATTGCTCATTATACCGAGGGTAACAAGGGGTCGAGTTAACGATTGAGAAACCAAACTCGCTGGTAAAATCTCTTATTTGTGCTCCATTGAATACGCTTCCATCTTCCATTATCGATTATAATTGTTTGGGGAATTCTAAATTGAAATATGATAAATGTTTTGATAAACTATATCACATCAGGTTAATTAATAGTTTTGAAAGCTTTTCGTATCTACCCATTTGTTGAAGTAATATGTGGCAAATAATATATATGTATCTCCACGATTCGAATGAGGTCCAATTTCTCTGATATTATCTATGCCCCATGACTTAAAATGCCATGGTTTCATTACAGGATTGAACTTTGCAGTCGAGCTCGTGTCACGAGACCAAATTTCTAACATTTCCTACATCGTTTATTTATATCGATGTAATTCTCCGTCATAGAAGGCCAGAAAAACCTGATTTATGTTTAGTTATGTAGTTCTCTTCTCGAGAAATCATATGTTGAGTGTGGGCATGCCATCTGACGTTTAACGAGTAAGCATATGCTACTTGTACTCATAAGGAGTCCCTCTATTCTTTATGACAACTCTTATTTCATATTATAATAAATTACAAAAAAAAAAAAAAGAAATCTATCTATATTTGGGTGGAGGCTATTATTCTTCAAGCTGTTGATTTATTTAGTTAAATTATTACGGATTTTTTTAACCTAATTGAAATCTTCTTCCATGATAAGGAAAATGATTCGTTCCTACTCAATCATTCACCTTCCTCATTTTGATTTTTCATAGATTAGTTTGCAACTACTCCTCCCCGTTGCTTTCATCCCTCCTATGTCACATCGTAACCCGTGTTCGTCTGTCCACCCTAATGCGATCGGATGGGACATCCATTCAAGCTAACCGCGATCGATGGAGATGTGCCACAACACATCACCTACCTAACCCAGCAATACACGTCAAGCGAATCGACTTAGCATCTCTGTACTTCTGTTTTGGGGAATATTACACGGATAAGGCGTAAAATGCATCGAGGTTTACTGGAGCTATCTGCGGATTCGTTCTCGTGGAATTGGTTGTCCGGGATTTGTGTCCTCTCCTCTGCACCGGAGTGACGACATCGAAAAGCATGATCCGTTTGCTGCAGAAGTTGAAATGAATCTGACTAGAATTCTGTGTTCATGAAACGCACAGAAGAAAGGAGAGAGTTTACCGCAATGAAATTATAAAAACATTTACCTTTTAGCGATCTTCCCCGTGGGTTGCCGCCTTTCCTTTTAATTCTTCCCAGCGAAGAATGGACCGGAAAACGTGGCGACTGCACTGCAATGGAGAAGAACCCATTCTATCAGACAAGCTTTTACTATGCTACTATGATTCTGACAAAAGCTGAAAGCAGGAAGATAACCTTGTTCCTCGAGAACTAGGACTTCAGTGAAGATTTCTTCTTCATCTCCTTCAGAAGTCAAGGTCGACATCAGATCTTCCAAGCTGTCATCTTCTCGGCTCCTTTTGCTAAATATCAGGAACCATTTGGAACTTCTTGATGTTCCGATTCGAGATTGACCACGTGGACTGTTAATGGCAGAGGTGTCGGCCTTAAGGGTTTCAACGTCAGAAATCGCCGGAATCATCTCAGTTAGACTAGTAGAATTCGGCTGTTCAAAAGCAGAATCCATTGAAGGCTCTGCCCGCAACTGTGTTATTGATGAATCGCCGTCAGTTGACTCTAAGTTCTTAGAATTGTCAGATCCCAGGCCGGATCTCGGGACCCTAAAGTCGACCCCATTGCAATGGTCGCAAATCCTTTCTGTGACACAATCTTTTGTGCGCTCATCTGGGACCATTGAATGACTGACTCCAGTATCCTCCACATTTTGCAAGACAGAGGAACGTGTTTTACAGGTATACCCAGCATCGACCGTAGGAACCATCGAACTGTCATAGTCTTGCTCCTTTTGCATGTTGAGGGAAGATTCTTTTCCAGGATTCTCAGCGCTGACATTTCTGTGGAAGGGATTCAAATCAATTCCCTTGTAGAATTTTCCTCTCAGCTCAGGGTGGCTCTCTTCTTCGTCGAACCTCAATGCCAGAACACCCCCCTCTGTTTTACTTACAATGTCGTTATATTCAACAGATATATTGTGGCCGCTCTTATCATTCCTTGGCTGGCATAGAACTTTTCTTGGTTTGGCCTGCCTAATGAATGACCCAGACTCGAGGCTCGTCGAATACCTCTCATTGAAACTTTGGCTTCCTTTCTTGCGGGCATCAACCTTAACCTCTGCAGTTATTCTTGCTGAAGTGTTTTTTCTGCCCAGTGGACTCACAGAGCTCTTCATCAACGACGATTGCGACTTCTGTGGATCCTCTCTTGAATTTCGGGTTCGGACACCGTCCTTGACATTAGAGTGATTTATTTTTCTACCAATCACTGGAGTCTTCCCATTCTCTTTCCTCGGATCATGGGAATTCGGAGGATTGGATCTTGGCTTCATGGAAGTAGAACTCGTCATCCTATTCGATGACTGGGGAACTGAAACAGCTACAGGTCGATCGATGGATGACGAAGGCCACTTCCTAACCGGGGATTCCTTTCTGGCCTCGTGGCTTCTCGAAATTGGAAGTAAATTATCTTGCTCCCTCTGACGGATGTTGATTCCTTGCTGCTAAGAATTACAAAGCAAATCAAAAGAAGCAAAAAGGATTGATAGACATGCGTTTCGTATGAAGCTTCAAATAAATATTACGTCATATACCAGTTTGAACGATCAACACGAAGACCTTTACCTCTTTTGTGGTCTGGCTCGACAGAACGCTGATGGACCAAAACTTCTGGAGCGATGGTTGAGCACCTGAGTCCACATAGTTATTATCCTCCGAAAATGCAACCTCTTCCTGCAACTTCACCCGACATCTCTGGATATCGTTGTTCAATGCCCGCAGCTTTGCGTCCCTCATGGCCGCCCTGTTCAACCACTGTTCCGTCCTCAACCTCGCGTCTCTCTTCTCCATGTATTTACTATACATCTTCCCCCTAGAATAATTCCTGCCAACGCAATCCCCTCCTTTCTCCCTGCCCTGCTCGAGGGGAGCATTAATCCACCTGCCAGAAGATAGCCGACACAGGTGCTCTTCAAACTCCTTCTCGTGGTCCCTCGCCTTCGTCATAAGCTCCGCGTTCAGTTCCTGGTTCCCGGTCAAACCCCCACTCCTCATCTGAACGGCCGATATCGCAGCGGAACTCTCCGAACCACTCACTTTGGAATCATAACCACCACACCTAGCGGTCTTCTTCTTCTTCATGATCAAAGACAGAACGCTCGCCTTCTACGAAGGTCCTCCCTCGAGAAAGGTCAAACTACTTGTAACTTGGCTTCTCGGAATCCATGGAAATCCTTTATCTGGTAGTCGTGGAAAATCCAATCCTGGGGAAGCATATCTATAAAAGATGAAAGGAAGAATCGTCAATGGGAAAGGAAAATCTGGTAATGAATTTTGGGGGGGGTGGAAGGCGAAGGAGACGAAGGAGGCTTACCCAATAACCCAATGGCTAATCTGTTCATCGTTTCCATTTCGATTTATTAATCAATTGTGCCAACCCCAATTGCACATGATTTTATGCTTGGGACGTATTTCTATTATTTTTAGACAAAAATATGTATTGGTCCATAAATTTTTATTGGTTCTTTATTGATATATATATATTGATTCGATATATTTTGTGGGTATGTGGGTTTTCTCTTTTTTTTTTTTTTGTGATGCTAGTGTTGTGTATGATGCGTGAATAAGAGGTGAGGAGTATTTTGTACATTTACTATTTATTATTATTATTATTATAGAATAGGCGGAGAGTACGTGGTTTTCTTTCGTTGCCCATCGTTATCTGGAATTTCGCTTCAACTAATTCGAGCACACTCATCTTGAAAAATAAATGAATAATGTATATTCGAATTATTATTTGAAATAGTTTATACACTTCTTTTGTGACCAGAATTGCGTAGTATAAAATAAACCTTCCTGCATTTTTTTTTTTTAATTTTAGGGTCGCTTATGCTCGTAGTTGATGAAAATAGTTGAAACTAACACAAGTAGTTGAATTATTTCCTTTTCATAATGATTCTTCTTTTGTGGAGAGGTTACTATCAGACACTTCATCATCTCCCTTATTATATATCTTTTAGTTTTTTGATATTGATAGTGACGAGATCCTACGATTTAATCGTATTGTATGAAAAAACTATACACCTACCTTTACAGGAAAAATAAGCAAAAAATAAGTATTACGTGGAATCACTGCCTCTCAAATACTAAACTGGATTTTAAAAGTAATTAACATCTTTATTGTGATTAAAAACAAAAACTTCGTATTGTATTTCATATTTCCTTTACATACAAGATATTTCATATAAAAATCAATAATAAATGCATTTCAAATGAACGGCTTTTATTATCTAAATAATCAAATTATTTGAACAAGACTATTACAGTATCGAAACCACAACATCCAACAAGTCCGGGAAAAGATACAAAGGATTTTGCTATATACAACAACTTTGTCAAAACGACTTAATTGTTTTTATATACGAAAAATGGAGATAACAAAAAATATACAAGAAAAGGAAAATTTTATAAAGTGACACAATTTTTGTTTATATTAATTGTCCACACTAGGCAGAAAAATTTCATTAAGGATAAAATATTAGTAACGCTTAACTTCTTCTTTGCTTATTTTGTATTTTTAAACAATTAATTCATAAATTTTCAGCGACAACTATGGCTACAGAATTTTCTGCTATAAATACGAAACTTCTCCATTATTCAATTTCAACGGAATTAAGGCACACGTTAATATTAAGAAAGTTTTTTTTTCAAACAAAAATTTTAACACATCCATATTTTTCGATAAATAGTACTAGTAAAAACAATTTTCTCAACTTAATCATCGAAAGCAAGATATTTATTCATCTTTATAAAAATAGGCAAAATGTACGTTCGTGACCTTTGGCTGAACTTTCCGTTTTGTCTAAAACTTAGTTTGTTATACAATTTTATTCCTAACTTTTGTTTTTCATTGATTTGACAAATCCGAAATTTTCTCACTCTTGATGTTGAGAAAGGATATGCTTAGAGAGAGCCCCCGCTGATGGTTGTGCGAAGCATCACCACCGATCGCCACTGGTTGCTCAAGGGAGAAAGAAGCCGCTGCTGAGAGAGCTATATCGACGAGCTTTTGGGTTGTAGAGTGAGGAGGAGGTGGATGGAAGAGGGCATGGCTGGTGGCCGGGTTTATAAAGAAGAGACGAGGCGCCGTCAGAGTGATCCTATGACTCTGTAAGAAAGAAGCAGTCGCGATTGAAGAAGAAGAGGGTTTTTGTGGGATTTTTTAAGGTTTTATTTGGCTTTCCGGTGATATAATTCCATATTTGTCGAAATCAATACAAAACTGAAAGTTAGAAATGAAATTTTACAAGAAACTAAGTTTTTGAAAAAAAAAAAAAGAAAGTTTCGGCCATTAAACAATTTATATATATTAAAACACTGGTTAACAAAATCCTCCATATTATCACTACCCGACAAACTTTTACTTAATTTTTCTCACATTCAGCAAAGTAAATAAAAAGCTTTACGAAATATTTGCCGTAAAAAACGGTGGGTGGCCACTGCAACAAGCTCCCTTGGACAGGTGAAGAGTGGGTGGACTACTGCTCACGTTCCTCTCATTCTCTTCTGTCACCCCATAAGACACCTTAAAAAATAAATCAATTTTTTTATACATATATTTAAATTTTTCTCAGAATCGCGTGGTATAAACCTCTCTGTTCTATATTTTCCATAAATATAAATAATCTCTCTTATATGATATTCTATAACTGAGGTTGGGGTGATTGGGACTCACTTTCCTCGTTTTTATCAGACCAACGACAAATGGAAGAAACTGTTTTTTCTTCTTTTAAAAGGATTGGGAAGATATATATTTTCCGTAAAATTTTAATTTCAATTATTTATGTGACAACCTTTGTTTTGATTGTCATTTGTGGTTCTACAAGATTGCCGGTTAGGTCCAGAATCTAGTGTGGCGTGATGACTTACTCTTCCTCCGCATGCCTTCTTCATTTTTTTTCTTTTTTTTACATTTCTGGCCATAAGAACCCTTCGACCTCTTTGTAACGAGACATCCTACGTATATTCTATCTTTGTTCTTCATCGTTTATGCTTAGATAAACGAACCCACTTCCAAATTATTATTGTTGTCGATATTATTCGATCATTTGCACACACTTTTTTGTTTACTACGCATGGATCTACATCATACATACGTTAAAAAGCATTAAATATTCAATAAATCATGCATATTACCCGACAAATATCTTCAATATCAATTTGGAGGAGGTTGAAGTTTGTAGGTTTGAATCGGGGGAACGAGATTTGTATGAATTTGCCTGAGACTGGAATGATCCAAATCACTCCGCTAGGGTAAATGGTTTTGGTCACGCTTTGATTATGATTTTTGGGGAAAGGAAAGAGTGTCAGAAATAAAGCGATAATGTCTAATTTAGTTAACGTGGTGATTGACAGCGTCAAGTGATCCGTTAGTCATTCCGAGTAAGCGATGATAAATATGAGTTAAGAAAAGGTATAAGTATATGATAAATAAATCAATCAATCAATCAATCAATCAATCGGGAAGATCAATTGGATGATTTATACATTTATTTTTTACATAGTTTCCCTGCAATAACTATATATATATAATAAAAATATCCGACATCAATAGTCCTTTTGACCCTGATTTTTGGGATGATCTCAAGTGAAGTAAATGCTTTTAATTAAAATACCAAACTTTCCTAAAATACCCAATTAATAGTAATTTGTAAAATCAGTTATATGAATGAAATGATTAATTCTTAAACAAGTTGGGTTTAAAATTACTTCACCATACAAATTATATTATTGTATAAATAAGTTTAGAAGACGTGAATTATAATTGATTCTTTAGTAAATGTAAAGTTGAAAACGAAAGCGGTTTGTTAATCAGTTTTATTAAATTGGAAAATTGGCGTTTCATTTATTTGAAAACAATCACTTGTAATTGATGTTACTAAATTTTCATAAAATATGTGTTAATAATTGTTAAGAACTAAATTTCTGAGGGCCCAGAAAGGAATCCGCGGGAAGATGGTCAGCTTATTCTAGTAACCTTCATCAAGCCAAGACTGGAGAAGTTCATTTGGGCGTTTCATACTCCTCCTCCGGCATTGTGATGTCAAGGATGCAGCCCAATATTTCAGCTCTTCCGTCCAGCAGCTGCGGATGCCGCTATCCACCTTCGGAGCAGACTCCCGGAGGCTCAACTCACGGAAGGAAACTCAGATTCACATTACATAGCTATGTAATGTCGGCTCTTCACAATGAAACATTTACATATTACCATACAAACACAGGTAAGAATGTCACAACTTCAAACGGGTTAGGATGCTATCAACCAATCTCAGACCTGGTAGTTACGATCCTAGCTATCGCAACTACCACCACCGAATCATTTCAAGCTTTCAGACAACTACGGCTAGCTATGTAAGTAATGTTACATTGCTAATCAGCATCCCCGCCTCCCTTCCGATCCTCCGTCGCATTTCTATTGCCTGAATGGTCAGACCTCCTGCTCTTCTTCCTCCCGTGTTTGGCGATCTCGACCTGGGTCTTCATGAAGAACTGCATCCTCTGCACCTCCATCTCCTTCGCAAACTTCATCCGTTGCTTCTCCATCTCCACCACCTCCCTCAGCTTTGCTCTCTCTGTCTTCTCGTACACTTCCCCGAAGCTCTCGATCGCCTTCGTTAGCTCCAGTAATGCATCACCCCCAATCAACCCATTCTGTCGTCCGTTGGTCCCCTTTGCTTTCCTTCCCAAGATCTTCCCGTGCAGGGATGGAGGAAGCGGGGGGAGCATATTCAAATCTTCTGCTTCATCATCCACCTCGTCATTGTCATTGCCATCTCCATCCGACTCCCAGCCAGATGCCCACCCGCGTTTCTTGGACTTAGGCTTGGATCGCGGACCCTTCACAGCCGTCCATGCCTTATCCAACCCCTTTCCACTCTTTGTTCTGGGAGCTGGCGCCACAGGATTGGGGTCTAAGTGCCCGAGGAGCCGATCCATCTTCTCGAAGAACTTCCACCTGCTAGGCCCGCCGCCAGCCACGACCCTCGCCTTCTCATTCTTGTACTTCTTCTTCACAGTGTCGATCCTGTTCTTGCACTGCATATCGCTCCTTGGGGTCTTGGACCGGTCTTCCGCACCATTCACGATCTCAGCGACCTCCTTCCAGTTATTCTGCTTCAGACTACCCTTGCTAAGTCCCACATACCTCTCGGCCCAGGCATCTATCAGGACCTCGGTAGCCGATTCCGTCCAGAAGTCCTCCCTGCCTCCCACGCCGCCTCCACTAGAGAAATTCGGTCCCCCAGGGAAGGAGCTCTGGCTGGGAACTGCAAGGGCAAGGACCTGCAGAGGAGCCGGCTCACGCACCGGCGAGGGTGGGGAACGATTATGTTCCATCTGCGAGGGCAAGCACACAGAAATTCGACCATTGGAGGGCACGGCAGTTGGCGGAGAAGGCGAGGGCGATGGAGAAGATGGTGACGGGGACGGAGATGGGGGCGAGGAAGGGGAGGGTTTCGAGGGGACGATATCAACACCGTCGTCGTCGTCGTCGTCCTCAGCGGGAGAACATAGGTTAGCGGGGGGCGGATCGCCCTCGTCCTTGGGAGACACGGGAGCCGAATCGGAGTCGTCCATGGCTTTAAGATCTGGTAAGAAGAACCGTCAGTCGCAGAGGAGGTGGTGACGTGGGGGGAGGAAGCAGATCGCGGGTGGTTCGCCGGCGAGGTGTGGGTGGTTTGGGAGATAAGGGGGATGACGTGGTCGTAAAAGCAATCGTTGGATATCATCCCCCACCGCTCGGTCCGATCCGACCCGGCCGACATAAAACTAAATTTCTCAACCCGGATATAACTTTTATCTAATTTTTACGCTTATAAAAACTAGAAAAATTCTTTCCGAAAAAAACTTATGTCGAAAGTCTTCTAATTAATTCGACTTTCTTCCCACGGATTCTTAAAACCACCCAACTCGACCATCTTTATTATAAAAAAATCAATAAAAATAATAAATTATTTTATAGTTGGAGCACAGCGTTGTTGACTTCTTTTATTTTGGCAAACCGACCAAAAATTCAAAAGCAAAAAATTATTTTATCCTCCAAACCTGGAAAAACGTTTAAAATGTTTTTTTATATGAAATCTGTCAAGACATAATTGTATAATAAATTTTCATAATATTTTCAAAATTTTGTAAATTACCAAAATATATGTAAGGCTTATAAAAGACAAAATGAACCGTGATATTTTGTATAAATCTCAAAATGAACCATGAAATTTTCAAAATTTTGTAAATTACCTAAAAAGACAAAATGAACCATGATATTTTGTATAAATCTCAATTTTTTGATTCGCTGTCAAAATCATAAAATTTTACATATTGTTTGTGCATGTATTAGTTCCAAAATATTCGAATATTAAATAGTATGGACTGTTTACAAAAGCAGCTACGAGAGTGTACGGAGGTAATGGGTAAGTTCAACCAAGTTGGTTAACGCGATATGAACACTTCACACGACAAATACATCCCCAGTGTCACGAATTTACCCTCGATAGAAGTTCAATAAATATAAGTGCGACAATTTTACATTGTCAAATTCTGACTCCTTAGATCATGACGTGGAACATGTAAAGGACGAGTTATGTGCTGCCAAAAATCGTTTGAAGGGTGTTTATCGGCAAAAGTTGAAATGAGCGTAACTTTTGATGTTTGGGCTTGGAATCGCTGCAGTCCATTTTAACCTTTTATTTAATTTTAGTATTTTATAATTCATTTCTTTATTAGTTTCCTATTTCGTTTATGGTTCAGGATCTTTATATACGCCTTCAAAACAATGTTTAAGGGGAATTCAGACTTTTTTATTCTAGAATAAACCCAGTTTTCTTTTGTTAGAAGTATGTTTGTCTTTTACGCGTTTATCGTCTTGTGTTAGGTTGTATCAGAGCAAAGGTTTTACCCTCGACATAACGATGGCTGATCAAACCGGTGCGAATGTTAATCTCGTTGACGTGCTCAGAGAGATCAGAAATTTATCCACAGAGATGCTGGCGCTTACGGCGTGGAGCGATCGAAGGCGGAGCGCGCTGCCATGGGAGGCAAAGGTGGTGGAGATGATGTCGAGAGAATTGCTCAAGGTCGTCAACACAACCAGCAGGATACCAGGTCTAACGAGGATTACTCGTCAGATGAGGAGGTTAACCAAATCTATGGTAGAAGAAACCCTAACCCTAGAGGATATCGACAAAACCGGCATGACGAATTTCGTTTAACGGTGGATATTCCTCCTTTCAACAGGAATTTGAGCATCGAGGAGTTCCTAGATTGGGTGGCTGAAGTAGAGAGGTTTTTCGACTTCTCGGAGATTTCTGAGGATAAATAGGTGAAATTGGCCACGTACCGATTGAAGGGCGGAGCATCATCGTGGTGGGAGCAAGTTCAAGCTCAACGACGGCGTTTGGGGAAACGACCAGTTCGACTTTGGCCAAAGATGAGGAAGGTGCTGGTGGCCAGGTTTCTCCCTCCAGATTATGATCAGTTCTTATTCCATCAATACCAGACGCTGATGCAAAGGCAAAAATCTGTAGCCGATTATACTGCAGATTTCTTGAGGTTGTCGTCACGCAATAACTTGATGGAGATCGAAGGACAACAGGTGGCGAGATATCTTCATGGGTTGCGGCCGACGATCCGTGATAAAATTTGTTGTCAAGTCATCTTAACCCTCGACGACGCGCAGACTATGGCACTTCGTGTAGAATTAATGGAGGCTAGAAGTTACTACGGGAGGGAAGAGACTCGTAGGGCTGTGATTGAATCACCCAGACTAAGCCCTCGACCAAGCCTGAGATATATGTTTGATACTAGAAAAGAGGTATGATAGAAAGGGGAAGGAGAAGGATGTGGTGAACAAATAGTTGTATAATCCTTATGCGAAATCGACTGGAGATAAGTGTTATAAATCCGGAGAACCGGAGCATAAATCAAATACTTACCCCAAGCGTCGACAAGTGAATATGGCTGATTATGAAGAAGGTGAGAATGAGGAGGAATAAGAAGAAGACGAAGTTTGCGAACCCGATGGGGGTGACGAGGATGTGCAGTAGACTTTTGTCGTCCGAAAGGTCTTGTTGGCTCCCCAACAAGACGATTCTCAACGTAATGCCTTGTTTCGTACCAGGTGCACTATTTCTAATCGTATTTTCGAGGTGATAATTAATAATGGCAGTTGAGAAAATATTATATCTCGAAGCCTGGTTTACACGTTGAAATTACCTGTGAAAGACATCCTGAGCCTTACAGCATTATTTGGATTAAGGTGAAGGAACGGTGTCGTGTGCCGCTATCGATAGGAAAATATTATAAGGATGAGGTTATGTGCGATGTGGTGGACATGGACGCTTGTCAATTATTGTTTGGCAGGCTGTGGCAGTTTGATCTTGGTACTACGCATCATGGACGGAAGAATGTTTACCAGTTTACGAAAGATGAGAGGAAGATTACGTTGCTACCTTTGGGGTTTAAACACAAAACTGACCATAATCTCCTGACAATTACTAGGTCTGAGTCGGAGTCGATGGGCATATCTCGCACATTCAATGTGGCGGACTTGTCGCGCTATTTTCCTCCGAAGCCTTCTTGTTATCCGGATCACTCGGGGTCGAGTTCTTTTCAAGTGGGGGATCGGACGAGTTTTGGGCTGCCAAGAATCGTTCGAAGGGTGTTCGTCCACAAAAGTCGAAATACTTTTGGCGTTTGGGCTTGGAATCGCTATTATAATATGTTTGCAACTCATTTTAGCCTTTTATTTAATTTTATTATTTTATAATTCATTTCTTTATTAGTTTCCTATTTTGTTTAGGTTTCATGATCTTTATATACGCCTCCAAGACATTGTTTAAGGGAAATTCAGACTTTTTATTCGGGAATAAACCCAGTTTTCTTTCGTTAGAAGTACGTTTGTCTTCTACGCGTTTATCGTCCCGTGTTAGATCATTGGGAAACTTCTTCATGGTCCATGGAAAGGTTTCAAAGCTTGTCTTTGCTGCAGGATAATTTCTTCATTCTTCGAATGGAAACATCAGTTGAAAGCCTTATCTCGTGATGCGCCGTCCGCCAACAATCGAAGACTTGAGTCCAACCCCAAGATCTCTGTACTCCACTTCATAAATCTGAACGACCATACGAACATGTATCTCTATACTCCGGGTTGTCACTCGACTTTCTACTATTTACGGTGGTGCGTTGCTGTATCCGAGGATCGTATCAGCCTGTTCTAGTTACTTCTATCAAGTGGTGAAATCTTTTTCTATGTTGGCTATTTCTCAACATATCCCTATTTTTTCGGTTTTGATTTGTTACCCCTCACCCGTATACATGCTTCCAACCATACCCGTCACCCCTTCCGCATCGTCATTGCGTCACTTTAGCCCTTATAAGATTTTGGACATGGTGGGGCTAGTTGCTTACAAGATGAATCTTACTAGTGGTGCGCAATTCTTTCCAACATTTCATGTGTCCAAGCTTAAGAAATGCTTGAGACCGAAGAAAGTGCGTCGTCGACAAATCTGCTTACTCTGAAGATTGATCATATCCCTGTGCGCACGCCCTTCCGGCCTAGCGGCGCGCGGCGGCGGTTCCGGCAAGCCCGAGGATCCGGGCCCGCTCCCCCGAGGCCCATTCCGGTCGGCGTTACGGCTCGAACGCCGGACGCTGCGGAAAGGGGACCCGGGGTTGGGCCTTCCCTTGATTCGCGAACGGGTCTGCGGGGCGTTTCGCCAACCGTCTCCAGTTCCCTGGAGGCGGCGAGCGAAAGGCTGCGTTAAGGCCTCGCTCGCGAATTTCGGGGAGGACCCAAGGAGCGGCTCGAGTAGCCGTCACCTCACCCCAAATGGCTCCGAAAAAAAAAGGGGTAGTGGGGTTTGTTTTAGCTTTGGAAAACTCGTTCGGAGTCGCCACCGACTTAGTTTTAAAAATGTGATTTTAAGTCGGAAAAATCAGAGTTCTGGGTTCGGGGATTCCTATTTACTAGCCTTAGTATTCTAACACATGCAAAAAGGGTGGCGATTTGTCCAAAAAAGTTACTTTTGATTGACGGGTGTTGGACCCGATCCGGGAGTGGGCCGGACTCTTATCGACGTTTTAACGGGCGTTGGACCCGAATTTAGGTTTGTTTGATTAAAACCAAGCATGCGACGTATAAACCTAAAGCCTAAGTCACGCACACAACCACAGACAATAATTTAGATCAAAAGGGCGGGGAAGGGGCGGTGTTTGCGGGCCTATACACTTGGACCCGCAACCCGTTACAAGTGGGCTTAAAATAAAATTCGGGGAGGCCCGCACCTCCCCTTTGTACCTTTGATGAAGTTTGGGGCCGCTTTGCTCTTCAAACCCGCGGTTTTTAGGCCGGGGTAGAACCACGCGGTTTGATACACGCGTCTTCGTGTTATTTCTTCGAAATTTCGAATTTGATTTTCCGAAGTTGCATGCTCAGTGTACATGTAAAGAAAATGTAAGAGTGGTTAGTATTGTTAAATTCAAATGAAACTTAATTAAATTGAGGAATAGTAAGGCTTGTCTTACCGTTTTGATCGGAGATGTGTACTTGGCGTGAATGATTGATGATATCCGAGAAATTTCGCCTGTGGGCTTGAAATTTTATGATCCGTAACCCAAGCCCATCTTGCCTTACTTTGTGGGCTTGATGTTTTGCAGCCCATGTAGAAGTCTTGTCTTCTTTTTGCTCCGATGCCCTCTTCAAGCCCTCCTACCAATATCCAAGCAAAAGTGCCGGCCCGCCCATCACGAGAATAGCCGTCTGAAGAAATGGCTTCAGCTCTCTCCACCTCCTCCTCAGCGTTGATCCGAACGGCAGACCTGTTCAGAGGAGATTCTCGCGCTGTCGAGTCCTGGAGTCGGGGCTGTGAGAGTGGTCTCCGAAGCCAGCCCCTTTGAGAGATGAAGCCGGCGGCGACGGCGTCTGGGTTTGGGGTTTGGAGTCGCCAAGGCTCGCGGCGATGGGGAGAGGAGGAGATAGAGTTGCCATGGGTTGCAGTCGCTGGGCTTCGGTGCGCCGGAGGAGACGAGGTTCGCCGCTGCCGCAGTCAGATCCGAAGGCGGGGAAGCATCGCCGTTGACGAGTCGCCGTTGTTGGGAGAACGTGGGTTCCATCGACGCTGGATCTAGGGACGCCTGGCTGCTGTCGGTTCTGGGGTTCGCCGGAGTACAGGGACGGGGCTGAGTGGGGAGAGCGTCGAGGATGGGGACCTCCGAGGCTGTTGGGGACATCGCTGGAGGAGGGCCGGTCGCCGGGGAGGAGGTCTTGCCACCGTGATGCTCGGGGACGCCGGAGGGGAGTCGATCCGCCGCTGTGAAGCTCGGGGACGCCGGAGGGAGCAAGGTCTGCCGCTGTTTCAGTCAGGTCACCGCCGTCGGGAGGGCGGCAGAGCAAACGAAGGCGGCGACCACCAGATCTGAGAGTTTGGCGCCTTGGCCGTCGAAAGGACGCCGGGGCAGGGGTGACCTCGCCGTCGTCGTGGAGCTGGAATGCCGGGGAGGAAGCGCCGGGGAGACGAGTTACCACCGTTAGGAGGCGGGTTCGTCGTCGGGCTGGGCGATGCCGGGGGAAGAGGTTCGCCGGGGAAGTGGAGGGAGCTGAGCTGGAATCCGAGGACGCCAAGGAGGAGGGGTCGCCGGGGAGGAAGGAGGGCAGCCGCCTTGGGGCTTCCGTCATGGCTGGAGACGTCGAGAAGAAGTAGATCCGCCACCATCGGGTCTGAGGGTGCCGGAGTTGACGTCAGAGGGGTTGGAGCTGACGTGGGTCGCTGCCGAAGTTGCCGACGTGAAAGGGAGACATTGGGGGACAGGGGGTCGTCGTTGCCGCTGGCCTTTGGAGACGGCTGGGTCAGGTAGGGGAGGGCTGCCGTCGCCGGGGAGCGCCATGGCCACCGCACGGTCTGGAAACGCCGAGGAAGTGGGGCTTGCCGCCGTAAACTCTGGGGACGCCAGGAGAGGTTGTCCTGCCACTGTGAACTCTGGGGATGCTGAAGGGAAGGCGATCTGCCGCCGCTGGGGCTTAGGGACGCCGGAGGAAGGTCGTCCTGCCGCTGTGAAATCTGCGGGCATCCGGGGAAGCTGGGATGGGGAGACGCCGCTGGTCTTGGAGCGGCAAGGAGAGAATGGACAGCCGCTACGAGAGAGAGGCCGAAGAGTTCTATCACCGTCGGGAAGAGTGCTGCCGTAGGAGGTTGTCGTCTGCTGAGCATTGTCTACTGGGAAGTCGCCTTAGGGCTGAGATAGAAAGAGAAAGCCGTCATGGGAGACGCCGGAGAGCTGCTGTTGAGCCGTAGGTCGCCGGAGCTGTGGTTAGGTGGCGCGCGAGCCGTCGTCGCTGGATTCAAAGATAACTTTCACTGAGAAAGGATTACTGCAAGAGGAGACATTGAGAAGACGAGAGCAGGGGAGACTTAGCTGTGAGCTACTGGTGCGGCTTTGGCGCTACTTGAAGGATTGCTTCACTGCTGCAACGGGGAGCTGGTTCGCAGCCACTTGTGTTCGGGGATGCAGGAGCTCACTGCGACTGGAGGTATGACATATCCCTTGCTGTCCCTGGATGAGGAGGCGGCTGAAGGATAGCAACACTGGTGAAGACGGCCGAGAAATGAAAACAGTGAAGAATCTGATCTTCGGGGATTAAGAAGGTAAGAATTTTCGAAATTCTCGGAAAGAAAGGGTGCGAAGGAGCACAGGGGGATAAACGATGGCTTCGAGAATCCCCTGCCTCCTTTGAAAGAAGAATGGAGAGAATTTTCCAGAATTCGTGAGCTCTCCCCCCCCTGTGTTCTGTTTCTTCTTCTTTTTATATCCTTTTTGCTCTCGACCAGGAGCTTTCCTGGTTATTCCCTTCTTTCCCTTCCAATTCCTTCGATCTTCCTAATTCCGTTTGCATCTTCCCCATTTAGTTAGCTCCCGGTTTGGAGACGCCAGGCCGTTAGGGGACACAATCCTTCGGGACTTCATCGAATCACCTTTTCCTGCAGGTGATCGACATGGGTGAAGGATTCAGGAGGGGAGGCAACTGTCAGGAGCGTTGGGATCTTGGTTTGGCAGGATTTTGTCGGGGAGTAAAGTGATACCAATGTTTTGCTTTTAGATGAATTGGATATTCACCGATTGAGTCCCTAGATTTGGCTAGGCTTCTCAATTTGGTTTGAACTTAAAGAAAATCTGGAAAATCACAACTTAGTCCTTGGATTTTAAAAGAGTTTTTAGTTTCGTCCAAAATCGAAATTAAACTAAAACAAAGTAATAGAGATGCTTGAAAATTCCTGAAAAGTTTAAAACTGACCTAGTAGCTTAATGAAAATGCAACTAGGATACTAGTTTCATGTAACTAATTTTTTTTTTTTAATTCGAAATTAATTACCTAATCAAATATCACTAAACATGTTTAATGATTTTTATGAAACATAAGCATGTATGATAATCTTTAAAGAGCACCGTCAATCAAGGTTAATCCTAATCTAATCGCACTTGATTAATTTTGAGCGTCTTAGGATAACACTCAATTTGGGGGATCTACAGTTTGCCCCTCCTTGCGGGGGAATCTGGAAAGATTTTCTCGCAAGGATGTCATAGATATCCCAAATTGTGAACTTGCGGTGTTCTTGGTAGATTTGTATCTGAAGATCTCACCAAGAAATGTTAGTAACAAATGCATCCGCGTGAAGTACGTGGGCAATCAAACATGTATGATTACAACATTCATGCATGTCATGTTTTATCTTGATTTAATTTATTGAGATTGCTTCTGAGCGAGATCAAAGAAGGGTTTCTGACTCCTCTCATTACTCTCATTTCTGAAAGCCATCTCCGTAGGATTTTAGAATTCCCTTGACTTGGATGCTCATGTACCAGTCGAAGGAGTCTTTGCTTGGGTTGTAACGTGGCTTTGGCGTAAGGCCTTTTGGATTGAAGGTTTAAATTCATCATTTGAAAGAAGGAGTCTAAGGACCTCATCGGAAGCTACTTGACTGTAGAGTTTTCACCGTTCAAGCAAATTCTCCATCCTTCAGACGGCTCGCCAGCTTAGGCATTCCGTTGGGGATGAATAGTTGGCCTAGTGTTAGGTGCTGATGATCTGCTTTGAGGAATGTTTTCACTTGACTTGTTGAAAAAATGCCACCTTTGCTCTTGCGACCATTAATGTCGGTCCTGGTGCTTTATTTTGCTCTTTTGACTTTTATCTTGCGCTTTGCTTTTGAAGACTTTGGTCTTTGCGCTTATTTTGCTTTTTTTCTCTACGGGATCATAAGAATTTGCCCCGCTTTCTTTTCTATAATCATTTTGGAGATGCTTTGGACTCCTTGGAAATTTGTACTTCTTGTAGTATTGTTGGAGAAGTTCCATCCTTGGGAACGACTTAACTGGCGAGCTTGACTGTTGATGATGCCTCTTCGCTTGAACCTTGAGGAAGTGTTGCCTCTACGGCCCGTTGCTTCCGGTTCTAGCCACGAGATCCCCTTTTAACCTCGATGTGAGGCAGTCCTTAGACTTGTCAGGTGTAGTGTATATGGAAACTTCAACTTTGGCTCGAAAGGGGCTAGCAATGGTTGATGTTTCGTGTTTGGGATAGAGAAGAAATGCTCGATCTCATCCCGGTTTAGAGCATCTTTTGTCAAAGGATTCGTTATCCGCCTGAATGCTCGTGTATGAATCCTCACAGTGTTTGCGCTCATCACTCTGGGTAAGTGTTTGAGAATAGGCTCGCCTTCTCAACTCTCGCTCAGAAACATTTTTATTAAAGATGATTTTGAATTATATGCAAATGAGCACACAAATGCTTACGAAATAAACAGGTTTAGATACTCGAACCTCTGTAGTGCTCTTGTGCACTTCGAGGGGAAAGTGTTTGCACTTTTATGCCCCAGTCACGTTCTCTGAGATTAGAGTCAAACGGCTTCCACCCGACCACCCTCGCCGTTGCCCAGGAGTTTGTACGGTACTGTGTGGATGCCCATGTACCTACACAGTTGACAACGGACAAAGACGAAGTTAGCTCATGTACTTCGACTCTCGCTTGGGGAGTTAAAAATGAAGTAAAATTTTCGCTGGGGAGATGAGATGGATATGTCCATCTCGATGATAGTTCTGGAAGAATATGCTTGTATCCTTGCTGAGGAATGCGACGTATGTAATCAACTCCAGCTTGAATGAAGGCAGGACTCCAGCTGGGGAAGCGGGGAAACGACTCCGTCTGGGGAATCATGAGAAACTTTGTTAGAGAGCAGTGTAGATGATACTCCCTTTTGGTATGGTTATCTTTTGGTGACGACAAAGGCAATTTCGAAGCTTTGGTTCGAAATTTTTCCACCCAACCGCCCGCGCCTTTGTCTGTAATGTGGGATGCTTATGTACCTACACTAAGCAAAGGACTGATAACAAGTGAGCTCATGTAACTTGTTTCTTTTAAAGTATGAATGAAGTTTGCTCATGTAACTTCATTTATATGAAAGGTGAAGTAGTGTTTTGATACTCCCCTTTTCTATGTGTTTCGTCATTGCGTCTTTGTCCGTAGGAATCAAAGGATTGACGATGTAGTTACTCTTGTGTGACGTCCGTTGTGTAAGGAAGCTCATGTACCTATCAAACAGATGGCGAGATACAAGTGAGTTCATGTGACTTGTTTTTGTTAGAGCAAGAATGAAGTTTGCTCGTGTAACTTCATTTATAAGAAAGGTGAAGTAGAGTTTTGGTACTTCCCTTTTGTTTGATTTCGTCATTGCATCTTTGTCCGGAGGAATCAAAGGGTTGACGAAATAGTTACTCTTGCTTGACTCTGTTGTGTAAGGAAGTTCATGTACCTATCAAACAGATGGCGAGAAACAAGTGAGTTCATGTGACTTGTTTTTGTTAGAGCAAGAATGAAGTTTGCTCGTGTAACTTCATTTATAAGAAAGGTGAAGTAGAGTTTTGGTACTTCCCTTTTGTTTGATTTCGTCATTGCATCTTTGTCCGGAGGAATCAAAGGGTTGACGAAATAGTTACTCTTGCTTGACTCTGTTGTGTAAGGAAGTTCATGTACCTATCAAACAGATGGCGAGAAACAAGTGAGTTCGTGCGACTTGTTTCTGTTAGAGTAAGAATGAAGTTTGCTCGTGTAACTTCATTTATAAGAAAGGTGAAGTAGAGTTTTGGTACTTCCCTTTTGTTTGATTTCGTCATTGCATCTTTGTCCGGAGGAATCAAAGGGTTGACGAAATAGTTACTCTTGCTTGACTCTGTTGTGTAAGGAAGTTCATGTACCTATCAAACAGATGGCGAGAAACAAGTGAGTTCGTGCGACTTGTTTCTGTTAGAGTAAGAATGAAGTTTGCTGCTGTAACTTCATTTGTAAGAAAGGAGAAGTAGAGTTTTGACACTTCTCTTTTTGTGTGATTTAATCAATGCATCTTCGTCCGATGGAATCGAAGGTTTGACGACATGGCTACTCTGGTTTTGTATCCATTGTATAAGGTTTCTCATGTACCTATCAAACAGAAACAAGAAAACAAGTGTCTTCGTGCAACTTGATTCTTTTAGAGTAGAAATGAAATTTGCTCATGTAATTTCATTTATAAGAAAGGTGAAGTAGTGTAGGGTTTTGGTACTTCCCTTTTTGTAAGGTTTCGTCATTGCGTCTTCGTCTAATGGAATCGAAGATTTGACGAAGTAGCTACAAGACCCTGGCTTGAAGCTTTGCCGCCCTACCACCCTCGCCTTTGTCATAGGAGTTTTGCACCATACGTGTGAGGAGCTCTTGTACCTGCCCACGAGACAAAGGACGTAAGCAAAATGAGCTCATGTAATTTTACTTAGCTTGATGAAGAGAGTAATATTTGTATGATTCTCCCTTTTCATGTGTATTGTCAGTGTTCTTTGCCCCAGTTGACTCCCTGGGGATATAAAGAAGTTTGCTAACGAAGATTGTTCTGAAGCGTTGGTTTGAAACTTCATCGTTTGTCTTTGTTGTCTGCTTAAGACGCTCATGTATTTTCATGTAACTTGTTGTCTTGTTGTCTTGTTGATCATGAGTGTTGTTTCGAAGCTTTGATTGGAAAGTTGTCTTGATTGGCATGATAGGATGTTGTTGTATCTTCTCGTCTGCCTAGGTTGTTTATGTGCCTATGAGACAAGCCGAAGGGCAAAACAAGTAAGTTCATGTAATTTACTTTGCAAAGAAAGCATTTGTTAAGGAACATATACTCCCTTTCATGTTATTTGCCATTTTGTCAACTGAGAGTTATCCAAGATTGCTCAGTCTCATCCCAGGATAGCTTGGAGATATGCCCCAGAGTTGCTTGGAGATATGTCCATGATCACTCGGAGATTTGCCCCGGGATCGGTCGGGATTTGCCCTAGGATCGCTCGGAGATTTGTCATAGGACTGTTCTCGTGTTGCGTCATCATTGTTTTACCAACGAAGGCTGTTTCGAAATTTTGGCTCGAAACGTTTCCACCCTACCACCCTCGCCTTCGTCGTCTGCCTAGGATGTTCACGTACCTATGAGACAAGCCGAAGGGCAAAACAAGTAAGCTCGTGTAACCTGTTTTGCAGAGATAGTATCAGTTGAGAAACGAATACTCCCTTTCATGTAGGTCATCGTTTTGTTGACACCGAAGGATATTTTGAAGCTTTGGCTCGAAACTGTTTCAAGGCTTTGGCTTGAAACTTTACCACCCTGCCACCCTCGCCTTCGTCAACATGCGACAAGGGCTAACTGAGTGAGCTCATGTAACTCATTTTTGCAAATAAGGAAGTACTGATTAAAGTACGAATACTCCCTTTCATGTGATGGTAATGTCGAACATTCTCTGCGTTGAGTGTTTGCGGCAGTTCTTCTCAATTAAGGCCGTTGCTTTCTAGAAAGGGCGTGTCAAGTCGATTATCCTTGGATGTGCATTGTTGATTGCCCATTGAGGTGGGGCTGGGTGGGTAACTAGCCTCTCATGGGGTGGGCCTTCTCTTTGGGATGAGCTCCAGAGAGTCAGCAATAGAACTTCTGCTGGGTTGATCGCTTAGGAACCGTGGATGAGCTTGATGGGAGTTGCCCCAGTCTGAGTACGCGTCATCGTAAGATAGATTGCATGTTCTTTGGTGTAGGGTGAAGTTGTTATGTAAACGTTGCCCCAAATGATCCATCTTGTGCAGTGAGATAAATGGGTGCCCCTTGTTTTGATTGCCCGGTGTTAATGGGCTTGAGATGAGCAACGGAATATAGTCTTCATATCCGTGGCAAAAGAAGTTGAGGAAGATGTTCCCATTGGTGCCGAAGTCGCGACAGCTGGTAATGTAGCGAAATTGCTACTATTTCTTTGGAGCGGTTGTTGATTAGTGGGGGATGACGTTCCACAATAGCGACATGTCAGTGGATAGTACTTTGGTTTGTCATTAGTCTTGATGTCGATGGAGATTGGCCTTTTGAAATTTAACCTCCTTGGGGTTTTGATATTGTTGTAGATTCGGTTTTGAACCGTAGTAGCCGTTGGGTGATCTTTGGTTTTCGTGTTTTGCTTTAGGCCTTAGCAGTTGTCAGGATTGCTTTGGCCTTTGTGTCGTTGGATATGCGGCTTTAGACATTGGTTGCCGCCATGGTATCCTTGGTATTCTTGTGCTTGTAGATTTGTAATGTCATGCCTTATCCCTAATCCCGTTCGAGGAGTCATGTTGGAGAATTAAACCTCAAAAAGAAAGTAGAAAGAAGGATTGGATTAGTATCATGCAACAGTGTAATCGATGCATGATAAGTTTATGTTGTTGCTTAATCGCACTCATATATGTGTATGCGTTTACAAATGAAATGCAATAATGTCATGAAACAATTATTGTAAATGATTTGTTAATTTGAAAACTGTGATTAAACAGACACTCATGTGGTTGCTCAAATGTATGATATGCAATAAGCGGTAATAGTAAGTAGGGTAATAAGAGAAAAGATGTTTCTTGGAACTGCTGTAATAAGCTTGACCTAACTGCAAAATGAGCATTGTTAGCTTTACAGTTATAGCAGACAAAGCGTACCTGACACCTGTCCCTGCACAAGTAGCAGTCACTTAGTAACACGCAAATGCACGTGCAGCGTCTGGTACCTGTAGTGGGCAAGCAATTTCTAGACTCGGATGGAGGTTTCTAAGACCTCCCTCGGACTAAGGGAGGCGGGTCCCGGTCCATAGCCTACAAGCCGCAGGAAGCAGCGAGGCCGTGCCTTTCGGTGACCCCCTAAAAATCCTAATCCCGGGTATAGGGATTTACCTATATATGCCTAGGAAAGCGGATAAACGAACACAAACAGGAGATCAAACAAAGGGCATCGAGCCAATCAATTACATGCGCAAACAAGTAACTCCTCTCCGCATGTGGTAAAAAGGCTTTCGGTAGGAATCCACATGCGGAGGTCCCCAGCGGAGTCGCCATCCGGGATGTGCGCACGCCCTTCCGGCCTAGCGGCGCGCGGCGGCGGTTCCGGCAAGCCCGAGGATCCGGGCCCGCTCCCCCGAGGCCCATTCCGGTCGGCGTTACGGCTCGAACGCCGGACGCTGCAGAAAGGGGACCCGGGGTTGGGCCTTCCCTTGATTCGCGAACGGGTCTGCGGGGCGTTTCGCCAACCGTCTCCAGTTCCCTGGAGGCGGCGAGCGAAAGGCTGCGTTAAGGCCTCGCTCGCGAATTTCGGGGAGGACCCAAGGAGCGGCTCGAGTAGCCGTCACCTCACCCCAAATGGCTCCGAAAAAAAAAGGGGTAGTGGGGTTTGTTTTAGCTTTGGAAAACTCGTTCGGAGTCGCCACCGACTTAGTTTTAAAAATGTGATTTTAAGTCGGAAAAATCAGAGTTCTGGGTTCGGGGATTCCTATTTACTAGCCTTAGTATTCTAACACATGCAAAAAGGGTGGCGATTTGTCCAAAAAAGTTACTTTTGATTGACGGGTGTTGGACCCGATCCGGGAGTGGGCCGGACTCTTATCGACGTTTTAACGGGCGTTGGACCCGAATTTAGGTTTGTTTGATTAAAACCAAGCATGCGACGTATAAACCTAAAGCCTAAGTCACGCACACAACCACAGACAATAATTTAGATCAAAAGGGCGGGGAAGGGGCGGTGTTTGCGGGCCTATACACTTGGACCCGCAACCCGTTACAAGTGGGCTTAAAATAAAATTCGGGGAGGCCCGCACCTCCCCTTTGTACCTTTGATGAAGTTTGGGGCCGCTTTGCTCTTCAAACCCGCGGTTTTTAGGCCGGGGTAGAACCACGCGGTTTGATACACGCGTCTTCGTGTTATTTCTTCGAAATTTCGAATTTGATTTTCCGAAGTTGCATGCTCAGTGTACATGTAAAGAAAATGTAAGAGTGGTTAGTATTGTTAAATTCAAATGAAACTTAATTAAATTGAGGAATAGTAAGGCTTGTCTTACCGTTTTGATCGGAGATGTGTACTTGGCGTGAATGATTGATGATATCCGAGAAATTTCGCCTGTGGGCTTGAAATTTTATGATCCGTAACCCAAGCCCATCTTGCCTTACTTTGTGGGCTTGATGTTTTGCAGCCCATGTAGAAGTCTTGTCTTCTTTTTGCTCCGATGCCCTCTTCAAGCCCTCCTACCAATATCCAAGCAAAAGTGCCGGCCCGCCCATCACGAGAATAGCCGTCTGAAGAAATGGCTTCAGCTCTCTCCACCTCCTCCTCAGCGTTGATCCGAACGGCAGACCTGTTCAGAGGAGATTCTCGCGCTGTCGAGTCCTGGAGTCGGGGCTGTGAGAGTGGTCTCCGAAGCCAGCCCCTTTGAGAGATGAAGCCGGCGGCGACGGCGTCTGGGTTTGGGGTTTGGAGTCGCCAAGGCTCGCGGCGATGGGGAGAGGAGGAGATAGAGTTGCCATGGGTTGCCGTCGCTGGGCTTCGGTGCGCCGGAGGAGACGAGGTTCGCCGCTGCCGCAGTCAGATCCGAAGGCGGGGAAGCATCGCCGTTGACGAGTCGCCGCTGTTGGGAGAACGTGGGTTCCATCGACGCTGGATCTAGGGACGCCTGGCTGCTGTCGGTTCTGGGGTTCGCCGGAGTACAGGGACGGGGCTGAGTGGGGAGAGCGTCGAGGATGGGGACCTCCGAGGCTGTTGGGGACATCGCTGGAGGAGGGCCGGTCGCCGGGGAGGAGGTCTTGCCACCGTGATGCTCGGGGACGCCGGAGGGGAGTCGATCCGCCGCTGTGAAGCTCGGGGACGCCGGAGGGAGCAAGGTCTGCCGCTGTTTCAGTCAGGTCACCGCCGTCGGGAGGGCGGCAGAGCAAACGAAGGCGGCGACCACCAGATCTGAGAGTTTGGCGCCTTGGCCGTCGAAAGGACGCCGGGGCAGGGGTGACCTCGCCGTCGTCGTGGAGCTGGAACGCCGGGGAGGAAGCGCCGGGGAGACGAGTTACCACCGTTAGGAGGCGGGTTCGTCGTCGGGCTGGGCGATGCCGGGGGAAGAGGTTCGCCGGGGAAGTGGAGGGAGCTGAGCTGGAATCCGAGGACGCCAAGGAGGAGGGGTCGCCGGGGAGGAAGGAGGGCAGCCGCCTTGGGGCTTCCGTCATGGCTGGAGACGTCGAGAAGAAGTAGATCCGCCACCATCGGGTCTGAGGGTGCCGGAGTTGACGTCAGAGGGGTTGGAGCTGACGTGGGTCACTGCCGAAGTTGCCGACGTGAAAGGGAGACATTGGGGGACAGGGGGTCGTCGTTGCCGCTGGCCTTTGGAGACGGCTGGGTCAGGTAGGGGAGGGCTGCCGTCGCCGGGGAGCGCCATGGCCACCGCACGGTCTGGAAACGCCGAGGAAGTGGGGCTTGCCGCCGTAAACTCTGGGGACGCCAGGAGAGGTTGTCCTGCCACTGTGAACTCTGGGGATGCTGAAGGGAAGGCGATCTGCCGCCGCTGGGGCTTAGGGACGCCGGAGGAAGGTCGTCCTGCCGCTGTGAAATCTGCGGGCATCCGGGGAAGCTGGGATGGGGAGACGCCGCTGGTCTTGGAGCGGCAAGGAGAGAATGGACAGCCGCTACGAGAGAGAGGCCGAAGAGTTCTATCACCGTCGGGAAGAGTGCTGCCGTAGGAGGTTGTCGTCTGCTGAGCATTGTCTACTGGGAAGTCGCCTTAGGGCTGAGATAGAAAGAGAAAGCCGTCATGGGAGACGCCGGAGAGCTGCTGTTGAGCCGTAGGTCGCCGGAGCTGTGGTTAGGTGGCGCGCGAGCCGTCGTCGCTGGATTCAAAGATAACTTTCACTGAGAAAGGATTACTGCAAGAGGAGACATTGAGAAGACGAGAGCAGGGGAGACTTAGCTGTGAGCTACTGGTGCGGCTTTGGCGCTACTTGAAGGATTGCTTCACTGCTGCAACGGGGAGCTGGTTCGCAGCCACTTGTGTTCGGGGATGCAGGAGCTCACTGCGACTGGAGGTATGACATATCCCTTGCTGTCCCTGGATGAGGAGGCGGCTGAAGGATAGCAACACTGGTGAAGACGGCCGAGAAATGAAAACAGTGAAGAATCTGATCTTCGGGGATTAAGAAGGTAAGAATTTTCGAAATTCTCGGAAAGAAAGGGTGCGAAGGAGCACAGGGGGATAAACGATGGCTTCGAGAATCCCCTGCCTCCTTTGAAAGAAGAATGGAGAGAATTTTCCAGAATTCGTGAGCTCTCCCCCCCCTGTGTTCTGTTTCTTCTTCTTTTTATATCCTTTTTGCTCTCGACCAGGAGCTTTCCTGGTTATTCCCTTCTTTCCCTACCAATTCCTTCGATCTTCCTAATTCCGTTTGCATCTTCCCCATTTAGTTAGCTCCCGGTTTGGAGACGCCAGGCCGTTAGGGGACACAATCCTTCGGGACTTCATCGAATCACCTTTTCCTGCAGGTGATCGACATGGGTGAAGGATTCAGGAGGGGAGGCAACTGTCAGGAGCGTTGGGATCTTGGTTTGGCAGGATTTTGTCGGGGAGTAAAGTGATACCAATGTTTTGCTTTTAGATGAATTGGATATTCACCGATTGAGTCCCTAGATTTGGCTAGGCTTCTCAATTTGGTTTGAACTTAAAGAAAATCTGGAAAATCACAACTTAGTCCTTGGATTTTAAAAGAGTTTTTAGTTTCGTCCAAAATCGAAATTAAACTAAAACAAAGTAATAGAGATGCTTGAAAATTCCTGAAAAGTTTAAAACTGACCTAGTAGCTTAATGAAAATGCAACTAGGATACTAGTTTCATGTAACTAAATTTTTTTTTTTAATTCGAAATTAATTACCTAATCAAATATCACTAAACATGTTTAATGATTTTTATGAAACATAAGCATGTATGATAATCTTTAAAGAGCACCGTCAATCAAGGTTAATCCTAATCTAATCGCACTTGATTAATTTTGAGCGTCTTAGGATAACACTCAATTTGGGGGATCTACAATCCCAAATTTGTTTTTGGAAAGGAAAATGGTAAAAAGAGGAAAATAAGGCTGCTACAAAGGTCCTTGTACGATGGACATGACAATCCTCGTGAAGAAGCAACTTGGGAATTCCTTCACGATCCTCAATTGAAGTTCCCTATTGTCACCCTTAAGTACAAGGCTGATGCAATGGGGGAGGTATTGACGAATGAAATTAGTGGAGGACCAATTTGTATTGATGAAGGTTATCCAATTGGAATTAACAAGGCCAGGTCCGAGCTGGGATGGCGAGACCAAATCCATACTCTAACATGCTGCATGACAATAGAAGAATATGGGCAAAGGGGTAACTTCAAGCTCCTACCCAAAAGGGGCAGGTTGGAGCACCGATCATTTACAAGGGGAAAGTGATTGAGGAAAGAAGATCAAAGAGGAAAAAGGAAAGAGATGAAGATGAAGACCACAATGGCAAGCGGCGGTGAAGGGATATCGACGTAGAAGGTGTAGTATTGTGAGTTTTTGTAGTTGATACTCTTCTGAAGCTTCCGTCTTGTGGATGATAGCGAGGGAACTAGTTTGGATTTTGTGTAGAACTTGAGATTCGGCTGTTTTTGTTTTGGGTGTGGTGTTTCAACGATTTTGTGTCGTTTTCATGTATCATACCTGTTTGTTTAAAAGAAGTTCAACACACGATATGAATAGGAAATGAAAAGAAATTGTCGCCGCTGTAAAATCAACTTAATGCAATAAGAAAGAATGCAAAAACACTCGTTGCCATTAATTCAATCTGATTGCAACACTTGATCGAAATCAAAAGAAAACAACTTCTGAAGTGGTTTTTTTGTCCGCAAATAACTGCTATATAATCATCATTTTATATTCAATTATGTGCTTCTATTGTCTTCCAACCATCACATTCGACTGAGTTTTATCCGTCGACTGCTACATTCGATTGGCCTTGTTCAACTTGATATGGCGGCTGACTCACTCGACTATGAATCAACGTCTCCGCCTTTTCCTCAACACTTAGCTTGATATCTTTCGACTGCTCCTTCCTTACGAGGCTATGACTATTGACAGTAAGCTCAAACATCACAGGTCCAGAACAGTTTACTATGTGAACAATACCTGATCCCACCAAGGCTTGCCCGAGGGGCCCTGAACCTGAGCAGAAGTTTTGCGTCATCGACGGAAGAATCAGTCGGTGTCAGTGGTCTCCTCGTCCCTCGTCTGATGGGCCCAAAATCTGTAGCCGACCTCACCCTTTCTTTCCGTTTTGCATCCTCTTTGTAGTAATTGTCGCCCCAACCAAGAAGGGGACCGGGGAAGTAATCATAGGAGGTCTGTCCACTTGATGGCGGTAGCTGCGATCGAATATTAGGGCATCTGCTATACCATTTTCTGATTTACGGTTCTGATGGTCGAATCAAATGGTTCGGGAGCCGTAATTCCTGGGTTGGGTGGTGGCTCCTGGTGTCGCTGCATTATATCAGTGGAGGTCGGCTGATGGATTGGGATCTATTGCAAGAAGAAGACGGAAGAGCGGACCAAGGCCATGAAAACTCGCGTTTGTGTGTGCATGTGTTCTGTCCTCTTAACGTTCTGTTCAGGTATGATCCATGTATGTGAGGACTCGATTGCCTTAAAACAAAGGCCAAATATCGGCCTCAATTTTAAACCAACCTTTTGTTATTAATCAGTTATATAATTTTTAGCAAATTTTATTTCAACTTGATTTTGGTCGATCTTGAATTTTGTCGCGTTAAAGTCAAGCAGTTCTTAAGACACAATTTTCATTTATGGACTAAAAAAATAAAAATAAAAAATGATAAATAATATTAAAACATCTCGTATGTTATTTTATTTTAAAATTTCGATGGCCAAATCAAGTGAGTAGGAAGCCGGAATTGGACAATAGTTGTTGATGCAGTAAAAAATACATAAAATTGATGAAGGTTATGATGATTACTCTATTGGGAGGTTCGTTGCTACGGGTAAAGTAAATTATGAGGCGAATGAATAAGAGGTTGAAACTTTACTATTATAAGATACGGATCAGACTATATTAAGGTCTTGTTTGACTTTCGCTTGAAAAAATGCATGATTGGCCAAAATTAATATGAAAAGAAAAATTAATAATAAAATTATATAATAAATTATAATAATAATAAAATAAAAAATTGACTCAAATTTAAAGCCATAAACATATATTTTACCTAAAATTAAGGAAGTTTTTGATAAAACTTGAGGGCGCCTGTTGCGGAGGAGAACCACCCCCCCTACCCACACAACACACCCAGTTCCCGACAGTTAGTCTCCAAGCTTCCATGTCCTCCATCTCATCCCTCCTCACTCTCCTTTCCCCTCCTTCCCTTACTAATCTTCCTCCCTTTCAATTCCGACAACCCAACCCCCTCCCCGTTTCATGCCCTCCACGCGTTCGCGTTAATACCCGAACCACAAAGTTCCCCCGATTCATCCCTAGGGCTTCTTCCTCCTCGTCTGGGGTTGTCCCTTCTAACATCGCCGATGTTCTCGGGGAAGTTACCATCTTCACTGCGGCAGGGGACCCTGTCTTGTTTAGGGATCTCTTGGGCCACACCCAGGTTGCGAACACTTCTTCCATCATTGTTCGGAGGCTGTCGGGATGCCTTGTTCGATTCATGTTAATGTTGCGAGCCCCATATGTCTTCTTAGACAACTGGGCAAACCCTTGTTAGAAGATTACATCCCCCATATGAAGGAAGCTTACCCTCATGATTGTCGGGCCCAGTCGTTGACTTTTTAATGGAGATGTGGTTAACTGGAGTTGAGTGTGGTTTGTTTGAGGTTCGGAATTCTATGGGAGTAGAGTGAAAGAATACATTCTGTGTGTTCCGCAATCATGCCTTTGGTGATCGTTACAAAAGATTTTGTTGTAATTTATTGGTTGTGTTTGGCAAAGCTAATGTCAAATATTTTGAAAGGACTTATGGGTAGCTGTGCACAAAAAAAAAACATGTAGTGAATGTCTCTGTTTCTTCTACTACGGACAGGGATTCTATTTTATATTCTCACTGGATTTGTTGTGTAGGGAATTGCGGTTGTAGCTCTTCTAAGACACTTTGGATGCGTATGCTGGTAAAAACTTCAAATATAACTACATAATCTTTGTGATTATTGGATAGCTTGGGGACTCCGTTGATTACCCAGTACTGTGTTTGTTGATTGTTAGTTGGGAGCTTGCTTCTTCTCTGAGAGACGTGAAGGCTAGATTCGATGCTGCTGGTGTTAAACTGATTGCTGTTGGAGTTGGGACACCTGACAAGGCTCAAATTCTTGCCGAGCGGGTACTTATTTCGTTATTTCTTCAAGAAGACTTTTTTTTCTTGAATAATAGAAGACAAAAGGCTTCTTTTTTCATTGGGACTTTCCATAACCCTTTTCTTGTTGAACCTTTTCAGTTGCCATTCCCTATGGACTGCCTGTATGCTGATCCTACGCGCAAGGTAGCTTTTGCACCGGCATCGACTTAATGTTCTGATGTTCTGATACTATAAGCCTCTGGTATGATATAATATTTCAGGCTTACGATGTTCTGGGGTTGTACTTTGGTCTGGGACGCACATTCTTCAATCCAGCAAGTGTATGTAACTATTTATTCCCCTCTTTTTGGACATTTACATTGCCACTTTCACCTGCTCCTGAAGACTACAGAATGATTACAGAAAGTTAATCTGGCAATGGAACAGCAAAAGCTTTCGAACTAACGCAATGAAATCATTACACGACAATGCTGTTTATTCATTTACTCGGCCGTATTTTCCGTCATCTCAATATCATGTGTTCTGTGTTACGCTGGACTATATTGCTGCACTCGTATCATCTTTGACTTTATGGAATAACAGTTTGCGGCAGTACTCATTGACGACATAAAATTGACAATGGTTCTTCAATCATTCCTAACCTAATCCCCTAGGGGTTTTCTTAAGTTCTCATTTATTTTTGTGGCAGACAAAGGTCTTTTCGCGGTTCGACGCAATACAAAAGGCCTTGAAGAACTACACGATTAGCGCCACACCAGATGATCGTAGTAGTGTTTTGCAGCAGGTTCAGCATTTTTAACCACCTCTAGTTGATCACTTCATCCCTTTCTTTTCATCTATTAATCTGAGGCAAGCTCTTGTTGATGTTATTGCTATAGGGAGGAATGTTCATATTCAAGGGGAAGGAGTTGTTGTATGCGAGGAAGGACGAGGGTACCGGAGATCACGCCCCTTTGGATGATGTGTTCGAGGTCTGCTGCAAAATTCCCGTGTCTTAAAGCTGTTTACTTCACCCGGGGGAGTGTTGACCGACACATTCCTTATAGTACTATAGTTGTACCAAATGCAAAATTAAAGTGTGTATAATATATCAAAATCGAATGTAAACCCTGCATACTCATCCATAATCCATCCTATCTCTGGTTCATGGTCGACTATGTAACTAAGCGAGGTCGTCACTTGCACAAGTTTGGAGGTTGGTTATGTTTCCGAATACAGCAAGATCCCCTGTCTGCATTGAGCACTTGAACATTGGGTCACTGCGGTTCAGCGATCTTGGCTGGAGATAAAATGTCTCTTGTGGCTCAGCATTTGGAACTATTCACGTTTTGGGAATTGACATAAAAAAAAAAAAACTAATCTCTTTATCTTATGTACGTCCCTTTCTGTAATCAGTCTTTCCTAGTCGAAATATTTTTAGGGTGTGCATAGCTTGCGGAATGATGGAATGAATGAAATACAATGATAATTTTGTTCTTTCCATACCACAAGGGGAATTCTTCTTTGAGGGTGATCTTGAGGCTACGAGAGACTCTTGGTTGGAAGCTACAAGTAACGTTAGAGTGCAAACAAGATGTGGCCCAGTCGGCCGGAATCATTGGCAGATACTCCAAGAGCGTAAAAGGTGAGGGACGGCCGGAATCATTGGCAGATACTCCAAGAACGTAAAAGGTGAGGGACGGCCGGAATCATTGGCAGATACTCCAAGAGCGTAAAAGGTGAGGGACGGCCGGAATCATTGGCAGATACTCCAAGAGCGTAAAAGGTGAGGGACTAACATGATTCAATAACTACGTTTTGTTTTATTGTGGTAGTGTGCATGAATATCTACTCTTTGAGAAGGGAATATGTGCATTTTCGGCGGGAAGTTCAGGCATTCTCTTTACGCATTCCCATCCCCCTCGTCTGCAACGATGGAGTCATTGACAAGGCTACCCGATTGCACCGACTATGTCGGGTGGCGTCGTATGGCCGTGATGACCTTTCTTTAAGTTTCAGTATCTTTTTGGTCTGGCCATGACGATGACCACGGACCACCAACAGTGAACACAATGGCAGAAAAAGTTGTTGACTGATCCAGTCTTGTTTTCGCCAAGGCCAATCGCCCTTCCCCCTCTCTAGCAGCAACACAAGTGCAACCTTGATCAGACGCCCCTCCAACGAAAACAACAAGACCCTTAGAAATCACATGTGCCGTCAGACCTCAACGACAACGTTAAGATATGATGGCCCACGGTGGACTGTGGTGGAAACGCTTCATCATAGCAGAGCCAACTGACGAAGCTTGCTTATGTAAAGCCATTTCAGTGGGTACATGGTGAGAATGTAGAAGCGCTTCCAAAAAATTCTTTTCCACTTATGATGAGTCGTGCACCCAAGTGTATAAGTCAATTAATCATACTCCCTCATCCACTGAAATTTAAATATTTGAATGTGGACTCGATTGTGATATTCTGTTATCACCCTACATGAGTTCGAGCCTAACTCGTGTAATCAGAAAAGAGTCCTTCAACCCTTTTCTTTTTCAACTTTGTGCCACGTTTTAATGGCGGGGAATCCATATAGCTTCCTTAGCTAAAGCAACAACATGTTTTCCACATAATCATTTTCAACGATGAGGGCGTGCCGAGCCGTTCAGTCCACCCCTACCTATGCTCCGCTTTTTCTTCATTTGGAATCCTTCATGAGAGTTGAAGACGATCAAGCGAGGGTCCGGGCAAGCACCTGACGCTCCTTATGTTACGAACCCGCACGCATGTCGAGCGCCGAAAGTCTCAGACAAATTTCATTATCTCTTCTTAAATAATTAAGCACCCGTGCCTAAAGATCTCTTCTACATTTTTAGTTTTGGCCATGAATGCGACTAAGTATTGTTTACGAGAGGCTTTTTGTATTTTTTTTTTTCAAAATCATTACGAAGATAGATATCGACCTTGACTTTTGCACACAATGTTTGATTTAATAGCCATTGGGACTAATTGAAACCACATGTGCCGCGCATCCCATGTAATTGTGTATCATTTACTTTCCAATTCCGTACTATATATATGACATCAAACCATCCAGTTGATTGAAGCCACCCTCAATCCTAAGGCTCGGTGAAAAGCTGTTCGACCGTATAAGGCCCGACGAAACGAGGACCAGCATCATCCCCACTCCACATCCGATTTGAAATTACATCGTACGCTGCTTCAGTCGCATGATAAGAGTCCCAGAAAAGATGCTGGCTTGGATCTCCACACAGCTCGAACTCCTTCACTGTCCTCTTGCCGCCGCAGCTGAACACTCCTCTGAACACTCCCGCGCCACAACATGCCACTTTAACTTCAGACAACCCTTCAAACAACGTGGAACAGCATGATGTGAGTTACACCCCGTTCCCATTATCTTTCATGACTGTATGAACGACCCCAGTCTAGCAAAGGCTGAGTTTAGTGCCTTATACCATATATAGAGGGGTTTTCTGTCATATGTCCGAAAATGTAGTTGGTGTCGAAAAGAGAGTACTTGAATCCCTTCAACTTCTTCTCAAGCTTCCGGAGCGCCCGTCCTAAGGCTTGATTATGCAAACTTGAGAGCGAAGATGCTTCCTCCAGGCATTCCCCGTTCCCTGGTGTTGTTAGTATCCTCATCCCTGGTAGACACCACAACCGCGGTAGGTTCATGAATGCAAATTTCCTGCCTCCTTTCTCATATATTCCCTGAAAAAAATACATTGGCATCAACATAGGTATCTCTGTTGTTATGTAAAATGCTCATGGATTTGCGGGAATATACATATAGAACCAAACATCGAAAGAGTCTAAAGTCATTTTGACATAAAGCTACACTTTGACTTCCAAATATATCCAATTTACCACTTCATATATGAATAGCACAATGAATACATATTATCTTACGACTTCATACATGAATAGCACAATGAGTACATATTATCAAAGTATGTGCCTCCATAACTAACCAACGAACCCTTTTTGCCTAATTTCTCTAGCATCATATTCTCTATTACCTAACCTTGAGAAAGAGAAGGGATTTGGGGTGTTTCTGGGGAGTAAAATTGGGGGATGAAAAGGGTGTGTGTGTCTCTTACTTGGATGATGGTGGTCAAGTTTCCGATCACCATTCCCACGTAATCAAGTTTTGATGTGGTGGAGTTAAATAAGGTGGAAGCATTGGGATTAGTCAAGAAAAGGCTTAGGTAATCATTGCTCCCAATGCTGATCATGTAAACTGCCCTTGATAACGTCTCCAGCGTTTCCTCATCCCCGGCATTGTTCCTCAGTTGGGTCTCCACCTCCTTGAAGTAACCCATGCGTTTCCAGATCAATCACCTGATATGAAAAAAATAATAATAATAATACCAAAAAAAGAAAGAGGAAATAATGATAACTAGCGTTTTCTTTCATCGTGATACACATACATTATTATTACAAGTTTTCCCATGAGGCTAAGCTTAATCAACCACAACAACCTTGAAAATCTCTTGGATCTTTTTTATAAAGTAAATTATAGGAATTCTAAAATATTATGTTTCATTTGTTTCCAGAATTCTAATAAACTTGAAAGGAAATTATTATCTTTTTTTTTTAAATACCACGAAAGTTATCTTACCATTTACTTTTCTATGTTTGAACTTTATAAATGTATCTCCCGCTAATATTAAATTGTTGGCATCCATTCTAAAAATTGTACTGTTGCTGTCGAGATTGTGAGACGTAGGAAAATTGCATAAGAAGAAGTCAACGATGATCGCATAATATTGGCATCATTTTTGTATTGTCTGGTTACATATGTCATGACCTCCCACCATAATATATCGTGTATATTAAGAATCAATAAAAAGGATTCACCCTCCCACCACTTACTAAATTCTTCTCGTTTGTAAACGAATCCAATGGGTGGGATAGAAAGTTGGGTAAATTTAATGTCAGAATGTAAGTTTTGTTAGTCAGCAAGGGCAACTTTATTTTTTTGTGTCCGGTCTCTTTCAACCCTTTGCCAATCTACTTCCCCGATTTCATTATTATTACAAAATTTAATCTAGGAATCAATAGTAACGTGTAGTAGTAATATATTATTGACTTGTCTCGGGTCATTTTTATATCAATATTATCATTTTTAATTTCATTTTATGTATAATTTAGAATAAGAAACTATTTTATGTTTTTTGAGAAAATAAAATAAAATAATATTATTTTCATAAATAATAAGAAGAAAACAGTAATTTTTTTCCCTTGAAACAAATGAGAAATTAAAATTTTTTTAAAAGGGAAACAAAAAATGAAACAGTATTTTGAATTGCCATTACATAAAGAAATGAAAACGACTGGACGAGGGTTTGGTGTGGATGCACTAACCGATCCCTGGAATGTTCCGACGAGTGCTCCAGCCCCAGCGGACGCAAAGTTTGCTCCAAAGCGCCATTCATGAGCTCCCGGTTGCAAGTACGGCAATATGAGTGGCAGTCCAGCGAATTCGGCTGGAGTTTTTTAGATAGGGGGATAAGACATATGCCTTTTCTAAAGATAATTTCAAAAGAAAATGAAAACGTGAATACATGGAGAGGAGAAAACAAGCGTGTTGCCGCATACCGATGAAATCGGAGGGTAGGCGACCGTCGGAGAAGCGGCCGGTCGGGAAGCAGAAGAAGGTCTCACCGTAAGGCCAGAAGTTGGCCTGGTCGAGGGTAGTGGTGTTGATGTAGTTGTTGTTGCCAGCATCTAAGAAGGAGTCGCCGAATATGAAGAGGGACGCGGCCGATACTCTTCCAGCTTGAGTATGATTCTCTTCAAGTTTCTGGTGAGTTAGTGGGACGTGGTTAAGTATGAGGAAGGAGAGGAGGAGAGGAAGAGAGCTCCCGTGACTAACAACCACCATTGTTGTCTTTATTGCTTGAGAGAGTGCGCCCCGGCATGTGATAATATATTGGGGTTGTGTATCCCTTCTTGTATATATATAAGTGGGACATGTGGGACTTACCGACCACGAATCATTAATGGGCTGTCCGAAAATTGTGGATCGTAAGAATATAATCTGTTAATCATCAAATTACCCCCAATTTGTTATGCCACTTCTTATTCATCTAATTCTATCGCACACTAATACCTACGAGTCACACACTTTCAAATTTCTTCTCAATGCAAGCGTTTGCTGGCGTGGGGGATATTTGGAAAGAGTGTTTGAGTGCCTCATTTGTTCCCATCATTTATTGGGTTTGTATTTCCTTAAGTGACATTGGAAGAATTTGATGTAAACAATACACATTTCTGTTTGTTCTATAACTGTTTGACTCGATTTCTATAATAAAGCGTGCAGTTTGACATTCGGTTTTGTTGATGATCGTCTATTATTATTTTATGGTGATGTGTTTATGTAAAGCTGCACTTATCTTTTATAAATATGAAAATATATTTCATATACATCAAATTTAAATCGAACTGACTAGATTGATTATGATGCTATCAAATCGATTATGTACATCCCAAGGAATACTTCAGTCTAAAGATTTGGGAAGAAATATTTTAATTTTGAAAACTAATAAGGCTTAAATCAAATTATTTTAATTATGACTTGATTATGATAATTGATTTGTTAAATTATATATTAGATTAATTATCTTTGCACACGATTAATTGATTCTTCATCCGGAAAAGATAAGTTCGTGGAAAGGTATTGTGGAAAGATAAGTTCATATTAAAATATGAATATGTAGGGGTTCGTGTGGTTGCACAAGAGGCGAGTGGGCTATGTATGTGATCGTCTCGACTTGATTCTCTCACATTATGTGTGCGTGAGAGACGTAATAACTATGTCTCCAACTTGGTCGTCTAGAGACAGACTGTGTCTTCGTATGGTCAACGAGTAGCTAGTGAATTCTCTATGAATTCGCATAGTGTAGCCGTATGCGTCTTTATTGTATAGAAATCGTATATCCCGATTTCGTTGTGTGATAAATTAGGTTTTGTAGTGTGAAGAATCACTCGCCTTTCGTGATCACTTGGTTAATATCTCTCTTTTATCGTCTATGTTCTTTTATAGACGGACTTATTTTATAGATATGCCTACGTGGAAGATACAACGTGTTGTGTGGAAAATTCTTTGAGCCACCGTCTGCTGAGTGCGAACATTAATTTGTTGTAAACGAAGAGTCATCCGTCGCATGAGGAATTGTTCATTACCCAAAAGAGATTCTTCTATCTACTTGAGGATTTAATAGTCTAATGTGTGATGGATACCATTACCCTAATGCAAGAACACATTGCACCCATTATTTTATATAAGGGGAATCAATGTGGTGACAGAAAGTGAAGGTATGCCAATTAAGGCGGAACTATTTTAAAAATCTCGTATTTTATGCGATATAAGTAACCTTTTTCTGTAGCGATATATTCTTACAATCTCCAATAAACTTTATTATGCTTACTTGTTTTTGGACATTCGAATACTTGTGGAGGGTTTGAAAATGTATCAAACACTAATTATGCCCCTTAGGGACCCAACACATGTTTTAAAAGAAACCTCTCTCTAGTTGCTAAAACCCCCCCGACCTATATGTTTTGGTGTATTATTTCATTTCGTGATCTTATCGACGTAATCAATGATTCGAATCAACTTAAATAAGTCGGTTGTTCTGAATCCACCTAAGAATAAACATATTTTAACAAGAGAAAAGAAGAAAATTGATTAATTTGAGTTTGACGTTTCTGCGTTTTTCATGTGAACGCGATCATCCCTAGTTGACCATGTATTCTTTGTAATTCCCAATGCCAAAGTGGAGAGGCGTGAGAGGTGGAATGGGATTGAAATATTCCAAAGTTTGAGTTAAAAACTTCTAAAAGGATATGTTTGTTTGGTGCATGATAGAGAAGGAACACCGCAATTCTTTTTTTCTTCTTTTTTTTGCATACAAAAATTCCCGGTAAAAATATTAAATAAATTCAAGGCGAAATATCGATATTTGACCAAATCAATTTGTCAACTTTATGCTTTGGCATATCGTTTCAAAAATTTTCAATTTGACCTTATATCAATTTTACTTTTCAATTTGGCCATATTAGTAACGGCGTTTGCAATTTCGCCGTTAGAGTTAATACGTGTCATTTGTTTTTCTTACGTGCCAATGATAATGAATAAATTAAGGGCAAAATATCGATATTTAGCCCAATGAATTTGTCAACTTTACGTTTTTTCCTAACGTTTTAAAAGTTTTCAATTTGGCATTGAATCAATTTTAATTCGAGGAGGAATTCAAGGAACATGAATCAAAAACCCAGGAAAGCATGAGTCTACCTCAGTGACAACTGGGTATCATCTCCCGGTCTTGTTTTCGGCTTTGCTTCTCTATTTACCTTTGTCGATGTTGGCTGAGATCTGCGACATTAGGTTCATTTTCGACTCGTATAATGACATGGGGGAATTACGTTTGGGTCGTGTGCAGTCTGCTTTTGCTTTAGTCCTCACCTTTTCTTCTCTCCTCAATGAACATGTCTTGAGGCCTCGCTTCCTTCCCTTGTTCCGTGAGGGAAACCAAGTCGTTAGTAGAATAAGAGCCCGTGAATCAATCATTCAGTACTGGATGGATACCCTTTGCCCCTAGTCGGCGTAGGAATCAATCAAGGGATCCCACCCCTTTGGCTCCTATTCATCGAATTTCTCCTCGAATTAAAATTGATTTAAGCCAAAACATATAGTTGAAAAATTTTAAAGCATTAAACCAAAACGTAAAGTTGGCAAATTCATTGGGCCAAATATCGATATTTTGCCCTTGATTTATTTCATTATCATTGCCATGTGAGAAAAACAAATGACACGTATTAACGGCGTTACAAATAGGGCCAAATTGAAAAGTAAAATTGAAATAAGGTCAAATTGAAAACTTTTGAAACGATATGCCAAAACGTAAAGTTGGCAAATTGATTAGGCCAAATATCGATATTTTGCCTAAATTCAATCCTATCAATAATTTAGCATTACTAACCAATCATAAACATGGCACTTCGGGGGCACTTCTACCACACTTTACATCTGTTCAGGCTAAGAGTTGATGGTCCTTCAATTTCATGACCCTTTTTCTAAATCTACTACATATTTAATGCTTATACTTCTTAAAGTAATTTATGATCACAAGTAAATGTAACATTGATATCAAGATGGTAGAGAGCATTAAGTAGGTTCATAATATCGATGTCATTTAATTAATATGGTAGTGGGCTTTTATAGTTAATTTTAGAGTTCTTCTAGTATCCTACTCATAAAAAAGAGAAATGTGTAATTATTTCAGACTAAGAGAAAAGCATATTTGTAACGTAAATACTCCAAATATTCATCCTTATTAGGTGTAATAGCTCTACAAAAGGTTCGATGTATTCTACAGGAGGTTGTCGGTGATACAGAACATACATTTTATTCACATCTTCTATCTTCCAATCTAATCATTTCATATAATCCCCAACAAGTTTGGTATTATAGCGCATGAGGTTAATATCTACATCCGTTGGCAACATAATTTTCACTTTTTCTCTCAACTAAATCCCATCTTCGAGTTATCAAATGGAGACAATTTTCCAAGATTTATGAAAACTTATGGAAAAATGATACAAAGAAGTTTCAAAAGCCAGCTCTTTCCGGAAGGTGGCAACGCTCTTGCATAAGGTGTCAACATTCCCACGGACACTTAGCAGAAGGCATACAAGGAGTAAAATCATCATAGCTCTACAAATCCTACAACAATATATAATGGTGATCTCTATAAAGCTACAGATGATTTGGTATGACTTCGACAATCTGCCTATAAAAGACGTAAAAACCATAAAGGACTACTTCTCAAAGCCTTAATCAATTGAAAAGTTACATAGTTGTCCTAAATAGAAAAGTGGTGGAGAAAATAATGCACAACTTATGCAAATTCAACAATTTGATTACACGAGGCTTGTAGTGTTGCATTCGATTTGTCTACTCCGTGCAAGCTTCCTCGGTAATTTAAAAGACAGAAAGGAAAAAAAAATGTCGTACATACTATAAATGTTATTTGAAGTCACAATACTGCAAATCTCACTGATACCAATCAAGAAAACCAACTATCGATGTCCAGCACCAAGCAAACAGCCTGATGATCACCCCGAGAGTGTCAGATATAACCTTCCACAACAGCAACAAGCTCCACCACAAATGCCAAGGATCATCCCTCCAAACAACAATTCCATCATAGTTCCCACAGGAATTTGCAAAAAAATGTCAACCCAAACCGCTAACATGCCAGCATAAAGAGAGGAATAGAGCAATCATCAGCACCTTGCCTTTTGGTGCATTAGAAAAACTGTACTCTGTGAGATTAGGCTACAGGTATAACTGAATGAGCTCGTTGCTGACAACTGATGGAGTCAAGACACCCAGATCGGTGAAGAGTAGGGTGAGGTACTGAGGGGGAGTGTAGTCCCGGGCCGACATTTCAACCTCAACTTTAGACGGGATTGGCACGCCAAAATCAATAGGTCGTAGTGCTGGGGCCATATCTTTCTGGTCCAATGGATAAAGGCGAGCAAACTGCCAAATCAGATAAAATGTTAGTCCAGTCATGAATGATAGGTAAGCTCCACAATCGCGACACTTAAATATCATATTGCTAGAAATGCCAAAATGAAGTTGGTATCAAGTCAGAGTGCGATCAGTGACTTAAAAAAGATGGAGAAAGGACACAATCGAGAACCATGGCCTTAGTTGAACAATTCCAGAATGACTTTGCGATTGTGCAATCAAGTCCTTTGTATCTGATGGAAGAAAAACAATTCCACAACTTCCAGCTTGGATTTTTTCAACTAGATTGACAATCACCCAAATTGTTGGGGGTTTGCAGATGGTTTAGGATAAGATTGGTGGCAAACCCCTCCTGCAAATCAGGCCTTATGCTATTCTTCTAATTATATAACTATAAGAATATAAAGGCGAATGACAATGATAGAATTGCATGTATGCAATTCACCTTGTAGCTTTCGGCGGCTACATAAACCGGTTTGCTCATGCCGTGCGCCACCAATGCAATCTGGTATGTTCCCATCATATTGATTATGCCTCCACTCTCGACGACACCATCAGCACCAACAAGGACCATGTCGGCTTCATCCATTGTGTAAGCAACTGCGGAATCAATGAGGAGCTTCACCGGGACATCAAGTTTAGCCAGCTCGTTGGATAATCGCAACCCTGTCCTATCAGGCCTCCCCTCTGCATTTCAAACTTCTGCTGAATAATTGAACTGTTTCAGATGCTACAATGTTATGAGCTATTCTCAGTCATTAATCTATCAGAACAACACTACATCTGCCCAACCACCTAACTTCCAATATGCAGAAATGACATAAGGTAGCACATGTCCAGACAAAATACCGGTGTGTCTAAGAATTAACTGCCCACAGATTTCCGCAACTGAATAACTTTGGATATTGCATAGAAAGGACAACGCCGCTCTCAACAGGACAACTGTTTCTACTCAGTTTGAGGCAAGAGAAAATTCCTTAACCAAAACTGTACAAGCAACAATAATGTCGACAAGCAGCATTCTGGGGTGCTTGACAGCATCATCCCCAGCATGAAAAATCACTTTTAGAATGTCTAACCAACCAAATATCTTGAGAGACAGACTTCCCCAAAAAGAGCAAATGTACTCTACCGGTACAAAGCACTCTGAAGAGCTTTTTATTTTGAGCAGCAGTTTTCAGAACTTCCAGAACAACTCTGGAGAAACCATGAACCAATATGGTGCAACCGTCGAATATAAAATCTTGACTGAGCATTGCTATTATCCTCCGTGCCTGTGGTGCACCAAGCATGGTATTCTCATTAGCATAACTCAACATGGATGTTAGATACTTGAGCACTAACGGATTGAAGCAATTATCATGGAGCAATGCGAGTAATTTCAAATACCTTCTGTGAGATTTCCCCAAACTTTTCCGCACGTTCAATCAATCTTGACTTTGCCGAGTTAAAGTCCTCATATTCTAAGGCTGATGTTCTGGTGACGTATCGCATGAAGAGATCACAGCCTGCTGTCAGAGAGATTGAGGTTGCATCCCATGACTGACAAGAGAACTCTGGTCAGCCATGCTATTTCCCAATAACCAAACAAAGGAAAGATACTTCAAGACGCAATATAACAATCTACTTTTGATCAGATCAAATGAGAGAGATGAACACATTGTTTGACAATCTTCCTGTCTCCATTTGTCACAGAAAGAAAAGCATTTAACCACTGCAATTTATAAATCCCAAAAAAATTTAAAGATTCCCTCAATCAACAGTCAAGGATATTTGAAGGAACCAACAACATTTAATCGTGTATGAAAAAATCCACTCCTACCACAACGGGACAGCTAAGTAATCCACGTTAAGATAACGAGACCAAACTGATGAATATTCACTATGTTGCATCATCAAATACTCACGGGGACGTAACAGGGTAGTCGACTATTACATTGCCTTGCAAGCAGTCGGCACAAGGTTTTGACAAGCCAGTAACACTAACACTTTGATCAACTCATTCTACTCTGGCAGGGATCAAGTTTCCTCCAAAAGTTACTCACAACAGGAACCGCAAGATAACACAATCATAAGACCAGTCCACCATGCCACAACATGGCCGATAAACCAAAAGAAAAACCCTCACCTTCAAACAATCTGAGGCCTTCTTCAGCTCGATCTCGAGCTCCATCATGGTGGTGGCCTCGCTCGACCTAATCACAGCCGCGAGAGCCCTAATGGCAGCAACGGCCTCCGCCAGGTCGGGCTGCTTCCTCCACTCATTGAAAACCGCGATCACGCTAAAGCTCCCATTATCGCCAGGGACGACAGCAGCTCCCTTTCCGGAAGCAGAGGAGGAACTGTCACGGGGGGAGGAGGGAGGGAAACCGACGGCGGCCTGGGCTTGGGCGAGCCAGTCGGTGGTGACGACGGCGTGGTGGGCAGCGCGGGTCTGGTAATACGCAGAAACAGCAGCTGGGTTGGGGTTGGGTTTTGGGTTAGGGTTAGGGTTAGGGTTGGGGAAGGGGTGGGACATTGTGAAGGGGGTTTGGAGGCAGCCCAACAACCTTCCGAGGTTGCTAACCGCTCTGCTGCTGCTGCTGCTATTCTTCCATTACCCCAAAACTTCCCATCCACACCATTTGGCATGATCAGAATATAATCAATCTATTTTGGTTTTATCAAAAAGTTTCAAAAAAGAAATTAAACAAATTGATAATTTGGAATGCTGTTAATACTTCCGCTTTTTAATCTCTTTATATGTATTTTGAGGGAAGCGGCTAACGGTACGTGCACATAACCGTTACGTGCTTTATTAAATTCGACCAAAATTTTAGTAATGTTTACTAAAAATCGACTTTTTTTAGTAAAATGATTAGTAAATTACTAAAAAAAAATTAGTAATCGATTACTAATTTTTCACTGTTTGACCATTCGGAAAGTTACTAAACTAGGTTTAGTAAATCGACCGAAAAATTTACTAAACTTTTTAGTAACCGATTACTAAAAATAACGTTGATTTGACAGTATTTTTTAGTAATCGTTACTAAAATTTCACTGTTCAACTTTAGTAATCGGTTACAAAAAAGTTTAGTAATTTTTTCTGTCGATTTACTAAACCTAGTTTAGTAACTTTCCGAATGGTCAAACAGTGAAAAATTAGTAAAAGTTATTAATTTTTTGTTAAAAAATTAGTAATAGTAGTAATTTTCCAGGTTTCCCGTCCGGAGATTTTAGTAATGATTTACTAATTTTGTTAAAAAAATTAGTAAATTACTGTTTGACATAGTAAAGTCGTTTGTAAATTACTAAATTTTTGAAATTTTTTTCGTAATCGTTTACTACTTTTGGAATAAAATTCCGTAACCAATTACTAAATTTTTTAGTAATTTTCGTAAATGAACAGTACATTCCAAACCTAAAACTGAACCTATTTTCAGTGTGAAATTACCATTTTACCCTGCGATAAATTACAAAATCGTTTACGAATTTTCAGTCCGAACCTAAAACCGAACCTATTTATAATTTTACTGAAGGGGTAAAATGGTAATTTCACACTGAAAACATGTTCAGTTTTAGGTTCGGAATGTACTGTTCATTTACGAAAATTACTAAAAAATTTAGTAATTGGTTACGGAATTTTATTCCAAAAGTAGTAAACGATTACAAAAAAAATTTCAAAAATTTAGTAATTTACAAACGACTTTACTGTGTCAAACAGTAATTTACTAATTTTTTTAACAAAATTTGTAAATCATTATTAAAATATCCGGAAGGAAAACCTGGAAAATTACTACTATTACTAATTTTTTAACAAAAAATTAGTAACATTTACTAATTTTTCACTGTTTGACCATTCGGAAAGTTACTAAACTAGGTTTAGTAAATGGGCGGAAAAAATTACTAAACTTGTTAGTAACCGATTACTAAAGTTGAATAGTGAAATTTTAGAAACGATTACTAAAAAAAACTGTCAAATCAACGTTATTTTTAGTAATCGGTTACTAAAAAGTTTAGTAAATTTTCCGGCCGATTTACTAAACCTAGTTTAGTAACTTTCCGAATGGTCAAACAGTGAAAAATTAGTAACCGATTACTAATGTTTTTTAGTAATTTACTAACGATTTTACAACATAATTATCTTTTTACCATGTCTTCATCCGATCTTCCTGCGCATAGTGGTAATGTCCTCCTTACTCACAAGGGCTCTTTATGGCCTTAAGCAAAGCCCTAGAGAGTGTGTGTGGTATATGAAGGAAGCTTAACGGTTGCCTTATGCAGTGGAGGTATCGAAACTCCAAGTCTGATGCTTCCCTATTCTACAGATTTTCTCAACAAGGTGTGATTATTCATTCTACTAGTGTATGTGGATGATACAATAGTCACCGGTTCAAATCAAATTGAGATCGTAAATCTGCTTCCAAAACTGCATACTCAGTTTGCACTCAAAAAATTTGAGTGACCGACCTATCCTACTTCCTTGGTTTCCAGGCATGATGCATCTAAGCCAAGAGAAGTATATCAATGATTTCTTACAAAGAAACAGCAGGATGCATGGCTGCAAATCAATGCCCTCTCTAATGTCATCAACAGGAGTCTTGTCCACATAGTGGGAGTGTTACAATACTACACTAATCAAGGCCTGATATAAGCTATGCGGTTAATAAGACATGTCAATTCCCTCAACAACCTACAAGTCTACACCTTAAGGCGGTTAAGAGAATTCTCAGGTACCTGAAGGGCGCAAGGGTGTTACTCTAACAGCTGGCGACTCATTCCATATCTCATGTTTCACGGATGATCATTGGGCTAGTTGCCCGAATGACGAAAGAGCACTGGGTGCTTACTGCGCATTCGTTGGTTTTAATCTTGTTATATGGCCCTCTCAAAAAATAGATAGTGTTGTCTCGATCCAATACAGAGGCTAAGTACAGAACATTGACTAATGGAGCAACTGAGGTCTTGTGGCTTCTGAAATTCTTGTCGGAGCTGCAATTACCATATCGGAAGCCATCAATCCTCTTTTGTGATAATCTGAGCACTAACAACTGGCTGTTCATCCTATTCTCCATGATCGAACAAAACATGTGGAAATAGGTCATCATTTTGTCAGAGAGAAGGTCCTGGATGGGACTCTTGTGATCCTGCACGTAAGCTCAGAGGATCAACTGGCAAATCCTCTGACTAAGCTCATTCCCATTCAGAAATTGCGCGGAGTAAGTTCACAGTCTCTAGCAGAACATTGCCAGTGAACGTAATATCTATGGGAGAGCACAGGTTGACGGGAAGTGATGAACTAATGAAGGGCAGAAGGATGATGACCGGTGGAAGGAACTTCAATTTTGTAGAGTGTGGTGGAGATGTCGAAGGAAGTTTAAAGGGAGCTCGAATCAACGGGATGGTAGTTGGAGCTGGGAAGACCAGCCCATGTCATTCGCAACAATAGAAGGAGAGTGGCCCGCGTCGAAAGGAAATGAAGATAACAACAGAATTGCAGGAGGGAATCACTGTCATCATGTCTGTTCTGTTAGTCTTAAGAATGTCAAGGCTCTGTTCCTCTCATTCCTTCTTCTCTGCTTCTCCGTTCTTCTTCTATCTTCTGTTTCTGTATCCTCAAATCACATCTCAAGCTCTCACTTAATTTAGTAAAAAAGAAGTCAACCAAGATAACAAGTTTTTGCAGTAAATTTTTGTTTAGTTAAATGGGAAGTAAAATCAACTGTTATGTATGAAAATTCTTGAGAAAACATAAAAAATAGCAACTACTGATCAAGTAACGGTGGAGCATAACAAAAGAAATACCCTGGTTTCGAACTACAAGCTCGAACCATAGGTTACGCTGGACTGGGGCAGCCATTCACGTCCTTGGATGAACGAGTCGACTGTAAACTTCCCTGCCTCGGCAGCCGTTAGTGCCGCCTTGTACCCGGCCCACGAGACCCGTTTAGCTGTGTCAGCTCCTGCCCCAGCATTCCGATACTCTCCATAGAAGATTGTCTTTGGGGGGTCGACCCCGCTGACCCACTCAGTCCACCCCTTGGGGTTCAGCACCGGCCCGATGGTTGATTGCATTATAACCGTTGTCGCGCAGTTCTTCCATGGCCTCCCAAGGTACGTTGGAGCAGTGACATTGCCGTTGGCGGAGATTGTGCACTTCTGGATTGATATGCCTGTGTTCTGGTTCAGGTCGGTCTTCCCCTGGGCCGTGATGGCATTGAACTGGTTCTGCAGGGGCTGCCTCGGCTGGATGTTACAGTTCTGGAAAACAGCGGCTGAGTTCCCAAATATGAAGTCGACAGTCCCGGTAATGTCGCACTCGCGGTAGAACTGACGGTTAGAGTGGGTGTAGAGCGTGTCCTGGAAAGCATCGAACGAGCAGCGGTAGAAGACCGAGAGGTCGGATCCGGAACGCAAAGCCACAGCCTGGTGCTTCGCGGCCCCGGCAGTGTTCACAAAACCCATGTCCCTAGCCATGAATCCCCTACCCGTCACGGCTGTATATAAACCAAAGCAATAAATTCAAAAAGTCATGTTATAGAAAGCGCAGATTGCGGAGGAAACAGAGGGGAGGGGACAAACACACCATCAGCAATCCTTCAATCAAAATTCAAATCCCACCCAAAGTTTGAGAAAACATGAGACATTTCATGGTTTGTCTTCTTCAAAAAAAGCCGGTGTTTCTTCCACTAAGGGTTGATATAATATGAATTTCATAAAGTAAAAAAGAAATTTCATTAGCAAGGCAATTAGGACAAATCTAATGACTTACCAAAGGTTGCCGTCTTGAATGTCGGAGTCCCGTCAGCAAAGTTGAGACTGCCGGAGACCACTGTCCGCGTCTTCCCATCTCCGTACATCATCACGTTCCATGCGTTCTTCCCGATGTCAACGTTCTCCAGGTAAGTTCCAGCTTTAATGTATATCACGAACCTCCCGGTCTTGTTCTTTACCGGGGCAGCTGCAACTGCCTCTGATATAGTCCTGTAGTTCCCACTACCATCCTTCGCCACCGTCACATCCGGCTTCACCCCGGCTGCCAGCAGATTTCTGTCTCTGCGGCCCACCCAGGACGGGAACTCTGCGGCGTGGTCGTTGGACGAAAGTAGTCGCCGGTGGATGGGGATGTTAAGCTCTGCCAGCAGGGTGATGATCTTGGTCACGATGGCTAGGCTGTTGCTCATGAACTGGGTTGAATTCAGGGTCGCTGAATGAATAGAGTCGGCCAGCTCGGTTGCGTTGATCTCAGTCAGCGCATCAATGCAAGTCTCATGGTTGGTCATCGCTGCGCTTAGCCACGTGCGAAGATCCCCAATCCCGGATGCATTCAGAAGGAACTTTCCAACCTGGCCAGTCGAATTCAATGAACTAACCGACTCAGTGACAGCATCGGCCGCATCCTGAAGCATGGGGAGGCAGACATTCGTCAGGACCATCTTTACCCCATCTCCAATTGTTCCTGCAGCCTGAGCCACCAGGCGGCTGGGGAGATCAGCCACCTTGGTCAGTTCATCGGCCACGACCCTCAACGAGAGCAAGAACAGCTGCTCTGGATCGGTGGAATTACCCGCATTCAAGGTGGATATGCTGGAGAAGCAGGAGTCAGGGTACTGTGTCACGCTGCAGACGGCCTTGAGTGAAGAGGCAGGGGTCAGCCCTGAGGAAGGTGTGGAGGAACCCCCATCATCGTCACTAGCTTTCCTCCGTAAATGGACGACGGTAGCGGCAACAGCAGCTATGATTCCAACCAAGACAATAAGCAGGAAAACGAGCACGAGGAAGCGCCTCCTGGTGTTCCTCGCAAAGTCGCGCTGCTCGAGCTCGTCAACCTTGCCGTAGCCCTTGAAGGACTTGACTGCATCCATAGCTTAGTTGAAGAAAAAATTAAGTAAAGAAGGGGGCGCAATTGGGGGCGGAGGATTGTGATTTAAGGAAGTGGTTTTGATTGTTTGTATGTTGGCAAATGAACTCATTTGGTAGAAGATGATACATTTCGCTGATTTAATTAGATAGGAAAAAGTAGGCCCCATTTGCATGCATGTGATAAAATATTGAAATTAACTTCTTACTCCTTTCTTTTGATTGGGAAGTGTATTTCATGCTGGCATTAATCTTTGGTCTTTTGTCCCAATGTCGTCGTCAAACGCGTTTGTGTCCCAAAAGTAGAAGTCCAAAAACCAATTTTATTATCATTGGGGTCAGTCATGGTAATGGTCCCCTGCTTTACTCGTCTTTAACAAGTGAATTTTATGGTGCGAAAGTTAAACATGCCTTAATAGATTATTTTCGTTTAACGACTTAAAAAGAAAAAAATAATGAAAAATAATATTAAAACCTCTAGTATATTATTTTATTTTAAAATTTTGATGATGAGATCAAGTGAGTTGGAAACAAAAATTGGACGATAGTTGATGATATTGTAAAAAATACGCAAAATAGACGAAGGTTGGATGATGGCACTATTGGGAGGCCACTGCAACAAGTAAAGTAAATGGCGAGGCGAATGAATGATAGGTTGAAACTGACGGGTCCGACTATATTAAGGCGTTGTTTGACTTTCGTTAAAAGAAATTCAAGATCGGCCAAAATCATTATAAAAGTAAAATTTAGTAATAAAATTATATAATAAAATAAATTAATAGAAAAAGAAAAAGAAAATTACTACAAAGCACATAAATATATATTTTGCTTAAATTATTTAAAGGGTACTAGAATTCAGTTGTTTTCTTTCTTAGGATAGAGAATTTTTAGAGAAAGAGGGCCAATGATATGGAGTGAAGAATGCGTCCGCTCATTCACCAAAGAGCCACACCCCAATTTTCATGCCTTAGATTTTGAAATATATTAATATATTTCAATTGATTTTTTTAGATTAAAGAACAAGTGGACGCTGGGGATTGATGGCTCCTCAACAAAAGCATCACGACAGAAAAATTAAAAAAAAATGATGGAAATGATTGGAGTGTCAGTTCCCCGGCTCACAAGAAATAATAACACATCATCATCATCATCATTAGCCTAAACACTCCAACAAATGAATACCATCATGATAAAAGCCGTGGGAGTATAGCGGGTCGGACTTTGTCTTAGCTGTTGCTGAATATGTAGGTTGACCTCACTTATTATTTTTACGCGGGAGGTGGAGCCCTCACCAAACCGAGTAGATATCGCCATATGACCAGGCGTGAATTGTGGTCGGAGATCTTGACTCACAAACTCTAAAAAGCACAAAGGCAGGTTCATCACTTCAGCTAACTTTTTATTTTTTTCGTTATTTTAGTTTATTATATAATTTAAACTTTTGTTTTCGTATTGATTTTGGCCAAGTTTAAATTTTTTTTAACAAAAAGTCATAATATAGTTTGATCCGTGTCTTATATTAGCGGAGTTACAACATCTCGTTCCTTCACCTCATAATCCAGTTTACTCGTAGCAGTGGCCTCTCAATAAAGCCATCATTCAATCTTCGTCAATTTTGCATATTTTTTACAGCATCAGCAACTATCGTCCAACTTGTTCTTTCAACTCACTTGATTTAGCCATCGAAATATTAAAATAAAATAACATATGAGAGATTCAATAATATTTTCTATTTTTTTCTTTTTAAGTCAATACATGAAAGCTGTCCATGGAGGCATGTTTGGCTTTTACCCGATAAAATTCAAGATTGGCCAAAATCAAAATAGAATAAAATTTACTGACAAAATTATATAACAAACTAAACTAATGACAAAACAAAAAGTTGGCTCCGCCATACATCGATATTTTCCAAAAATAAAATTAAAAATAAATACGATGTAGATCTTATCTGTTAATACTTATAAACCAAGTCCGGGAAAACAAAAGAGGACACCGAGAAACATCACCAATTACCAAAAACATATATATATATATATATAATTTTTTAACAAAAAAAGACAAAATATAATTTTTGTCTTATCTTAGTGCTTTGGCCGTAACTTAGTTTGTTATATAATTTTATCATTAATTATTTATTTAATCATACGAAAGCCAAACAAAGCGTTGATAAATAGTTTTTTTTTATTTATCGACAAAAAAGGAAAAAAATTTAAAAAAATGGGAAATAATATTGAATATTCTATGATTTTATTTTAGGATTTTGATGACCGGTTAGAAGCAAAAGTTGGACTATAATCTTTAATACCGTAAAAAATAAGAAAAATCGATGAAAACCGGACAAATACTACTTCATAATCCTTTTTTGGTCCCAGAGGTTGTCGGTACTTTTCACGAAGCATTGGAGCTTATTTCGTACCAATAAAAGAAAGCCTCAACCGCCAAAACCTCCGTAAGGACATCTAATAAATCTTCTACTACTGCCAAGACATCGTGCGTAGTCATCGGAGCAGATCGCCTCTTATTTTCAATAATAAACCATTTTCATGGCACGAATCCAGTCCACCTAAGTCTTCAAAGAGTCCTTTCTCTAATTGAACTCTCAACCTTCCTTTTAAACTTCAAACACCATCCGCACAGGGTGGGGCTTACGCGGACTCGTACTCAATCTGTGTTGCAAACTTGAACTCAGATTCAGTTCACTTAATCCACATCCTAATTATTTCCTTGTGTCATGTGTCCCATGTCTTGGAGGATCAAAACCAAGCTTGTTCAACATTATAGTCACCATGTGTCCCACGTCTATAACAACAACTTGCCTGAAAATGGGCCAACGCCTTAACAAAAAATTAATGTGCGTAAACATTTTTTGTCCCATCCCGAAACCCTGACGTCATATGGTCGGTATAAAAAGGACATCATCTTTTTCCTCAACGCACTCTCCAAATTTCAGTAACTTCCAATTTCATTATCCTACTGTCCTTCCATATTCAGGGTTCTCCACCTCGTCAAGCTTCGACCCCTTTGGTCTTTAACCATCTAAATTTCAAAACATTGCTATGGTCGACTCCCACAACTTAGGCTACTGAGCTTTGTTTAAACAGGAACTAATTGGGTTATCTTCTTCCTAACTTTTTTATTCGAAGACGTTAATTTTGGCCGGTCGAAGGTCAACTTTCAGAACTCAACGGATCTGTACACGAGCATATACAAAGCTGTTTAAATTGAAATCGATTAGGTTAGCTTCTTCTTAAGTCAATCTAGAAATTTAATGTTTTGAACATTTTAATTCGAAGGCTTCTTGTGATGAAAACAAGCATATACAACAGCAACTTTTCCGATTTGACTTGCGTTCACCGTGCTCCCAATTGGAATGAAAACAAGCATCTTTCCCGTAAACTGTGAAGATTCCACGAAGTATTCTTGTCATCTTGTCATGTGTCTCGAGGCTCCAATATCCATATCCACCACGAGGTTATAACTGTTACGAGTAAGTCGATTAGCTTCTATTTCTTCGCGTCCCGGCAATTTGCCCGATTATGAGGAGTTGGCCTGTTTTGTAACTTTGGTTGGCTTCGTTCATCCCATAATCATTCCTGTTGGTATCAGCTCCCTTTTCTCAATCATCTAGATACCCATTAATGCTCCAACAATCCCATTTGAGATGACCCAGATGATCGCAAATTGGTCGTCCCTTGCCGTGAATTTTCACTTTCCTAACATTAGTATTGGTATTGCAGTTTCAGCTGATCATCCTCTCTTGGCTTCTCTTTGGTTCCATCAACGAATTCAAGCTTCTTTTTCGCCTTCAACGGATTCCGCATCGCACGAGACCAAGTCAGGTAGTTGTCGTCATTGAGCAGACATGCAATCAATACGGTGTTATCTGATGAAAAAATATATGCATAATTTCACGTGCAATATCTTACTTAAGTTAGGTCCGGAATATGGTTAATAAAACATTAAAGGAAATAAAATATTGTAGTTGTGATTTATTTTATTCCAATCAAAATACATATAAAAAATATATATTATGGTTTTGGGGAGTTTCTAAATGTGGGTTGTTTCGAGGTGGTTTTTCCTTTTTCCATACAAGTAGTAGTTGGGAAACTGCAAGCAGAGTGACGAGGAATGGATGAACCTTACCAACCATATTTGAAGACATTTTCTCTTCCTAACTTTTCTTTTCCAAACTTGTAGTGCTCCCCAAACTGTAGAGCAAACAAATGCATCCTCACCACTCTTGTTGATTGTCGTGGTGGTTTTGGACTTGGAGCTGGAGACAGACTTCTTTCATGTAAAATCCCACAATTTGTTCCTTTCTCGGCTGCTCCAAATTATTCCTCTTTTTTTCTTAACTAGTTGATATGTAATGGTCGCACCATATGAACTACAGTTGGCTTGAGTTTATCAAAAAAGCTTTGTTGTGTGAAGATTTTATCTAGGATTTGATGAACCTTTTCTTTTTCCTACTATCATTATTTTGTTGTTTGTTGTTGTTCTATTATTGGGATTTGATCATTTCTTAGATGAGGCTAGGAAGGGAAACACTGAACCGGGTCGAACTACTTGGAGGCCAAGCATGGAATCTGAAGGGAAAAGCAATAGATTGCGGTGGAGTTCCCCTGTACTCATGACAGAAACTGGAAAAGATGGGGGAAGGTCAAACTCCAGCCTGCAAGTTAAAGCAGTAGTTAAATATATGCTGCTATAAGGGGCCATATTTCTGTTCCGATAAGTAGCACGAGGGATTTTGACAGTGGCCTTTTCCTGAGGATGAATTCATCGAATGATGTCTGGTGTTTTCAGTCACAACAAGAGAGTCCAGAATGAGGTACATTATGTGTGTCTTGAAGGGTATGAGCATGGTGTCAAGAGTTGTGCAGCTGTTTAGACAAAGTGAATTGTAACCTCCCCTGCAGGATGAAATGGTGTTGCCTTAATCCTAAAGTCCATTGGAGAAGTTCAGTTTAAAATGCGTGAAGGTTGAGGATACATCTGCTTCGAGTGTACTTAGGTAATTAATTCTCAGGAATTCAACTGTACTAGGATATGCTTCATTCTCCGGCAGTTCATAGATTTGATCCCTATGGTTGCCACAACAAATATCCAGTCACAGCTCGGCCTCTTCAAGCCAATGTTAAGTACTCCATATAAAGGAACCATTTCTTGCTTCAAGACATCTTCGAGTTCCAAAGTATTCACCATCATAAAAAGGCATGCTGCAACTACCACATGAACTGAAGCCTTCATTGGTCCTAACTGCCCATTTCTGTAGCAGATTCTCAGAAAAGAACATTGCAGCATTTACAAGCTACTACGACCATAAGTCACCTCACAGATCCAGCATAACCAATCAATCAATCACTCAGTTGCATCTGATAATATACTGAAATCTGTAGAATTGCAAACCGTTTCTGGGATGAACATTCCCTGCACAAAGATTGATGGCTTCACCTTTTTCCTTAAACGGGATACAGATTCTTTGGCGTCGGTTTACAAACAAGAGCAGCCTCTTCTCATTTCATCCCTCCTCACATTTTAGTAAAATTACATAGGAAGAAATGGAAGCATTGGGAACAAAATCTTAAAGAAAAATAAATAAATAAAAGCTATAATGGAAGACTCAAGGATCAACAAGGTTGGCCTCTCAACCCCATCTCTACATCAACAGCAGCTTGAGTTTCCCCGTGAGTCGAGGGAGCGACCCTTCGATCCCTATCCCTACTCAACAGCCTCCTCAATGACCCCAACCTCGCCTGCACAGGTGACTTCGTCTCTTCCGATCTCAAACCCAAGTTTTCCCCAGCGTGGACTGGTATGGCAATGACTAAACCCGTGTGCCTGCTGCTGCCATTCGTATTCATCCGGCTGCTTCCCTCCGATGAAGACGACGGAGTATTCCCATCTTCCAAGCAGGCATTATTACTCCCAGAGCTGACCTGTGTCTCATTTCCCCAGAATAACACATTTGTCGGAAAACTCGGGGACAGATCCGAATTTTGAGCTCCATCACCATCTTGGTTGGAACCACTACCTCCACTGACATCCACGACAACAACTTCCTTTCTCGACGACTCCTCGTCTACGACATTCTTCCGGCACAGTGGGCAAGTGACATGACTCCGCAACCACATGTCTATACACTCCACGTGGAACCCATGCCGGCATCTAGGCAGAACCCTAGCCTTCTCACCGTGGACGACCTCGCACAAGCATACAGCGCACTCCAACCCATCCCTAAACTCGTCCCTACAGAAAATCACAACGGGCAAGGAACCCAGCACCTTTGGGTCGAGCCCCAGATCGGTGTCAGAAGCAGCTGCAATGACAGGGGAACGCGGCGTGGCCACCGAGGGAGCCTCTGGATACGACGACTCTAGCTCAGGCCTTCGCCAGAACCAGCGGACGTAAAGGTGGAGGGCGATGACCAGCAGGAGGACCATCAGCAACAAGATCACCGAAACCATCATAACTCTGCCAGTGGATTCGACATTCATGACGCTGGTGTCCCTCATCGAGTAGAGGAAAAAGAGGAGGAGGATGTTGTTGGTATTTCTTTGGAGTGGAGGTGGGAAAGAGAAGGGAGCGTGATGAGTTAAAAACAATCCCCCTTTTTTTTTTTAAATTCAAATTTAAATCGCTTGTTAAAAACAATTATTAAACAAATAAAACTTATTTTTTGGAGGGGAGGGAAGGGGATTGAGTGATGATAACACAAACAGAAACACGTGGATGTGCCTACGAGATACGAGTCGTTGACAAACGAAGACAAAAGGCAGGCAACGATAGAGAGGGGGTGTCAAAATGTAGTTGGTGACGAAGATCTTAATAATATTTATTTGCCCTTTTCTTAATCTCATAGCTCAAGACCATTTCCCCACTTAGGTCGTAGCAAAATAGTTGAAATTAAAGCAGGATGCACAACTGAATAAAGCAGGAAGTTCATACACAGTGTTGGCTTTGATAAGGAGAAAGGTAAGTACGTGAAGTAATCTTGATTTGACTATGTATTATAAGAATTACATACTCTTTTTTGAATCGTATCTTGCCTTAAATCTCAAATCCTGATTATGTGCTTTTCTTTGTGTCCTTTCCACCCTTTTAAGTGAACAAAATATATATTTGAGTAACACGAAAGCCATTAGAAAACGGCTTCAAAATTATATGCACCTAAATGTGTCCATCTTCTGTGGTTAATAATATTTACATACATGTGTTCCATCAAAGCCTCCAACTACTAGGCTTTTAGTTTTCATATCGTTTGCAGTGGCCAAGAACTCCAAACCACCAACCCACGTAACAGAGTTTTGTTTCTAAATATAGTTCGCCCATAACATATTTCTAAGTTTAAGGTAGTAAGTTTTAAAATTTCTCATATACAGCCCCAAACTACACTAAATCATTTGACTACACAATAAGTTTGTATCTTATTTAGACAGAAGTCGAACGTTAAGAGTTCAACTTCTTTCCTTAGTGCCTTAAGGAAGTTGAACCCATTATCTCTTGTAAAAGAATAAAAGCCCGATAACTTTTTTATTTATTTAGACCGAAGTCGAACTTATATAGTTCCGATTTCTTCTTGCCTTTAAGAAAGTCAAACTCTATGTGCATTCACCATGCCCACATCGAACTCATAGAATTCTACTTCACTCTAATTGGTTGGAACTCGAATTCTATGAGTTTGACTTCCTTCTATTTTGAAGTCGAACTCATAAAGTTTAAGTTTGAGGCTCTATAAGTAAAATTTTAAAACTTACAACATTAAATTTGAAAATATTTTATGGGCCAACGTATTTATGAACAATGGCTTTGTTTGTAACATTCGTTAAAAAGGTAGATGGAATGCGTCTGCTAAGATCGAGGCAACGGACTCATACAAAACATTTTATGCATTACTCTCGTGTATTATAATACGATTGCATATAGTAAAAAAATAAAAAATAAAAAATAATTAATTATAATAAAAGAAAAGAATTTACGAAACGTTAACTCTCTTTTTTTTCTTAAAAAAATTACTAAAAAATGATAGTCACGTGCAAAAATAGTAACGACAATGATGATGGCTGAGTTTGCAGAACTAGAGGATTTGGTAACGAGCAATTATGATTCCCCCACCCACCCAATACATCCATCAAACAAAGAAGGAATGACGAGGGAAATCAAATTTTACCGCATTTCCAGCAAAAATTATGAATGAAAGCGACGTGACTAAAAGATATGCGCATCCGGGCAGCGGCTGTTACTCTTACCAAACCTTTGACAATATTTAGGATCATAGGCCACCCCTATGGATAAGAACCACAGAAATTCGTATGGCCAAGCTTTTCAAAGAGAAGGTCCCTAACAGTGGGATCGATTCGCTTGTTAGTGAATCATACGAACCGAACCCAAATGACCCACACCCACATCAATAAATCATATTGTTCTAAAATTATTAGACGTATTTTATCTAATACTTATTTTTTTATGGAATTCTTTATTTACTTTGTCATTATGAGATTTCGGATTTGCGTGCATGCCTGAATTATTATTAACTCCTAACCTTCTTGTCCTTTCCTGTAGTAACCTAACCCCTCCATGTTGTCAGCCACTGATTTGGGCTCAATGTTCGGCTTTTTTGTCGGAGGAGGGATTTAGGCGCAAATGACATTTTTAAAAAAATATCAGTACGACTTTGACAAAATGATGAAAAAGAAATGTCACGCTTTGACCTTTTTTTTTACATCTTTGTTAGTTTTTTTTTTTTTTGGTGCTATTGATGATGCATGTAATTATTATAACTTTTAAATTATATCATCTGCGGCAGCAGTGTTTTTCAACGTAGTATCTGGTTTTGATAGGTTGATGTAACATGATTAATTACTGGGTTGAGGTCATACTTGGGCTTGGGCTTCTGAAGGCCCAATATCTTGATTGTGTCATGTTTTTTGTATAAAAGAAAAACGTATCCTTACGATGATTGGTTGATGTCATTAGAAATCTTCAAATTAAAATTTTATCCCAAAGTATCATCGGGAAGTTCCACGCATTATGCTGATGAAGAGCGGAATTCATTTGTAATCTCTCTGCGTATATAGGAATTTTGATTCACTGAAATGAGAAAATTATGGGATTTGGAATATTAGCATCACTTACTTCTTTTAACCAATTTACAAGAGATATTTAGTTCATAGGTTGGTGGATTCTTTATTATATAATATTTCTCTTACAAAATGAAGTTGGTTAATTGCAATTAACGAGAGGAAAACACCCTCCTCCTTTAAGTCTTGTTTGGCTTTGTGTTCCGGCGGCGGCTTAAAGTAAAGCTAGTTTTAATGTAATATCTTTTTCCACTAAACTAAGAAAGCATCACTAATATTTAATGTTTCAGTGAGTTCCCGGGAGAAACTAATAGACAATTATTATTCATATCTTCAACTTTATTGATTGATAAGAAAACACTTTTCCTTTTATGTGTAGATCATCCAACTGCTTGCAAAAAATGTCATCTTTTTTTCCACAATTGACTAAAAATGATTTTCCCACAGTGGACCGAATCTAATTTTCTTCCTGTCAACTAACTTTTTATCTTACTTTTGGATTGTGATATATTCGAACTAAGCACTTGAATCGATTTTCAGATTACGTTGGAATGGAGTAATACCATCAATTAGAAACTAAAAAATAATAATAATAATTTTACTTGAGAAAAGTAAAAAATGGGCGAGAGGAACACACCCTCCTTCCCTGATTTTATCTTATTCGGATAGTTTTTCCAACCCACGGCCATGTCAGTTATAGTCAATGGGAATCCTCATCTAGAGAGCACTGCCCGCAGAAAGCGAGGGTTAGCTGCGAGTCAAACCACCTGTCCATCCACCGAAACAAGCAGCCCAACAAGAATCTCCAGAGGCAGTGCAACAGTCCCTTCCGGCTCTCCCACTTCATCTTAGCCCTACACATCGGGCAACTCGAGCTACAATCCAACCATTTGTTGATGCAATCCCTGTGGAACAAGTGGCCACATCCTGGAAGGGCGACCTGGTTCCCGAAGTCGCAGAACAAATCCTCGAGGCACACCGCGCACTTTGTCTCGGGGCAGCAACTCTCGTCTTCCTCAGTTTGGACATCGTGCCATCGGCGGCACTGGTGACTGGGGGCTCGTGATGGAAGGGAGACGAAGACAGCCAAGGGCGTTGTGACGTAGAATGAAAGAACAGAAAAGATCAAAGCGTCGGGAAATTGTAGGCAAAGGCGCAGCGAGGAAAACGTGCCTCGGCCGAGAAAGGAGAGGAGTTTCTGCAGCATCCTTGTCGTCGACGGGCAAAAACGGGAGAAGGGATTAATCTTTATTTAAAGTGAACAGGTAGGAGGAAGAGGAATGCCGTGTTTGGTGGAATATATTGGGATGATGGACCCGTGTCCTTTCTTACTCGTTGGTTGATTGTTGAGTCATCAAAGTTGTAGTTTAGTTGATGGGAGGGGAGCAAATACATTTTCTTACTATTTACATATAAAATATGATTGTGAATTTCATCATTTGATGTAACTACCATGCCCCTATGTTTATGGCCTGCATAGTTCTTTATCACTGGGATGCACTCTCGACTTTGGAGACTCAATCAACTGAATAATTAAATATAATCATACTGGTTAGTTGAAATTAAGCACAACTGTGTCATCATGTTATCATGTTTAATAAGGGGTGAATGGGGTTGGTAAGTTCAAAGAGTTGCCGAATGAGTGGAGATAATGCTTTGAGTGGGGGGACTTTATCTGCTCCTTGTGTGAGAAGGAAGATAATGCCCCCTAGTTAATTTCAATTTGGGTGTTTCTTTAACGACATCATCCGCACATTTCTTTATTTAAAAATGGTATCCAGAACCCGTACAAATGCTTAAATATGGTTAAGAAAAAAAAAAAGAAAGAGAATCTTGGCAATTGAATTGTATTTCAAGACTAGAATCACAAACGAAGAGAACGGATTCAACTGAAGACACCTTCGACAATAGTCGGCAGGATTCACTCGTGGGGTTGATAAAAAGAGTGTTTGTTGGTGGGGGGGGTTTTCGTAATCATGATCAATTTTCTTTTTTTTTTTTATAAAAAATTTTCAACTATTCAAAATCTCCTCCTCGAATCCACACAAATTCATGGACCCTCTAGCCTTCATGCGGGTATCACCGCTGGTTGTTCTTCAGCGTCGGTGTTCGATCGATGACTGTCCCTTGAGCCCACTTTGGGAATCGTTGAGCAAGTTGGTCGCTGCTTGATCACGTTGATCAATGGATGACCATAAACTTGGCGTAGCAAACGAATTTTCATGGTTGCCTAAAAACCTAGTTATCAGGCAGGAGTGATCAAATAAAGTATTCAACTTCCTTTTTAGAGAATGAGAAAATTTATTTGACTTTATTTCAGGGGACGAGGTTTCTTCGTCCAAAACATGCGATGAAATCAAATTTGAACTTTGATAGAGTGATGCTACGTTTTATATCGACCACGTTTTCTACGTTCGGGGAATATAATAAATTAAAGGACAAAAGGTTTAAATAAGGGCACTCCCAAAACGTTTCTGTTATCTGTAACATTGGTTTGGTTCTCTGTATGCATTTCTAGTATTTCCCTCCCGTATAATCTCATCAGAGACAAAAATATAACCTTGCTCAACATCGTGTTCGTCTCTTTGGCGAAGGAACCTATGTCTTCATTTCATATTTAAATATGGGCGATGATCACGGATGCAAAAACCATTGTATGAGGACACTATCAGAGAAATGAAAAAAGGTGGGGGATTGAAGATGACATTCAAGTGCTGCAGCATCACCCGTATGGTGATATTGTTCTCTGTCATCGTTTCTACCTCCTCCGGCAGCTACAATGCGACCCTCAAGGAAAGGATTTGCAGCAAGTCGGTATATCCTCGACGGAGTTGGTATGAGCCGAAACCGTATGAGTGTGCTGTCAACTGGCTCCTTGGGTTCATGGTGAAACATACATCCCAGGCGGTTGGATTCGATTATTACGGCAATAGATCTTGTGGTAGCAGCGGAGAAACTGTCTACGGTCACGGTTCATGTAACACTATGATTCAGAAAGATGATTGCTTAAATTGCATGCAAACTGCATATCATGTGTTATTTAAAGTTTGTAAGCACAGTGTCGGGGCTCGAGTCGAACTTGGAGACTGTCGGATCAGGTATGAAAATCATTATTTCGAGGACTGAATCAAGACGTATGACAGAGAAGGGCTCGAGCTGGGGGTGTGCCACAAGTATGTACGTTCTATTATCAAATAATGTAGTTGTTTGAAGAGGTGGTGGAGTAGTTGTTTGAAGTGGTGGTGGAGTTCGTCTTGGTACTTCCCCTGTCTATCAAAATTAATGAAAGTTATTGAATATGCTTAGTCTGACTGGTTTTCCCAATGCTTTTAACTTATGGATGCTTAATACGATCATAACAAAGCACACGAATCCCTTATATTTCAATAATTGGCATCAAACAACTACCACAACTTCAGTTTTGAAGATTCTGATCAAATTCGATTATATGAAATAACGGGATCCATGTAAAAACTTTATACTTGCTCATTACAGTTGGGAGTTTTCCATATTTTTTAGAAAAATTTAGGACACCCCATGTTTGTTTCAATCAATAAAAGCCTTAAAGTATAAACTTTTGCTCCAAGGATATAAAATAAACCACGGAAACCTTTATTTACTAGGATTATTCACAACTTGAAATCTCTTAAAAGCAATCCCCTTAATCGTTACCAAAAATTAAATGTTTTATTATAGAAATAATTTCGTCATTTGACTTATTTTCAGGACAACTTATTTCAAAATTTTATTATAAAATAAAAACTCATTCTAGAATGTTTTTATTACAATATAACGACACCATTAGATACCACAAAAAAAATAAAAAATTAAAGAAATTGTTGAGTTTGATAGAGTTTTATTCCTCCATATTGTCCTTATTATTACCTTTTGAAAGCCAACATTCAGTGTCCAGGTGTGTGCATTTAATTAAACTCAGCCGCGGCCACTAGTAACCGGCCAACCCCACCACCGCCACCGGAAAATCCTTCACCTTCCAATACACATCCTGCGCGGTTGGAATTGAGGTAGTTAAACGGGGTAGGGTAGGGATGGAAACCATTTGCATACAACGTTAGCTTGATCTATATATAGGATTCTCTAACTTCAATTTCGTTAATTATGTGGTACGATATTTATCAAAAAGGTTGTCCTCTACAAAATTGCATAAATTTGTGGTGGTAAATCATAATAATATAATCAACACTTGACAAAAACAAATGAATGATGCAGGGCGGCATCAATACGAGAACAAATACGTTATATTCACAACAACGGCTTTTTACAAAAAGAACCCTGAAATCATGTTTCTCATCTACGTCTTCATGGGACACAGGTTCATTTTTTGAAATTGTTAAAGTAAATGTAATTTTCAGCGGGTAAATTCTTCTTTTACAAAAACTACCCCCGCAACAGGACTCCAAAATGCAAATGCAGCGGACAACCCCGTCCTCTGCCTTGGAAGTTTCATTTGACAAGACCATTCTTTCCACAGCCCAGCACTCTTCACTTTCTCGACATAGTTACATTCTATAATACCTTATTTTCTCGTAAATTTTCGGCTGCCGCGCACACGTTGGATCGTTTAGGTGCACTATGATGGGGTAAATTAGTGGTCGCTATTTTTTCGACCCGTAGTAAACCTTCGCATACTTTGTCACCGCGGAAAATGTTTGCTAAGATTGTGAGAGATGCTCGCAGTTGTGACTTTGATCAAGTAGTTGTTCGTAGGGATATCAGAGCGATCATAATGAACACATTAGTTTTTATAGTGGTTCGGCCTTAATCAATCGCCACTTTCCACCAATGGTTTCATTATATAGCATAATGGATGGAAGATGCCTTTGCACTAGGTTGATGTGTCTCATACGAATCAAGATTTGAATTCTTAAACAAAATAGGAGATCCTCCTCTAGGCAATGATTGGCTCGTCACTTAGTGGATGTCTTCTCATTTCCAACAAATGGATGCTCACACTCAGCAATTGATGGATCGAAGAATTTTCACACAACACGTTGTCTCTTTAGCGTAAGCTTGTCTATCAAAGTACAAAATGACAATGCTAAGGTATCCTCAAAAGTAAATGATTCCTCAATGGCATCGAAAAGTCTCTCAAAGAACAACCCATTTCTGGATCCCAACTATGGAATGCTTATGCTCGATATCAACAGAATATTTTCACACATCACTTGTCTCTTCTTAGTATAAGCATGTTTATAAATACAGTAGAGACAACCATGAATAGTCCATTAAATATAAAGAAAAAGGAAAAACGGGGATGATTCCTCACATAGCAGAACTTGACTTATCACACAACGAAATCGGGATATTCGTCATTCACACAGTTTGGACGTACACGGTTACCACAACAGTCACTCACTAGGCTGCACACCCAGTGCCTAAGGTAGAATTGCCAACTCGGGCGTCTCTCACGCAACCTGCTCTACTGTCCCTTCGAGAAGTCAAAACTTCTGCACCACATCCTTATGCTCAGGAGGAATTCTTTTCACTCTGGCGACGTTCCCAACTCCTCCTCTACCTTGCAGGCACGAGGCTTCCGACGCACATCCGCAAGTGCGTGTCTAACTAAATAAAATTCACCGGTTCGTGGATTTATGTGAAAAGACACAACATGAACGACTTGATGCTGATGGGTAAGCAAGTAGTTACTATAATACGTATCGTATTCACATAGCTCTTCGAAGACAATTCGTCAGCCGCCCGTTGAACGCACCGAGGAAACACAGTCCCTTTAAGGACGGCCAAGGTAGCATACAGCCTTTGGCAATTTTACGCGCAGTTGTAAGAAATAGAAACCATGCGATCCGCTAGCACTTTCCGTTCCTTGCCAGACCACACAGATCGCACAGTCACACAACTTACACAAATACCTCTAATATGCGAGTCTCGTCTGATTTTATGAGGAAAATCATGGAATTGTCTAGGTTCATTGGACAATCCTTGATTTGTTTCCTGAATTATTAAATTATTTGAGCGTATATTTGCTCGACAAATGAAGTACCTGATTCATCTAAGCAGATGGCTCCTCACAATCATTGCAGAAAGTCCTATAACTTTCTTTAATTGATTTATTTAATTCAAAATAGATTATTAATTACCATATTTGAAGATAATTAATCTAATAAAAATTTTATCAGAATAATCGTCAAAATCGTAACTAAATAATTTGGTGCATGCAACATATGAAATAAAATAAATAGTAAAATGTGATTATTGAAACAAAAATTAAGTGTTCTGTGAGTTTATTGACATGAATCCACTAATAGATAAAAAAAGTATTAAACTATATTAAGCAAAATAAAAATAATGTAGATCATTTTTGAAAAGTTAGAATTATAATTATAGAAAAAATCTAAACAGTTATGTTTTTTTTTGGCGAATAATAAAGTTGGTAATCGGTAAACCCAAATAATAATAATCTTTATTATTTATTGTTCCGAAATACTAAATGCATCACATTAAGTTTCAATATGTGAGGATGGATGGCCCTCTCCATTGTTGCCCAAGCCCCCGATAATCTAGTCGGACCCTCATCCCCCAGAACGAGACCGAGAAGCCGGGCGGTCACCCTGCCTCGGCCACTTTCGACCTCGGCTTCGATGGGCACGGGTCCAGAGATCCAAGCTTTACTCCCTCTGTAACTACAGGAGGTACTTCGTCGTGATCTTCACCTTGCCCGTTCATTATCGCGGCGATCCTCTACTTGTCCATTCATGGGGAGTTCTTGTACGAGGCAGTTGGGGTCGGGGTCGGGCTCCGCTCCCTGGCTGAAGATGGGATACGGTTGTCGGAGTTGCGGACTCTGTACTTGCTCAGGCAGCAGAACTTGGGGCTTTCTAATTTGTTGGGGAGGAGCAGTTCGAGTTCTCCAGGGAATGAGGCAAACAATAGTTCGAGTTATGAAGGGGGAGGAGTACGGCTGCCCGTGGATGTTAGGGATGCGCTGATCGAGCAGGTAAGGATAAATAGGGAGATTCAGGACGTGTTCTTGTCAACGCATAGGGTCGGTAATGCTTCTGCTGAGTCCGGGAATTCAGAGAGTTTTGATTTGGGGGGTTATTACGGTATGAATAGGTCTAAGAAAGTGGATCCGAGGTTCTCGGACAGGAAGACCATTGGGTGGAAGCCATAGAAGAACAAGTATCTGCTCGCGATATGTGTCTCGGGTCAGATGTCAAGCCATTTGATTTGTTTAGAGAAGCACATGTTCTTTTCAGCGGCTCTGGGTCGTGTTCTGGTCATTCCGAGTTCGAAAGTGGATTATCAGTACAGTAGGGTTTTAGACATTGAGCATATAAACCAGTGCTTAGTGAGGGAGTTGGTTGTTACATACTTGAAGTTTACAGAGAGTCGGAAGAAGCATGTGCATATTGATAGATTCATATGTTACTTCTCTTCACCCCGGCATTGTTATGTGGACGAGGATCATCTGAGGAGTTGAAGAGTTTGGGGATTTCAATGGGGAAACTGGAATCCCCATGGGCTGAGGATGTGAAGAAGCCGAATAAGAAGACCATCGACGATGTTAAGGGGAAGTTTTCAGTGGATGATGATGTTATTGCCATTGGGGATGTCTTCTTTGCTGATGTGCATAGTCAGTGGGTGATGCAGCCCGGTGGTCCTGTAGCTCATAAATGCAAGACCCTGATAGAACCTAGCCAACTCATACCGTTGACCGCACAGCGGTTTAGTCAGACCTTCCTCGGGAAAGATTACATCTCTCTTCATTTTCGGCGCCATGGATTTCTCAAATTCTGGTAAGATGCTCTTTGAAGTAATCTTAGGAGTGGATTAGTAAAATCTTTTGGTGTGCATGCTGCTGTGTTATAACGAAATGAATATCCGGTTACTCATGATATTGTGTTCAAGGATCTTCATGAGATGATTCTGGTAATTCTTCCAGTAATGTGAAGAGGCCGAGTTGCTTTTATCCAATTCCTCAAGCAGTTGAATGCATCAATCGGCTAGCGGAAAAAGCCAATGCACCTGTTATATACCTATCCACTGATGCAGCAGAAAGTGAAACCGATATGCTACAGTCACTCATTCGAGTGAATGGGAAGCATATACCGCTTGTAAAGCGACCTGTACACAACTCTGCTGAAAAATGGGATGCATTGCTTTACAGGCACAATCTCGAGGGAGAGCCTCAGGCAAGCCAGCTCTGTCCTTATTAATTTGTTCTTACTGATGAGATGATGGTGTCATGCTCCTCAAGGTTGTCTACACAGGACTCTGAGGAATAGATTAGTCATTTCGTTATATTACCAATGAATGGGTATGTGGTCCATTGTATGCTTTGATGATCAAGGCACGTCGTTCACCGCAGGTGGAAGGAATGCTCGACAAAACAATATGTGCCATGTCAAGCATGTTCGTCGGTACCTCTGGGTCCACTTTTACGGAGGATATCCTACGATTGCGGAAGGACTGGGGATCAACATCCATCTGCGACGAGTATCTATGCCAAGGCAAAGAACCGAACTTCATCGCAGGGAATGAATAGAAAGAGGTAAAGGTATATCCAAGACCACTAGCACTCCCCGATGGCCATCACGACTATTTTAGGGCAAATGGACTTGGGGATGGAGATTGACCTGTACATGGTGTATATCTTGTTGCTCTTTGTACATATGCCCCCAGTCTAGGAATTCAGTGTTCATTTGAATAATGACGAGGGTCGTTCTCTTAGAAATGACCCTTCTCATATGCTTTACCTCATGTTCATACATCATGTGCCCTGTAACTCGAGTGTAAAATTTTACCGCAGCGCTGCAAAACTGGTTGATAATGAGAAATAGGAAGAGTGGGTCATTACGTGCACCTGTTGAGTGTTGATGTTATGGTCATTTCTGTATGATTTTGATGTCCATGAAGTTCCAGAAAATGATTGGCAATTGCACGCCATCACTTTCCTACTCTGAAGCGTCAAGCTTTTCAATGATAATTGGGTGCACAATGCAACATAAGGATTGGGCATAGCCGGAAAGGTTGAACATATGAACAAGCACTTGAATATAAAGTAAAACTGTCACAACTGAAATTGTATTGCGAAGGAACTAGACAAGCAATTCGGCAATGGAAACGAGAAAACACAAATGAGGACCGCGATGAACCAGATTCCTCGAGACGATCGGCTGACTTGACAAAGGCTTTCCATGACGCGCTTTCTAGGGCATCACCTTCATCGGACTGCCGGCTCCTCTTTGGTCGCCATTGCTCATGTTTGCTCGCTGGACCAGCTGTACCAAAGCTCGAACCACGTCCGACATCGGCAGCCAAAATTCTTGCCCGCCCTGACCATCCAAAAAGGCATGAATTGGTAATGAATCTACTGGTAAGGAAAGTTGCACTCCGAAATGTGGAAGTGACTAAGATTAGGACTAATAGGAGATTGAATTGGACTTGTACTATTGTGTCCTTACTAGGGTGGTCGCACTTAATCTACCTAACAGTTCTTGTCATTAAATATTTAAATAGATTTTTAGAGGAGCTAATAGCTCGTTTGCATTCCGGAACGAAGTTTCGGATGAAATTGAATAGGTAAGGAGAAAAAATAATAATAATTTGAAAGGGAGTCGATTTAAAATTGATGTGTTTAGTCGAAGAGGAAGATAATGGAATGAGCAATGGAATGTGCATTCCCTATCATGAAGGAGAAAAAGCTTGTTCCTTTCATTTCTCTTTAAAATTTAGGAAATGTAATGAAATGAAAAGAAATGGAATGATATAAAAAGGATAATAAAGAGAAATAAATAAGATCATTAGTTCATTGTATTTCATAGCCGAATTCTTAAGCCAAACACACTATAAGAGTGGTCCAATAGATCTCTTCTTTTAAATTCAAGCGCTAAGACCGAATTTTAAATAGATTTTTTTAAGACTTGATATAAATAGTTTTGAATGAAAGACCATAAAATTGCATTTTTGAGTATTAATAAAAGTTGATGTACTTTCAGCGCTCCCTCACCCCATCGTCCCCCATCCTCGGATATCCCGGATGATCGATAATGGTGCCTTATAAGGCTCATTCTTATCTACTTCGCTAATTCTACTTGGTTTGCATCTCTCGATTAGAATTAGATAACCAATCTTATATTCTCTTTGCAGGTGCACTACACGTGCAAACCCGAGCATTTGACAAGGCGAAAGGACCTCAACGTCTTAGAGATGCTTCAAGAATGGACGGCTTGTGGGTAACAAACTATCATGGATAGACTTCACAAGTACAGCCCCAGCCGACGATGCTGACGTATAGCCATTTGCCTAGGCCTACGGTATAAAGAGAGGTGTGGGCTTCCATGAATTTAAGAGTCAATCTGTAACAAGCCACGATTCTAAGTGCATATGTCCGTGTACATAACACATTGTGTGAATTATCTATTAATAAAAACAAACATGAGTTGGGGCCTGAAAGCCTGAATCAGATCCAATGCCTATAAAACAATAACATCAGTTTGATCTAACGTCCAGTTCTAACACTCATAAATAGAGGCAGATTGAAACTAACTACTTTTCGACTTAAAAAGGTTCTACAAAAATAAGTCGGTAGTGACGTCATATAATTTACCTAGGTTAACAACAATATCGAAATGTTTGAAGCAGGGCCATCATGGATGGGAAAAGATGACACGGGTCGCTCTGGATCCTCTCAATGGTCTACCCCAGTTTCTTCCGTAATAATTTAATGCTCAAGTCGAGGTGTCGATCAGAGGACATCGGGGGCACGGATCCAAATTCTAGAGTCGTCCGACCAGCACGTCTGAACGCACATGAGGGCCTGATGGTACGTATACAAGGTAATATATGAGTACAAAGACCGTGTTAGTAAAGAAAGAGTGTGTGTTGGGAGATAAGGGAAAAAATGGAGTTTATTTCTTATCAAGAAAGTGATATAATGTACTCGAGTGGATTGATAGGGTTAGAGAGGATCGAAATCGCTTAGTTTCATTGTCCACTTCATACCAAAACTTCAGGACGATGTTCTTGTACAGTAGAAATACTATCGTCGTTGATGAGGTATAATCTGACCATTTGTCTAAAAACTTGAGAGTTTTCGGGTGCAGTAAGGCCAGCCATTGTGAAGGCAATAACATTAAGCATGACCAACTAAAAAGGTTAGGGCCATGTAAGGTGTTTCGATTGCTGTGAGAAACTATACATGAATAAAAAAATGTCAGAAGATGACATTGAAGGATGAATGCTTACAAGCATCAGCTAAAGTTGTTGTGTATATCGCGACAATGAACCTGGAGATATACTTGTCGCTAGCAAGGTGTAGCTGTTGTTGAAGCTGTGACGAACAGACTATCAGACGTGGATTAGATTCTCAACTCAGAGAGTATTTTCCATATGAGTCCTCGTCAAGTGATGTTCACTATATATTATTCTGTTATATATTGAGAAGTGTGTTTGGGCAATTATCACAAGTGCAAGGCTACCAGGATAGGAACGATTTAACTCAAGATGAAAGGCAAAAATGAGAAAGAGATGACAAATGTCCGATACTTGATTGGAATATAGAAGTCACATGGTTTGAATTTTCTGCTTTGGGCGAGCCCTTAATGTTGTTCTCCGAGAAAGGCGATTATGGCTGACTGGGAGTCAATTGAAGGGCTTATGAGAGTCGACCATGTTATTACCATTGTTGATTCTTCTAGAAGGGCCTTCCAAGTATAAATTAGGTTTCGTGAATAATTATTCTCTAATAAATATACGACATGAACATGAGTATATCTTTTTAGGAAAAATATATTGGGTGACATTAGATTATATTACTAATATATTTACCTTATAAATCATACCGAGATTTCCGATATCTTTGAAAGTTTTGGGTAAGGTAATTTTTTTCTTGGTTAGGGATATCTTTGTGGGGATCCTGATCTGGTTGAAACACATACTATTCTCTTTGCTTTTCGTCATAGAGGATCAGATTCGGTTTCATGCGCTTCTAAGGACTTCTGCACACAAACAACAACGATCAGGGAAGATCGAAGCTTCATCATCTGTTTGTGATCAGTCAAAGTTTCCAACGTGTCTCAATGAAGAAGAAGTACACCAAAGGAGACGGGCCTGGCTAAACTTACTTGCAAGTCAGTTACTTGCGTTTTACTAAAATTTTTCGTTTTTTAGTAAAATTTTACTAAAAAGTATTTTCTATTAGTACATTTTTACTAATAACCTGTAGTAATAATATTAATAATTTATTAAATAATGTTGGACTTAGTAAAAGTTTAGTACAAAGCCTAACGGGTTTAGTAAAAGGTGAGTGTGATGCACAGTAATGGGCTTATTAAATTTTACTATACGATTTACTAAAAAATTTAGTAAATTACAATGTTGTACTAAAAAATTTAGTAAATTACAATATTGTACTAGTACAGTAATTGTAAATTACTAATATTATTAATATTAGTACAGTAATATTACTAATATTAGTATATTAATTTACTAAAAGTTTTAGTACATAATTGTAAATTACTAAAAATTTTAGTATAATATTGTAATTTACTAAAATTTTTAGTAAATCGTATAGTAAAATTTACTAAGTCCATTAATGTGCATCACCCTCTCACGTTTTACTAAGCCTATTGAGCTTTGTACTAAACTTTTACTAAGTTCGACACTATTTAGTAAAATTTTACTTAAAAAAAGGAGAAAATTTAGTGAAACGCAAGTCAAACTTACTAGCAAGTAAGTTTAGCCCCATCCCAAAGGAAACATCCTGTGACAGGAAGAGTAGTAGTTGGGCCTAGTGGGTTAAGTATTCGAACACAAGAAGGGCGTCTAATGCAAATGAACACCCGGAATCATTAATCTAAGCAGAGACACGATTCAAATGAGGGTAAAGGAAGAAGTTTCTCACCATCTTCCGCGTCCATGGGTCATCCACGACCTCCTCCTGTCAGTGAATCAGAGGCTATAACACTTGATTAATATATATATATATATATAAAACAACCATGAAAGGGAAATCTGTAAATTGACCCGCTTTGGAATAGGATTTTATTGTCTGTTTACAATATGTGCATTGGTCAATAATTCCATCCTGCAAGTCGTTGTCCAAAAAAAATACTTATCAATAAGTTGTCAAAGATTAGAAGTCGTCTAACATTTTCTCTCGTATGAGTAAGAGATCGCCTTGTCAGATTGATTCCTCAATTCTACTGGATCTTATCTGCAAATCATCCCTCATCTAAGGTGCTGCAGATGGCGGGATCTTCTTCGGTGTTTGGAGGGCGGGCGGGGGGTAGCTTGCACGTCTTTGTCAGTTTCAGGGGAATTGATGTCCGCAACACTTTCCTCGGCCATCTCCACCATGCACTGGTCCGAGAGGGGATCCGCACTTACATCGACGGTGAGGAGCTCCAGAAGGGAGGCGAGATCAGCTTTTCGCTTGAGAAGGCCATAGAGGACACGCGGATCGCCGTTGTCCTTTTTTCCAAGAACTATGCCACCTCTCGCTGGTGCTTGAGCGAGCTGGTGAAGATCATGGAGCGTAGGAAGGAAGGGAAGCTCGTGGTGATGCCAGTCTTCTACAGAGTGGATCCAGGGGAAGTGAGGACGCCTCGGAAATGCTTTGCTGAGGCACTTGCCGTCCATGAGAGCCAGCTTGGGAAGGAGTCCATCGAGGTGATGAAGTGGAGGGAAGCCCTTCATGAAGCGGGGAACTTATCTGGCTGGCATTTGGATTTTAATGGGCATGACGCGCTACTCCCTCCATAACCATCATAATCTGATTTTGCGAGGTAGGAATGAATTTTGACCGTTTATTTCTCCTTGCAGAGATGAGGCAGAACTTGTCCGGACCATTGTTAAGCATGTCAACATCGTCTTAGACCGCACACATGTTGATGTGGCGAAGTATCCTGTGGGAATTGATTCTCATCTTGAACAGATCCTGCTTCTGCTTGAGATGGGATCAGACGATGTCCGTTTTGTTGGACTATGGGGAATGGGTGGAGTTGGGAAAACAACTCTCGCCAAAGCTATCTACAACCTCATCGCCAATCAATTCGACGGATGGTGTCTCTTACTAGATGTTAGGGAATGCTCCGCCAGTCCTAGTTTTGGCCTGGCTAACTTACAGGAGAAGCTTTTGTCAGAGGTCTTGAGGCGAAAAGACGTATCGGTCTCGAGTGTGGACCATGGTATCAGCTTAATAAGAGACAGGCTCCAATCCAGAAAGGTTCTCTTGATACTGGACGACGTGGACGACTTGGAACAACTCGATGCACAGGCCGGTGGACTAAATTGGTTTGGTATTGGAAGTAGGGTTATAATCACAACAAGAGATATTTCCTTGCTTAAGGGGCACTCTGTTCATAAGGTCGAAGCATTGGCTTATCACGACGCTTTACAACTCTTTAGTCGACATGCTTTCCCGAACGATAACAAACGAGACATCACCCCGGATCTCATTGATATCTGCTTGGATTATTCCGGCGGTCTTCCTTTAGCTCTAGTGGTTTTGGGTTCGTTGTTACGGGATCGGCCATTGCATTATTGGAGGAGTACCATGAAGTTGCTTAAGAAGAGTCCATATCCAAACATCGATCGTGTACTTAGGGTGAGTTTCGATGGATTAGACCATAACACAAAGAGATCTTTCTTGATATCGCTTGCTTCTTTAAGGGAAAGAGTCGAACTAATGTAGAGAAAGTTCTGGAAGCATGTGGTTTCGAAGCATCGCTAGGAACACAGATCCTTATCGAGAGGTCGTTGATAACCATCGAAAATGTGGCCGCTTCGAATCATGAGACAGTAGAGATGCACGACTTGATTCAATTGATGGGACAATGCATCGTGAGAAAGACATGTCGCAACAAGCCTGGGTTGTGTAGCAGGTTATGGGTTTACAAGGATGTGCTTCAGGTGCTATCAAATGGAGCGGTGAGAGCCTCACTTGCTAATTATTTCCTATAACATTGGATGTGATTTAATATTGTTTCTCTATAATTCATAGAAGTCTGCACTGCAGGGCACGGATGCTGTCAAAGCCATAGTATTGAGATTGTCGTCCGAAAAGAACATCCACATCGGCACTGCCGATGCGCTAACAAAGATGAGCAGCCTGAGGATACTTGTCATGGCCAATGTAAAATATAGTGGAGATCCTCTATATTTTCCAAGCAGGTTATGTTGGATTGAATGGCCAGGGTATTCGGCACCCAGCATTCATTTCAGCGGTAATTCGAACAACCTAGTCATGCTCGACGTTCACAACAGTTGCATACAGAAACTCAGTAGACAGTTCGAGGTACGAACTAACGAACACACTCCCACTTTTATGTTACTAAAAATTTTTGTTATGACATGTTACTGCTCTTTGGCGACTCTTCTTTTTTTTATTCTTTTGATCCAGCTCCTCGTACGCCTGAAATGCATCAATATCAGTGGGTGCATTCTGTTAATGGAAATCCCCGACATGTCCTCGTGTCGGAACTTAGAGATTTTAGATCTCTCTCAGTGCACAAGCTTGGTGGCACTGGATGATTCGATAGGTTATCTCAAGAAACTGATTGAGTTATTATTAGGAGGATGCTCGAATCTCACAAAACTTCCAGACATACTCAGATGCCGATCCCTTAAAGTTTTGTATCTCCGTGGTTGTTCAAAACTGGTGAGGCTCCCTGACTTATCAGTATGCCAGAATTTGGAGGTGTTGGATCTTTCTGGCTGCGAATGCTTGGCGGAAGTTAATGACTCAGTCGGTTTTCTGGAGAAATTGGTTTATTTGCCCCTGGAAGGGTGCAAAAGCATTACAAGGCTCCCTAACAGACTAAAATGGCGATCTCTCGAAACTTTTAGGCTCGATGATTGCTACAAACTGGACAAGTTTCCAGAGGTTATGGATGGCATGGAATGTCTCAAGGAGCTTGTTTTACGACGAAGTGGAATTAAAGAACTTCCCGTATCGATAGAGAATCTGATGGGCATCAGAAGTATGATCCTAGAAGACAGCAGAGACCTAGTGAACATTCCCAGCAGCATATATAAGTTGAAAAACCTTGAGCTGTTGAATATCCAAGGATGCTCGAGCCTGGAGAAGTTCCCGAGATACATCGAGGGCTCAGCTGGTGACGGCAGCTTTTGTTTAAGTCTTCTCAGCTTGGATCTACGCAGATGCAATCTAACAGCTGTGGAGTTTTTGAGGGACATCAGTTGCTTCTCTAAGCTGCAGGAACTGCACCTCTCAGAAAACGACAATGTGACTGAGATTCCTTCTCTCAGAACCTTTTGGAACCTGGAAAAACTGTATATCTGTGAATGCAAGCGGCTGGTAGACATTGGGGAGTTGCCTGCCAATCTACGAGTCCTGGATGCAAGCGGTTGTGGATCACTCCAAATAATCCATGGACTATTGCCGAGTCGCATTCCCAATTTCGACGAGATCAACCTGTCTTCCTGCCAAGAGTTGGTGAACAGAGGATTTAATATGGCAAGTGTCCTTCCCCTCCAGGAGGCCCGTAAGATCAGGGGGAATACCAATTTTGCCTTCACGGGAAGCGAGATACCATATTGGATGACAGAAAGCTACTTCTCCGACTCTGTTTCATTCCTTGTCCCCGTGGACACATGGGATAATCTTGTGGGGATCTTGGCTTGTGGGGCTTTCAACCTGGAAGAAGGTTTCTTTTGGAAGAACAAATGGTTTGTGGTTGAGGCATACGTGGATGACCTATACGTTGGCCGCTATCGCTACGAGTTCACTCCCAGTGACAAGGAAACAGATGTGGTGTGGCTCCTGATGCTGCTGCGAGATCAGGAAGTCGACCATGCCTTACTGTGGGACGAACTATTGGGAAAAAAGACCGATTCAGATCATTTCACGGTATCTCTTGGATTTAGAACAATCAGAGGTGGAGTTATGATGAAGTGCGGGTTCCGTTTGATATGCAAAGACGAGGAAATCGAACTGCAAGCCCAGCAACTCCGAGAGCCCGTTTATTTCTATTAACATTTGGATTTTTACAGTAAAATTTACGGTGCATTCCTCGGATTTTAAGGTCGGAATTTTTCTACTTCTTTTAAATAAAAATTAGGAAAGTGCTTAAATTTTTTGCAACGTCGGAATTTTCGCTTTGTGCCGTGCTCTAGTAATCTTCTTAAATTAAGTCATGTTTTCCTAATTTACAAAGGTATTTGAAATTTTATTTTTATTAAGGACGAGCATTGGGTCGGAATAATATTCGGGAAATCTGTGAAACCGGTTTCATAGTAGCGTCTACCAGTTCTTAGAATAACAGGAAATACCAGGGTCACCGCTAAAATCTTGTGTTCGAAAAATGCATGAGTTTGAACATGTAACAGTCGAAAACCGTCTATATTGACAACTGTTCATATATGTCGGCGATTTGATCAGACTTGTAACCCATTTTTTGTCTACATGTGGTTTTACTGTTCAGACATGTAAGATTGCTTTTATACTATATTCGAACTTACGAGAATATCAGACACGAGATTTTAGCCTCGAAGATAAAATTAGAGGTGCGGCGCACCAAGTTCTAGCTCTAAAATTAACGCAAAACATAAGTTATACTAAAATTAAACTATCATGCAGCAATTTATTTTATGAATATTTTTTCTTATTTTGGGTACAGGAGTTTGAGTACGCAAAAGAATTCTTTATATGCCCCTTCTTAATGACCAAAGCATCGACGAGAAAAACTTGATAGTATGGGGTGGTGTGCTAACGATTGAGTTGATTTTAGTCGAGCTTATTTAGTACATTAACAAAAATATGTCGACTTTAACTTTGAGTATTTCCGCAATTAATACACTTGATGGTGACATTTTTAGTTAGATTTAATTACTAGTATACCTATTTTCTCTTGTGCAAGTCTTTTGTAACCTCGCTGCATTCGTGACGGTTCGAACTGACATGAGAATTTAGGCTTGCACCCCCAAAGTCCTTCAATTAATGCTTCGACTCGAGCATCGAGGCATTATGGAAGAAATCGTGGTGGATCCTCTCTTGATTTCTAATCGAGTATGTCCAGGCCATCACTCAATCGTCTCTACTTCTCCGCGAGGGAGTCAGGACCGAATGGCGAAACGCGACGCATGATCCATCTAAAAAAGTTTGGAAGGATGAGGAGAGGCTCCTGTCGCCTTTCCCCATTCATGATGATTTCATAAAATGATTGTTTTTATTAAATTTAGGTAGGATTCACTGTAATCTTACTTATAAAAACGGTTCAAGTTTGAAAAGTATTGGTTCAAGTTACTTATTATTAAATCGATCTAATCTTCAAACCAGTTAATATCACTGTTTTACAACCGTTTGACCTTATTTGAGCTTTTAATCCGAAATTCATGTTTATTTATTAACAGTTATGTCATACTTCATCCACAAACAATTATTTAAATAAAAAGGGTTGAAAAGAGTTGTGACAGTGGGCTTATGCATTTAGGCCCGTGGACCGTTAGAGGGAGTTTTAGAAATTTGGGAAGGCCTACATTGGCTAGGCATAGAAAGTTGTGGTCGCTCTTGTGAAACCTATCCTCTACGGGTTGCGCCTACGTGCCATATGTTATTAGAGATTCAAGGATTCCACCTAGATGTAATGAAGTCGACGGTTTTGTGGCAATGACAGATCACATGTACTTGCAATCCTAATAACAAAATAATAGTTGTATGAAGGTTGGCTTCAACATTTGACATTTTGCAGAAGGATGACCATGTTGTGAGTATTTGCTTCAGCGATTGTGCCAGAAAACTAAAAAAACTCACCTGGCACTGGAAACATTTGATAAAATGAAGGATTGTGGCTTTCCTCCTGGTGTGTACAGCCACAATTTCTTGATAGATGGATATTGCAGGATTGGCAATGTTGATAAAGCGCGTCTTGCGTGTCTTGTTGGATGAAAGGGAGCTTAATAACATGAAGCCCACAGGCTCAATGATCCTAGTTATCTGTTCTTTTGTAAAAGCGGAATCAGAATAAACTATTGAAATTAATTGGTATTTTGAATTGTCCAGATTAATTCGATGTTCAATCATTATCTGGATATTCTAAATATTCTAATTTAATTTAGAATATATTTTACCATAATCATGGTTATAAAGCCTCTAATTATGGAAATTATTAATTTCATTCATAAGAGGAAAGCTTATCTTTCGTGATTAGTCTAAGCAAAGTGTTGCTGAACCACAACTAGAGTGAGCAGTATGTTGCTGTTGTACAATACGCTGCTATTGGAATGATACGTTTACTCACTTAATATATGGAAATAAATATTTCCTACTTACATTATACTTTGATTCATCTCAGAGTATTTGTCTGAGTGTCTAAATTCATTTAATGTGATTTAACTATCTCATTTCACACATTTAGGGAACTCAATATTATGGTATTTGCTTTCCATGTTTATATTTAGAAACAAAATATTTCATTCTGATATTCTACAGCAGTGCTACGCTGTAATAAGATAAAATGATAAATCAAATAATTTTGTTTATTATTTGTTTCAATAACAGATCAGATGAGGTTATGTTTAGGATGATTGATTTATAAAATATAGAAACAAATCATATTGTTCGGATGAGATAGGGAAGTTACCGTGATAACTTACCTTCTCGGGTACAGCGATCGTTGAGCAGACAGTTGCTCAGAATATGTTCACAAATTTGGAAACAAATCATGTGGATTGCCCTAATGAATATGGACATGTTCCACAACCCTTTCTCCATTAAAATCAGACGAGGACGTCGGACAAGATGGCCTTTGTGCGTCTGAGTGGTTGTCCAAAGCCTGTATAATCTGAGTGTGAGAGTGTCAAGGGCTGAGTGCGATCTTGATCGTCATGAGAGGGATTGAGTGTCCTCGGTGCATTCAACGAGCGGCTTGCGAATCGTCTGAGAGAAGTTAAGTGAACACCTATTATGAATTCAGTAACCAGTTGCTAGCCCTTCGCCAAGAAGCCGTTCTTGTCGTCTCTTTTCTCAGGAAAGTCTCGATCCTATGGAGTTTGAGCAGTGAGACACGCACTTGCGGGTACGCGCCAGAAGTCTCGTGCCTACAGGGTAGAGCATGAATTGAAAATGTCGCCGGAGTGGAAAAAAGTCCTTCCGAGCACAGGGGTGCTGTGCAGAAACCTCGACCTCCTGAGGGACAGTAGAGCAGGTTGCGTGGGAGCCGCCGGAGCCTAAAATTACACCATAGGCACTGGGTGCGCACTGCAGTGACTCACGGCTGTGGTAAGCCGTGCACATCCGAACTGAGTGTAGGACGGATACCGCGACATCGCTGTGTGAGAAGTCAGGTTCTGCTGTGTGATGAACCAATCTCTGTTCTAAGTGACTGGCTTTGTGGTTGTCTCTTGAGTACTTACATGCTTATCTTGAGAAGAAACAGAAACTGTGTGGAAGTCATCTGCTGAGCCATTAAGTACTGAAGTATTCATCTACTGTGAAACAGATGCAGGCTGCTCTCAGAGAAGTCGTTCTTCACTGTAAGGAATCATTTGTGAGGATTTATACTTTAGTATGACGTTGTCTTTGCGCTTTGATAGACAGGCGTACGCCTAAGCGACAACGTGCTGTGTGGAAATCCTTTGAGCAATCCACTTCTGAGTGGAACATCATTCTGCTGGAAACGAGAAGACGTCCACTGTGTGAGGAGCTGATCGTTGCCTAGGAGTGATCTACTTTTGTAAAGGATTCTAAATCTCACTTTGTGAGAAACCAAAAGCTTAGTGCAATGGCTCTTTGCACCCATTATAGTATATAGTGGAATCACCTCGTTAGTGGAAAGTGAACGTAGGTCGATTAAGGTCGAACTACTATAAACTACCGTGTCCTTTACGATCGTGCAAACACTCGTACGAAAACCCACTCGAGCAAATCGTAACGGTTACAGCGAAGCTGATTTCATTTTGAGATACGTTATGCTGTGATACAGTATTCTTTCGCTTACACTAATAAAAAGCGATAAAGTTACAATCAATAATTCACTCCTCTTAGTGCATCTGAACTATCCAACACATGCACATATATATTCGTTCTTCATTTTAGGAATTTTGGCAAGGTATGTGAATATAATCGATGGAAACGATCGCTTGATTTCTAATCCTATGAGACATGTCATGGTAATTACCGGGTATGGAACTGACCTGGTCAATGGAAGTCCCATAAACTATCGGGAAGTCCTTAAACTCAAGTGGCCCAAAATGGGGAATAAATGGTGTAATTAAACTTGTTCGTCCCTCTTCGACTCATGCGGGTATCCCGCAGAACTTAAATTTTAAGTTTGCATTTACCGGGTATGAAACTGACCTGGTCAATGGGAGTCCCATAAACTATTGGGAAGTCCTTAACTCAAGTGGCCCCAAATGGTGAATAAATTGTGTAATTAAACTTCTTTGTCTCTCTTGGACTCCCAAGGGTCCTTTAATTTATCTTTTTATTGTGTTGGTATTCCGCGGAACTTGCATACGTTTGATCAATGTCTGTTTGGTGGTTTAAATAGTGTAGTATGTATGATTTTCAGGGCCAGTATTATTTATGACTTTTAATTTTAAGTTTGCATTTTTCCCGACTATGCGATTAGAGACTTTACAGGGGTAATTTCGACAAGTCCACAAGTACAAAAACAATTGTTACTAATGGTTTCTCCTCGTGCTAGCTCAAACGAAAATAAAAAACAGAAAATATGTACATTATATATGTACTGCCTTTCGCTTTTCATTTTGGCAAGGAGGGTACGTGCCTCGATTCGATGGAAACGGCTGCTTGATTCCTAATCCTATGAGATCCGCCATGGTAATTATCGGGTATGGAGTTGACATGATCAATTGGCCCAAAATGAGGAATAAATGGTATAATTAAACTTCTTAGTCCGTCTTCTACTCCTACTGGTTCAATTTATTTTTTATTATATTGGTATTCCACAGAACTTGCATGTGATCGATTAAAGTATTTTGATGGATTTTGAAAAATAGTCTTTTTTTTTTAAATTGGAAGAAAACTCGCCCTAACGATGATTAATTCAGTATTTCAAAATTTTCGAGCATATTTTTAAAAATTTTTTGACATAACGAATTTTTTGGCATAAAAAATGAATAAAAAAACACGATTAATACTAATAAAAAACAAAAGTGAGTAAAAATCATGATTTAAAAGAGACGTCCCACGCCATCCCGGTACCAACAGATGTTCTTCCCAACCACACCCATCCAACTTCTCCATCCCTAACCAACCCCACCCAGAAGTACACGCCTACCATTTTACCAAGCATTCCTCCACTCCACCCTTACGCCACCCCCCTACCTGCTCAGTTTTGCTCTCTTCTTTTCTTCCCCTCCCCCCCCCCCCCCCCCAACCCTACTCCTGCTTTTATTTTGTTTCCTTTTGATTGTTATGGCGTGTTCGTCGGCGTCCACTTACTCCTCGCCTGCCGCGGCTAGAGCTGCCTTCCTCCCTCGCCCCCTTCCCTCCTTCCCCACTTCCTCCCTGCTTTCCCTTCGTCGCTGCCCCACCTACCGCGGGATGTCCCTATCTGTCTCCGCCTCTGCCGCCACCGTCCTCGATAAGTCCTCTCCCACCGTCGTGGACGTCGACCTCGGGAATCGCAGCTACCCTATCTACATTGGCTCCGCCCTGCTCGATCAGCCCCTTCTGCTTCAGAGGTAAACCCCCGTCCCCTCTCTTATTGGCTTTTGTTGTGATCTTGTTCTTTTATTTCTTTTTTTGTAATGTGCGCCGCCTACTATGCATCCTGTTGAATCCACGGACGAATGTGACGATAGTGATTGTGGTAGTGATGGACCATCCTTGACTGTCATTCCTTCATTGTAAGTTAAGGCATGAGAGGATGGTTTTGATTTGGGTGACCTTGATTAGAGGATCTGCCGAGATACTCTTCTTAGGAAACTACTAGGAAGATTCGTGTGGTAGAGTTGAGCTTGGTAAAACGGGTCCAGGCCTTTGGCTGATAGGGAGCATTACGAGGATTGGTACCCGAGTGGCTATGTTGTGGCCGAGCTTTGAAGAGACATTATGAGTGTTAAAGGCATTGACTTCATTGATCCGCTCGTTCTTCCAGAAGTTGAACGAGTATATTCTACCAGATATCCCTTCATTCGCTAATTACGACACTTCTTCAACTTGTCCTTGATCAGATAGACTAAGTAAGCGCAGTGACATGCCGCACTTTCTAAGCTAAAATTTTTCTGTTAGAAGATATTTTTACTGCCATCATTTTTCTGGATGTTGGTGTTGTCCTTTCTTGTCCTATCCTCAACTCACTGTGTTAGCAAATGCTGCCATTTTTCATTGTAGGCATGTGCATGGGAAGAGGGTTCTTGTTGTGACGAATGAAACTGTTGGTCCCCTATACCTTGATAAAGTAGTTTACTCATTGACTAAGGACAACCCGAACATATCCGTGGATCATGTGATCTTGCCAGACGGTGAAAAGTTCAAAGAAATGGTTTGAACAATATTCTAGTTGATGCTTGGGCTTTCTATTGTTGGATGTAGCTTGTGTTTAATCTGCATGGTTTTCCTGGCTCTATTCTTGTTAGGACACTCTCATGAAGGTCTTTGACAAGGCCATTGAGTCACGTCTTGACCGGAAGTGTACGTTTGTCGCTCTTGGAGGCGGTGTGATTGGCGATATGTGTGGATACGCTGCAGCATCTTACCTCCGTGGTGTCAACTTCATCCAGATCCCAACGACTGTTATGTCTCAGGTTTTGCTCAATGCTTCATTTGTTCTTCATTGGGATATTATGTTGAGAATTTTTGTCATGGTGGTTACTTTTCATGAAATTTCTTGAGTGAAGGTGGACTCTTCTGTTGGAGGTAAAACTGGCATCAATCACCGCCTTGGAAAGAACCTGATTGGCGCATTCTACCAGCCTCAGTGTGTGCTCATTGACACTGATACATTGAACACATTACCTGACCGGGAATTAGCATCTGGCCTTGCTGAGGTAATCAAATATGGTCTCATAAGAGATGCCGAGTTCTTCGAATGGCAAGAAAAGAATATGTCAGCCCTGATGTGTAGGTCATCCCCTTCTCCATGGGCATTGTTGTTTTCCTCTTTCCCATAAATCTTCATGCTAAATCCTTGCTCGGGGGATTTTTTATTTCAGGGATGCAGCTGCTTTAGCCTACGCTATTAAGCGATCCTGTGAAAACAAAGCCGAAGTTGTTTCCTTGGATGAGAAGGAAAGCGGATTGAGGGCAACATTGAACTTGGGCCATACGTTTGGTCATGTGGGTGTCATTTCTTTTTCTAGATCTAGTTGATGATTGTTCCAATTGCCCATGACCTGGACATGTCTATCTTATCCATGAAGGATTATCAATTGATAGTACGTTTTAAGCTTTTGTTTGTATGTTTTAGCTTAATGTTGTTTAGTTCAACTGTTGTGAAGAGTGTTGCAAGTCTGGTTTGGTGCTTTATACTTATGGGGGACTGTTGTGTTTAGGCGATTGAAAATGGACTTGGCTATGGGGAGTGGCTTCATGGGGAAGCTGTCGCAGCTGGCATAGTAAGTCTAAGTACCCAGTGTTTAATCTTTCTCACTTCTGTCGATCACCTGTATCTTCTTGATTGCCTTTCTACGTGTTAACAATTTCTTCTTACGGAAATTCAGGCTATGGCTGTGGATATGTCCTATCGCCTCGGCTGGATAGATGGGTCTCTGGTGTATCGAGTTGACAAGATTCTGAAGCAGGCAAATCTGCCGACTGTTCCACCTGACGTCATGACCGTGGAGATGTTCAAGTCTGTCATGGCGGTGAGTGAATGCACCCCCTAACCAAACCCATATGGTGAATGGTTCGGTAGCTTAATAGCTCTCTCGTCGGGATTATGATAATTGATTGATTGATGGTCGGCAAGTTGCTTGTGCACAGGTTGATAAGAAGGTCGCAGATGGGCTGCTCAGACTGATCCTTCTGAAAGGGCCACTGGGGAACTGCGTCTTCACGGGCGACTACGACAGGAAGGCCCTTGAGGAAACCTTGTACGCATTTTGTGGATGTTAGAGAAGTTGGTGACGGACTCCGAGGTCTACCAAACTGCGGTGTGAGATTGTATTTTAGCATATGGTTTTAAACAATAAAAGGAATTTAGTGAAATGTTGGTGGGGAATGAGTTGTTGCATCTCCTCTATTATTTGTTTGGTGACAAATAAAATTGATATTAAAGGGTGGTGGCGGAATGGATGTTGAAGGAGAATTTCTTTTCTAGTCCCTTCAAAGTTTGTTACCAAGAACTCCATATCCACCGGTCAAATAAAAATTTTCTAGGCTTTGGATGACCACAAGTTTTGGTCATAAGAAGAATTTCAAATGCTTACCAAAATATGGGATTTCCTAGAATTTTAATTACATTCCTTGTAATTTCTAAATACCAAAAATAGCATACGATAATTTCTATAGGATTAATCTCAAAGGGATTCATACAACCCGGACATCCTAAAATGGGAAATATTAATAGGGCGATCCAAATCAAAGTAAGAATGAAGCAAAATTGGGGAATATCAATGACGAGCAACAATTTGCAATATACATTGAATCGCAAAAAAAAAAAGGAAAAATTTTGAAAAGAAGAAAAACAATTAATTCACGCTTAAGAATCGTGTTGCCAATATATATATATATTCAGAGTCACAGTCTTAAAATGAAATTCCATCACTTTCTATAATGTACATTTACTCCATTATTATTATATATAATATAGTATGATATGCACTATGTGGCATGCGTTCAAAGATGAGGATCTTGTACCAATATAATTTAAAAAATAATGCATCTCATGATCTCATGCATGTGACCGAGGGTTAGATGGAAATAAGAGATGATGCTGAAACTGGGGATATTAGTTAATAGGGAATTTAATTAAATCAAAGTTTGCCACGACCCCACCACGTTTTTTTGTGGCTTCTTTCTTTAATAATTTTAGGGAAATATTGGAAGCATTCATTATATATAAGAAAAGATCAGTCATCATCATAGCAAGGTTAACAAAACAAATACAAGTAACTAAAATTTTATAACCATCCGGCTGCTACGTGTATCATCAAAACTAAGAGATCTTTTCAAATAATACAGAACTTCATCTTTTCTTTTTTTAGAGGGTCTCTCTCACTCGGTAGATGAAAGATAGATCAGTCACGATTTATTACTCTTTCCCTTGACTTTAGCAGCCTCAAAACAAAAATATCCTCTTCTTTTCTAACAAATAGGAAGAAGAGTCCTACATTGGATTCCTGCGTTGTAGTAAAGTCCCCGTGAATCCCGAGGTCACAAAAGAAATGGGACAAGTTCAAAGCCCAATGAAAAAGCATCTTCGACTTTCAAAGCACGACCAATATGATTTGATTTCGCAATCTTTATGTCTAATTTTTTTAAGATTCTTTCTCGGATGCATCAGAAGTATTATTACATATTCTTTTCACCGGTGAATCCCTATTAGGAGGCTCCGATGAGCTTCAATTTAAGTTCTATGGAGACATTCATATTTTCAATGGATTGTAAAATTGTTCTTTAAATGATGGGGGTAATAACTTTTTATTTTACCAAAAAGAAATAGTTTAATGAACTATGCAACTAAAGAGAAGGTACCACCAACACATGGCGCCACTGCTCAAGTCAATCCTCCTGTCCGTCGGGGTGTCCGCTTGAAGACAATGAACTTTAAAACCGTGGTTCTCGAACAAATGGAAGAATAAAATTATTATTACTATATTCCCATGTTGTCACGATGCAAAAGCATCTGTTGTGTTGACTTGTGATATAATTCACGGGCGAGAGGATGCCATAAATTCAATTGCCCCACTATATAAACAAACGGGTGTATCTTTCCATCTATTACGTCAAAAATCTGTTTAGCCAAGAGCAAAATGGATTTCGCTGCCCACATCCTAACCCGAGGAGGAGGAGATGAAGAAAGGGAAACCACGAGCCTGATCACCAAGAGATCCTGGCGTTCGTGGTTGGGGAAGGCGTTTGGTAGGTTGGTCTCAAGAGGGAAGAGGAAAAGGTCGGCGTGCACGCGGATCATCCGGAAGGTGGTCTGGGGCACCCTCGAGAATGCTAGGAGAAGGTCATCGTCGAGATTCGCCGTGAGGTTTAGAAAGAAAATCGACCGGAGAGTTGCGGGTTATGACATGACTAGTTATTCCAAGAACTTCGATGACGGGGGTTGGCAACAAGAAGAAGTGGGATATGGGGGGAGGTCTTTTGCGTTCAGATTCGGGCAGCCCATTGGTTTTGATTTCTCCCAACTTTGATTTTTTTTTTTTTTTTGGTTTATTTAATTTCCTTTTGCCCCCACCCCTTCCCAACAATGAAAAGCCCTGGAATATTATTTGTTCATTTGTCGAGATCTTACTATTAATTTCAAGACTTCCGTTTGAAGATCTACACGATTCGATCAGAATATTACACGCTCTAGATGGATAATTATTTGAGGTTGGGCTGGGGAGATTGTGTCTGCATGATTCGGATGTAATAAATATTGATTTGATACTTATTCTGAAGGAAGAGTATGCGGAGTTAGATGAAGACGCTGCGATTGTAGAATCTGTGGAAAACTCAACAGGGGGTGCTACCCTCCCAATATTTTCCATAACAGTTTAACTAGCCCCAAAACGATGCGCGTGCAATGAAGCATTTGTGGGGTTTCGGTGACATTGCTAATTGATAGTGGGGACAGCCATAATTCTTTAACTCCATCCTTGGTACAGCAAGCGGGCTTGAACGTGGAACCTATGGGTTCCTTTGAAGTGCAACAAGGAGACGGACAAAAGTTACAAGCATCAGGATTGTGCATGATTATGATTCTCGACCTGCAGGTATGCATGGCACAGATTAGTGGATATTTATTTCTCTTGAGAGGCATGGATGTGATATTAGGTGTCACATGGTTAGCTACGTTGCGGGACGTGAGCATGAACTGGGAAGCTATGAATATGAAGTTCGAGCACGAAGGGCGACATGTCCTATTGAGAGGCGATCCAACGCTTTGCAGGTCCCCGATTGGCATACGATCACTTTTGAAGATCTCATACAAAGAATTATGGATAGTGTTGCCCCAATCTGAGGAAACAAGGCTAGCAGAGCCCAGGGTACCGGCAGTTGTGCAAGACATTCTAAAGGAATATTTGACGGTGTTTGGGGATCTGTGGGGTCTGTCATCCCAACGGACGACCGATCATCGTATTGAGTTGTAGTCGAGAGTGGGTCCAATCTCGGTTAGGCCTTATCGGTACGAACATGCACATAAGGATAAGATAGAGCACTTGGTCGCCAACATGCTATTGGCTGGGATAATCCAGCCCAGCACTAGTCCATTCCCGAGTCCGATTTTATTGCTTAAGAAGAAAGATAGGGGAGCTGGCGCTTTTGTATGGATTACGGGGAATTAAATGAAGTCATTGTTCCTGATAATTCCGGTAATTCAAGATTGATTTGCGCGGGGTACCATCAGTTAGGCTTCTTCTATGACCTTCTCTCCAGCTCGTTAAATCCATTCTAGATAGAATAATTAATTACATGACTAATCCCAGTTACAACAGAGCCTAGAACAACTAATGAGAGGAAAGTTTTTTAAAATGTTGACGATAAAAATGTAGGCTTTCTCCAAAGCTTTTTTCCAGTTACCAATTGAATGCGAGAAATAGAAGAAAATGGACCTGCCTTTGGGAGATGAAGTTCAGAGAGATTAAGGCAAAATAAATGAAATTCAATCACTCTCGTCTATGCACGTACTTCAAAATTATTCACAAAAGGAAACAAATATGAGGTTAACCAGCAAGAACAAAATATATGTATAGCAACAACATGCTGCAACGATGGCGAGTAGTCATGCGAGTCGTTTCCAAACTTGATATGAATAGTTGTTATAGTTCAAGGAAACATATGAATTCATTCGCCGGAAAAATTCAATCTACGAAACTATCCAAGGAAGACACAAAAGAAATGATAATTATTTGATGATAGTCTTGATGATCCATCCATAAGTGAAAGAAAGAACCACAACGACAGCCAGTCTGATACAGCCGGAGATATATGCTCTAGTACGAAAAGAAAAGAGACTTTAAAAACCCCTGAATGAAATAAATTTACCCGCATTCGGATGAAGGTGCTGCTGACGTTCGATCAACAGTTGATCCTCATAAGCATCATCCCGAGGAGGGAGATAAGCCATGTCGGATAGACATTGAGTGAAGGAAGAGTCGTGACCGATGGTATAATAATGTGGCGGAGGAAATGGCGAAACTTCGGGATTGGCAGGAGTGAGATCATTTGGAGGCATGTTAATAGTTGGATCGAAGGTGCTTAGGTTTGATGGAGAGGCATAAAAGGTGGAATAGGGAAGAATATCCTTGGGTGGTGGGCCAAGGAGAAGATCTAACGATTGCTGATACACATCAGGATCACTAAATGAGATATCCTGCAAATACGCCGGATCAGATGGAGTGACAGTAGCACCTTCCGAACCTAGGTCTTTGGGATAATCCATTGTCAGGATCCACCCGTTAGGATCATTGAATATGTTGCTTGATGGAGGGACTGGAAAAGTAGGATAGACATTAAGTTTGGTCGAAGATGGAGCTGAAATAGGGTCTAGTGTTTGGACGTCAAGATTGGGATCCGGCAAAATCTTTCTTGGTGGTGGGACAGACATGGTCGGGCTGAGGTTGTTGTTGTCAGAGGTTGGGTTGGTAATGAGGTCCATGGAAGGGATGTATGGATCTGCATCGGACGGAAAAATGTCCGAGGGAGGGGCATAAATGGTATGGGAAACTGTGGAGGACTTCCATGGAGAGACAAGATCTGTATGAATGGCAGCAGAATCCCCAGAGGAGAAAGGAACAGTTAAATTGGTTCGACAGTGTTCCTCCGACGGACCTTTCGTAAGTGTCTGAGGGACTTTACAAAAATCAGATGTAGGGTTTGAAAAGGTTGTTGGGACATTACCGTTACCCGATGGCGGGACATTAACGGTTGGATGGCTGACTGGCTTGGCAGCGGAGAGGAAATCCTTAGATGACGCTGCGGCTTTAGTACGACCAACACTGCCTGTCTTCTCGTCCCTCTTCAAACGGGCGAAATACTTCTGCGCATGGCTGGCCACCTGAGCAGCCGTCCGGGTAAGGACATGAGTCTGAGATATGCTCTTCCAGTCGCCTTTGCCATACCTCTCCATGCCCTCAAGAAACAAACTGTTGAAATCAAAACACTCGGAACAAATCAATCAACCAACCAAACCATGAAGTTTAAAACAACCGTAACAAACAAACTCACGCATGCTCTGATTTGGTCCACGGGATGCCCTTCTTCTTTGGCTTGCTGACCGTCATGGCAGTGGAGGCCTTTGGAATATCTGGGACTCGAGTCGAACCTGAACCAGTCATCGTGTTGGCATTAGCACCAAACGATTTGTCAGGGCCATTGATCTGATGATTTGGGGTCTCCTCGGTGGCCTTGTTGGGCATCAACTGCGCGACGGGATCATAGGAGTTGGGATCATAACGTTTTTCGAGGGTTATGTCCTCGCCATTCATTTGTGATTGTAGTTGTTGTTCTTCTGGGGGAAGCAATGGGGAATCGAACATATCAAGCAAGTAGGTGTAGCCAGGGACAGTAGCTAGGCTGTCTATCAACTCCGGTTGCTGAAGAATGTGAACCATTGCAACTCCTCGCAACCAGAATTGATTTGGGCAATTTGGGATTTCTTGATAGGAATTGAAGTTTTTGGATGTAGAAGAAATGTTTTGGGGAATGTGATTATTGGGAGGGAGGGGTTTATATGGGATGATTTCTCTTTTGGATGGTTTTGTGTATTTACGGGAAAATGGGGTCTTAGTTTTGTGTCTTCTTTAGTCCAATTGATTAATTTGCTTCTGTATTTCATGAGGTCGCGAATTTTGTTTTCCCTTAAATGAAATTAATGTTGCCCACCAAATTATTGCTGTCACCTTTGTCGAACAAAAAACGTGACTCGTTCTTATCGGTTTTCCTCGTGTCTATGCCTTTTTCTCGATTCGCATAATGTAGTTGCCGCAGCTGTAAAAAGTCGCGTCACTTGTGTTCTATTGTTTCATCGGGTATGATCCATTCGAATTGATTAATGGTGTTCGGCATTCGCACCTGTTCAAAGTGATGTGCATTTCCATCTCGCTTTCTAATATCACAGATGTTCATCGTAATGTAGCTGTAAGTAAGAGTTTGATTTGTTTCAGTTAATTATGCTAAAAAAGTTCCATTTCAGTAATTGAATTCGTTAGTCACTGGTTCCACCATTAAGGTAGTAGCATTCATCATTTTAACAAAACGTCACGATGGTTCTGTTCTGGTGAAACGGGGAAACTTAGTTGATTTAATGTCGCACAATGGTGGACGGACCGTAGCTTAATTTCTGAAACTTTCTTTACTCGTAATGCTGAAGGCGATCAGTAGTAAAATATGGTAGACGGTGTTTCCATCTGGTGTCTGAAGGTCGAGATTTTTGCGTGTTCATTGTGTTGGACATAGCCGAAAAAAGATTGCCCCTTCCTGTATTAACACGACAATAATTTAGTGCGCACGCGAGTTGTTTACGACCTAAATAATCTCTCCAAGCATCTGCCGAAAGTTCTCCCGCAAATTTCACCGTCGACGAACTTCAAAGAACGAACCGTGGCCATTGGACTTACATAGTCGTAAACCGCTCGATCTCTTTTCTCTATACCAGATACTTCTAGGCGCCCCCAAAATTTTGAAAGCATAGAGACGTTACCAAATCCGCAATCCAATCGTAAATTGATTTCCATTATCAATGTCAGATACAATTTAGTAGTACCAGGAAACAAAAAAAAATTTACATTGCTTCAAAATTGGGTAAGGAACAAACAAGATCCAGATTTTTATGCCATAAATGAATATGCACAATAATCCAATTTCTTTTTAACTAAAGCTTTCCTCTCTCTTTTATTATGTAAATAACGTCATGATTCCGTCGAATGATTTTTATTTTCCCTATGAAAGTGCTAATGGCGAAAGCAAAATCTAGAACAAAGAAAAGCCAGTCATCCTTTTTCTACGTTCTCTTTTTTTCTTTCTTTTGTTCTTTTTACCATTATTATCATTCATGCCTTTTGCTGGGGCTGAGATAAAATTTCCAGATATGTCATAGAAGTGAGGGTAATTTCATTATTACAAAACGGAAGTAATCGTAATATCACCTGTGGTCATGAATTAATCGACGCCTTCTCGTGTGTGCCTTTTAGAGGGATTTCACACTTTGATTTTAAATATCTTTAGATAATGCATTAATTCTTAGCATTTGGATGCCCAAAAAGTTATTTTAATCTTTTCATGTTGTGGATTCTTCTCGACTTATTTTTCGGAATTTCAGTTGGAGGTATTAAGTAGTAGGCATTTAGATAACGCTTTTCATTTCCGTGTTGGTGGAGAACTTGTCCTGATGATCCTGACAAGGTAATGTTTGGTTTTTGTAATACTATTTCTTAATAGAAACAATAATTATACTCGACGATAATGACATTAGAACCAGCAAATAAGGTTTATATGGAAAAGAAGTTATTTTAATTCTTCCAAATCGTGTCAATCGTGTTGTAATCGTACCATGTTTGAAGGTGTTCGTGTTTAAAACTTTGAGCACCGGACACGATCCAATCGTTTCAAAAAATAAGGCCATGAAGACAATGCTCAAGACTAGATGGGCATGGGAACTAATCCGCGGTGGAAATGATTCACTAAAGTGGCTCCAACTGACAATATTCGACGTTGTATAGCCATCCCGGCATGCCTTAGGTAATAAAGAGGAGGTGCGGGTCTCCTCAAAATTTTAAGTCCATTTGTAACGGTTTGTAGACCCAAGTGTACAGGACCACAGTCGTCATTATTCCCTGCTCACTTTCATCTAAACATACGGATGTGATTGTTGTGTGTTCTAACTATTAATCAATAGACGTGATTTCGGGTGCAATGCCCGAATCAAGTCCGACTTCCGTAAAACAATGACATGAGTCTGGGTGCAATGCCCAGATCGAGTCCAACACCTGTAATTATAGAAATCTTTTAGAATAGGAATCTTTGAACCAAATCATTTTTTTTACTTAAACCATTTATTATTAAAAATAAGTCGGTGTCAACTCCATGCAGCTTACCTAAGTTAAGGAACATTAATCATGTCTTATGAAGTCATTTTGGATGAAGAACCACTACCAATCCTCCCAAGCTTTCATATTATGGATCATGCCTCCTCTTTCTCCTGTCACTTTTGACTCCCACACAGGGAATTCAAGACAATCCGGTGAGGTCTCGGGCAGATCTAATTAGAAACCGAGGGAGGATCCACCCCGATTTATTTCACAAAACCCTGGCGCTCAAGTTGGGGAAGCGGACTTCAGATCTTCATGTCGTCAAAACCGCCTGGCGCACAGCAAGGGCCGCACACATTTCAGATGTAAACTAAGGGTAACTGATCAAATCATCACATGATTAATACTCCTCAATCCCAATGTGACAAAGGGAAAATAAAGATATTAATGAAACTTGACAATGATTGTAGAATCACAAGTTTTAAGTAAACAAACGAAAGATTTATCACCTTTGACAAAATAGAGTAAAGTTTGTATAGAGAGTAGGAAAATGAGTGATTTTGCTATTAAAAGGAAAGTAATCAAATTTGTGATTGAATGAAATCGGTTTGACCTCAAACCGGTCATTTTAGTTCAAGATATAAATAAGACAAGGAATGGTCGACATGCTAAAGGGATCCAAAAACTAATGAAACGGGTTTTAGCTCAATTCAATTTGTGGATCTCGAGTTATGAATTAAATAATAATAGCTGGGCACATGTGTCATATAGTTAACAATGCTAAGCATAAAAAACAGAGCAAACAACCCAAACACACAACAAAACCTTCGCAAATTCACAATTATCAATCTTTAAACTACCATGGAAATATACTAGAATAAGTTCTAAACATGTTCAACCCAGTTCACGTAGTAAAATCTCAAACCTAGTATGTGATACAAAATTGTCAAAATCGACACCACTTTAGGGTTTGGTTCGAAATTCACGGCAAGATTCCAAATCATACATGGTATACCTTATTACATCCGTATTCAAATTTGAAATGAAAGGCGAGCTGTTTCATTTGATTTCTATGGGCAAGCAAAAACTTAGATACGAAATAACACACCTACTACAAGTTAATCTAAGGCATAACTTCATCTATCGAGGTGAGTTAATATTAATTCATACTTGATCATGCCTCATCATGCAAGGACAAGTAAAACGAAGGAAATGTAAGATTCCTAGGAAGTTTCATGTAAAATAAAGCTATGCAACCAGAGAACTAAAATTAACCTTTGCTCACGTTGAAGAAATCAAGCTCCTCAGAACTCAAGATTGCGTTCCAAAGGGGCACTCAAGGGGCAGAAAAGGGGGAGAGATGTGGCATCTCTGTTTTAGTTACCAAGAGTCTGTCGCCTTGACTTCCTCCTTCCTAATGTATCAATAACCTGCACACTTGAATGAAACCATCAAAAATCAAATCAAGTGTCTTATAACGGCTTGATGCATCCGGCAAGGACGGGAATGCCATGGACATGGGGCGGATGAGTCTTACTTAGGTTCCCATGGTCACGAACAAAGGACAACGGATTATGCCAAATAAGTTGTGGTCGATTGAAGTTGCCTCTTTACTTAAGAAGTCGGGAGGATGTGTGGTAAGGATGAATCTATGTGTGAATGGGCCGGATTACGCCTTCCTTGCTTTGGCTAAACCACAACCACTTCGCACCACCAAAGAACACCAAAAGAAAGTTAAAGAAAGATTACGAAAAGGTTATGCACTGTCGAAACCCCGATGACCACTAAGAGACTCATCAAAGTCTAAAGGAAGGCAAAAGAGTGGTCGTGAAGAGAGTGGGGATGATGATGAAAGGAGGCTCTCCATGGCTTTTTGGGAGAGGAAGAAGGGAAAATGGCCCAATAAAAAAGGACTATTAAAATTAACAACAACTAACAGTTGCAATTAAGTGGCCTAGAAAACGTAAAATTGTACTTAAGGTGCCTAAGAAAAATAGAAAAATAGTAAAAGATATATAATACAGGGAGCTGAACAGTCGTAGACTTGAGTCTACAAGGGAACCCAGATTAAGTGTATGAACGAAGCCTTTTGGGCGAAGTACACGAGCGAAGCCTTCGGGGCGAAGTCTATAAAATGAAATCTACGGGCCAAAACATCACTTTAAAAATTCAATACATGTAACGAATAATCAATGGACAAAGGGAGAGTTGAGCTTTCGAATTCCACCTAGTTATGTGCCTCCATTTTTTAATACAAAACTCAAGAACTCCGTGCACCAGCAGCGACAAAAGACTCTACATGACCGATCGAGGAGGACGAGCAGAACATGGAGATGAGGAAGTAAGTGGTGGGAAGGGAAGACTCCACAGATGTTACCCGCGAAGAAAAAATGTAGAATACAGTTTTTTATGTTCAGTAGTAAAGATTTAGGACAGATTGACGAAAAAGCTTTATTACATAAATGAAATTGTTGCATGCTGTTTACAGGAATCCTTTTAATTCTCGTAGGTGACATTGCCGTGGGCTAAGACTTTTTTTGTTCTGTAATAAAATCATAAAGATTTGCAAAAGATTCAAAAAATACGGAAATAATGAGGAATAGTTAGTCGGCAATTTATTCATATTGAATGAAACTTATGTTAATTTTTTTATAGAATATTTATGTAAAGGTAAGCAAATATTTTTCAATCATAAGAGTTAAGATTTATTTCAAATCTGTATCACGAGAAATATTTTTTTAAAAAAACATAAAACTTGTTTCAATATTTCATATTTTGATAGGAAATATTTTGTAATAATAGAAGAAATGTTTGTAACATAAAGTTATGTAAACACTTTACAAGTTTATTGTACAAACTTTACGAAATAGTTAAACAAAACATTTGCATAGTAATATTTTGTTGTTTATGAAGTTTTTTTTTCTTTTGTGAAATACTAAATAAATGGTAAACTTTACATATTTTTACTTTTATGGGGGTCATTTTTTTGCTCTTATTAATTATTCATAAATGAAAGCAAATCAATTGCTTCTAGCCAAATAATTTTGCATTCGAATTTTCCTTTCATAAAGATTTTGTATATAACAAAACTTTTCTATCCTTGTACGATATTTTTTAGCAGTAAGTGCAACACAATCCTTTAGCAGTAAGTGCAACACAATCCTCTGAGACTTCTCGGCAGCCTCAGAGGCGTACTTGGCAGCAACATTGAAGATGCTCTTAATGAGCTCTTTGGGGTCGGTAGAATTGACGTTAGCGGACTGGAGGGCGTCGACACAGTTTTGCTGGAACTTGGTGGGCTGGCACATAGCCTGGATGGCATCAAGGGTGGTGACGACCTGGGACTTGGAGGCATCGGCCTGGTCATCCGAGCTGGTCGTCAAGATGCCCATAGTGAAGGCGGTGGCGATGACGACCAGGAGGAGGGAAGAGATGCCGATGACGGCCAGGCTCTTCTTGTCCGCCATTGCCCTTTTCAGTTGGAGGATTGGATGGAATGCCTGGGAGGCTGCGCTCGCTCTTTTGTAGGAAAAGAGAAAAAATTAATGCGGAATTAAACAGTCATGTCGTGTGTAAGGATTTGGTTATATTTTAGAAATTCATGCACGACCATCGAACTCATCAATCTGTGTTTTCTGCCAACTCAATCTTCTCTTCACTGTCAATCCTTAATCTTAATCCTCTGCTGGTTTTCCTTCATCTAATTAATGACTATGTTCACGTTTGATTGACTTCTGATGATATTGAACATCTCGTCGGAAATCATCTCCCCGGCCGGGGCTACATGCAGGGCTTGTAGTTGCCGGTCCCTTAGCCGCGTCAAGCCATATGGAAGACCCATGGGGGACAACCGCAGCTCTGTCCACACGGTTGGAGCTATACTACCAACTTACACCCCTCGGCCTTGATCATGTCACTCCCCTGACCATGAGGTGTATGACATTTTCGCTGAAAAAATGTGACGGATTTCCTCTGATCTGATCCATTCGAGATGCAGTGTAATGAGCCACCCCTTGGTCCGTGTAATTTTTAGATAACAGCAACGTCCTTGAACAAAAGCGATACACTGGGATACTTCCTAGCGATGAATATGACAGCTAAAGAGAAGTCGGTATATCCATCGAAACTTGAGCAGTTCGCTTCCCTTTTGCTTTCGACCATCTCTCCTCCTCTGTTTTTACCGTGGAGTGGGTGGATGGTAAGGATTGCCAGCCCAGCTTTATCGCCCTTCATTTCAAACAATGATACGAGCTAGCAGAATCAACATTGATCACAAATCCCACGGAAACAGATGTAGGCGACAGGTCCAGACAACGGTGGAGGGCGGTGGGATGGGGAGAAGAACGAGGAAGTTTGAATTTATTTAAAAACCCTCGATCCGGCAATCCTGCAGGATTGCAGGCAGAGGTGTTGGTCTTTTAGCTGTAAATCATTAGCCGTCAATCGTATTCTTGCTTCGATAGTTGCTGTAAACCACCAGGTGCATCGATAGTTGGCTAATGGTGAATGGGCGCACAGCCTTCCCCAGCATATCCCACCACAAGCAAACTGGAATGATACTACGGCCATGTCCACCTACAACCTGCTTAATACATGATAACCATATTTTAGTTCTTCAGGATGCTGGACAGCCCTTAACAAAAACTCCTTGGGCTGTCGGACATGTTGCCAGCGGACATCCATCTGGGGCCCCGCCCCACCAGTCGAGCTCGACTCCTTCCATTCCCAGACACAAATACAACAGGACGCCCATGAAAGCCAATCCTGCATCTAGTGCCCCGGACAGCAAATAATTGTGGCGGCTCCACCACCCACGATAGTACCTGTAGGCGACATAACCAGATAGGAACCCGACGGTGATCCAGCTCGTGTAGTTAACTGCTGTGGCTGGAGGCATGTTGACGATAGCGCCCAACAGCACAGGCATTGAGATGAGCCTGATCCACTGCTTTTCAGGGAAAGTTTTGTGGACAACCCAGATGAACAGAGGTGAAACAGCTCCAAGTAGGAAGAACCAGTTCACGGCTGAGTAGTGTCCCTGGTCTCCGAATATCCTGCGGGGACCTATCAGACCCCATACAACCGAAGCATCATAGAACACGTGGTCCCCAGGACAAGTCCATGGACTGCCTGATGGAAGAACCTCCCTGTTGCATATATCAGGTATGGTTTCGATCAGCCACCACGCTGTTCCAAGGTGTGCAATGGCAGAAATGATTGTACCAAGCACCTGAGCCATGAACATTTCCCGAGGAGGGATCTTCATGTAATGGCCGAGTTTGAAGTCCTGCAAGAATCCTATTCCTTGCTTCACGCTAATGTACCCATAGACTTTGAACAGAATGTTTGCGACTGGATATCCAGGTGATATGTACCCAATTATGTACTCGGTGATCACGTTTAAAGCCGGAGTCTGATAGAACAAGCAAAACCTTATAACAGTCAGGTACCCCAGTGACATGGTTGAGAAATAACAGTACATACCCACAAGAAGCATACCTGATTTGTTGTTGCAGTGATCACGCCGACCGGAAGAGTGAAAAAGATAGCGAGACCACAAGCGAGTAGAATACCCCACCAACGGAGTTGTAGCTGGTCATTGAAATACTCACATACAAACATAGTTGCCGCAACATTTAACAATAGGACACAAGTGAACCACCATTCTGGAACTTCTTTGTATCTTCTCATCAGTCTTGTGTGCACATCCATCGCCTTTTCATTTAGAGCTGATTGACTCATCTCCCAGATCTCCCTAAACAAAATTCGAAAAAGGATATGATGAGCAACTGGGAAATCACCGGTGTGTTGATTGCCCATGAAGTAGTATCGTAGTCACCTTCCATGGAAGAGAAGAACGTGCACTACAGTTGCAGTGAGGCAGGCGAAGCTTATTCCATAGTACATGGCAAAGAAGGTACTAAGATGAAGAGGGCCCTCTTGTTCATATGCAAAAAGATCCAGGCGAAAGTCCTTGTCGACGATGGCCGATATGTTGTACTTGTCGCCTGTCGATGTGAATAAGCCGTCTGAGAAAATTGGGAAGGTCCTCGCACTGTAGACATTCAGCCAGTAAGCAATGGGTGTGATCACATAGGTAACAATAAAAAAGCCCACGGCCACATTGGCTGTCGCAAACCACGGGCTGGCCAGCGGACTGCCGAGGTAAGATGACATGGTGGACCAATCGAGCCCTATCGCTGCCGCCCCAAGGCCATGCAGTCCTGATCCTATCTGCTGTGCAGTGACAGATTGAGGGAATAACCAACAAATCCAGGAGAGGGAGGTCAACATCGGGAAGAGATAGCCTGGCAGGACATAGTAGCAGAAGCTGCAGATGAATGCTAATATGAAGAACTGGTTCCGACTCAATCCACCATTTGGCCGCTCCTCTTTCTCGTGCAAAGCCCTGTATGCATTTTTCTCATTTCATTACCACATCAACTTTTTTGCTTCCGCAGATGAAACTTATAAATGGGAGACTTAATGCCAGTGTCCGACCATAATCTGATCAGTTTGTCGCATCATTGGGAGCTCATTTTTGCCTCGAAGAACGTAAACAGATGGGACGATTGTTGACTCCTCACCTGAACAACGAAACCTGGACGAGATTCTGAGGCCACCACATGGTCCCGGGAACAACCAAGTACTTCCTGAACATCCCTGCCCATCCAAACCCCAATACCTGTGTGCCCGGCACCACATTAGCACGAAGTCAGCAACTTTAGATTTCCCGGACATCCGGAAACTACTACTTATAGATAGATGTGCTCAGTATTTTGATTTTCCAAAAGAACTTAAGTCTGTCATGGTTCAGTAACTTCTTGGTGACGGATAGCATCCTAACCATGTAGGGTACTAATTCGAGCATCATGATCCTGACACGTCGTCGACGATCGAAAGCCAGAATAAACAAGAACTGAAGTTTGAACCTATGATTCATTGAAGCAAGTAAACTCAAAACTAGTACGATGTGGAAAGATCCTAAACTTGGAACCTGGGTTGTCAGGACGACGAGGAGACCGACCCAAATGGACATCTCCCTCTTGTAGAACACCTTAACAGCAGCCACAACGTGGACTGCATAAACAGACCCGGCACCGCAGCTCGCAAAGATGGAAATCAGTACGTGTTCTTTCATGTTGAACCTACCGGGGTTCAGACAGAACTCCCACCTAGTCCCTCGGAGGAACACCCTACGGGTAACAATCCCCGAGGCCAGTATGTGGCCGAGGGGGAGGACGGCGACCTGGGCGGCAACGGAGGAGATGGAGAGGGGCTGGCGGCGGAACCAGAAGAACTGGTTGAGGAACGAGAGGAGTAGGCAGGAAAGGACACCGAGGAGGAGGGAACGGAAGGTAAGGGAGGGGAGGGAGGGGTCGTCTGCCGCGGGAACCGTGAGGGCGACCTGATGGACTGGGAAGTCTGCCGTGACGTCCAAGAGGAGGGGAAGGAGAAGGGGGTCGTCTCCCCGGCCGCGGCTGTCCACATCCTGGGATGCCTGGACGGGGTTAGCAGAGGAAGAGGAGGAGGACGTTGTCATAGGAGAGGGGTGGGGAGTTGGGATTGTGTACGAGAAAGGGGATCATCCTTCATTCCTCGTAATTAAATCAATTAAGTCAACGTTTGCAGTAACTCACCCCTCAATTCCTTTCCATTTAAATAGACCACCTTCATCCTTTTGTTTGAATTCGGCGATAAGATAAAAGAATAACGTAATTCCTTTTCCTTCATTAGATCTAATCATTTTCATTAAAATCCTCTATTATAATGCCAAATAGAGGGTACCCAAAAGAAAGACTTGTAATGGAAATAATTAATCGAGAGATGTTCTATGTTACTTCTACACCCAGCCTCCCCACAACACGGCCTGCCACGAAACTATGCGAGGCTCCCCGTATATACCAAGTGCCATTGTCGGAAGCTCATTGATAAATAAAGAAACACATAATAGTCCCATTCCAGTTAAACATGTCGGGTGGAAAAATATCGTGCCTCCATGATTTATTTTTGGCAAATTATCAAATATATTCTAAATTTAGTGACTTTTTTTCAATTTATCATATACTTAAAAAAATATCATATATATCCATAACTTTATACGTTCCCCATCAGCCAAAGCATTAACGGAGCATTACGTGACACCAATATGGCACTAACTCCGTTTATCCGTTTAACGGTGATAAAAATTTTTGGGTAATATATCCTAAACTTAATATATAAACAATAATTATACTCAACGATAATGACATTAGAACCAGCAAATAAGGTTTATATGGAAAAGAAGTTATTTTAATTCTTCAAAATCGTGTCAATCGTATTGTAATCGTACCATGTTTGAAGGTGTTCGTGTTTAAAACTTCGAGCACCGGACACGATCCAATCGTTTCAAAAAATAAGGCCATGAGGACAATGCTCAAGACTGGATGGGCATGGGAACTAATCCGCGGTGGAAATGTTTCACTAAAGTGGCTCCAAATGACAACATCCACCGATGTATAGCCATCCCGGCATGCCTTAGGTAATAAAGAGGAGGTGCGGGTCTCCTCAAAATTTTAAGTCCATTTGTAACGGTTTGTAGACCCAAGTGTATAGGACCACAGTCGTCATTATTCCCTGCTCACTTTCATCTAAACATCCGGACGTGATTGTTGTGTGTTCTAACTATTAATTAATAGACGTGATTTCGGGTGCAATGCCCGAACTATGTCCGACTTCCGTAAACCAATGACATGAGTCTGAGTGCCAATGTCCAGATCGAGTCCAACGCCCGTAATTATAGAAATCTTTTGGAATAAACACCATCACATATGAGTGTATGAGTTAGTAAATAGGAATATTTGAACCAAATCGATTTTTTCTACTTAAATCATTTTTTATTAAAAATAAGTCGGTGAAAACTCCATACAGCTTACCTAAGTTAAGCAACATTAATCATGTCTTATGAAGCCATTTTGGCTGAAGAACCACTACCAATCCTCACGAGCTTTCATACTATGGATCATGCCTCGTCTTTCTCCTGCCACTTTTAACTCCCACACAGGGAATTCGAGACAACCCCGTTAGGGCTCAGGCATACCCAATTAGGAATCGAGGGAGGATTCACATCGATTTATTTCACAAAACCCTGGCGCTCAAGTTGGGGAAGCGGACCTCAGATCTTCATGTCGTCTAAACCGCCCAGCGCACAGCAAGGGCCGCACACATTTCAGATGTAAACTAAGGGTAACTGATCAAATCATCACATGATTAATATCCTCAATCCCAATGTAACAAAGGGAAAATAAAGATATTAACGAAACTTGACAATGATTGTAGAATCACAAGTTTTAAGTAAACAAACGAAAGACAATTTATCACCTTTGACAAAATAGAGTAAAGTTTGTATAGAGAGTAGGAAAATGAGTGATTTTGCTATTAAAAGGAAAGTAATCAAATTTGTGATTGAATGAAATCGGTTTGAGCTCAAACCGGTCATTTTAGTTCAAGATATAAATAAGACAAGGAATGGTCGACATGCTAAGGGGATCCAAAAACTAATGAAACGGGTTTTAGCTCAATTCAATTTGTGGATCTCGAGTTATGAATTAAATAATAATAGCTGGGCACATGTGTCATATAGTTAACAATGCTAAGCATAAAAAACAGAGCAAACAACCCAAACACACAACAAAACCTTCGCAAATTCACAATTATCAATCTTTAAACTACCATGGAAATATACTAGAATAAGTTCTAAACATGTTCAACCCAGTTCACGTAGTAAAATCTCAAACCTAGTATGTGATACAAAATTGTCAAAATCGACACCACTTTAGGGTTTGGTTCGAAATTCACGGCAAGATTCCAAATCATACATGGTATACCTTATTACATCCGTATTCAAATTTGAAATGAAAGGCGAGCTGTTTCATTTGATTTCTATGGGCAAGCAAAAACTTAGATACGAAATAACACACCTACTACAAGTTAATCTAAGGCATAACTTCATCTATCGAGGTGAGTTAATATTAATTCATACTTGATCATGCCTCATCATGCAAGGACAAGTAAAACGAAGGAAATGTAAGATTCCTAGGAAGTTTCATGTAAAATAAAGCTATGCAACCAGAGAACTAAAATTAACCTTTGCTCACGTTGAAGAAATCAAGCTCCTCAGAACTCAAGATTGCGTTCCAAAGGGGCACTCAAGGGGCAGAAAAGGGGGAGAGATGTGGCATCTCTGTTTTAGTTACCAAGAGTCTGTCGCCTTGACTTCCTCCTTCCTAATGTATCAATAACCTGCACACTTGAATGAAACCATCAAAAATCAAATCAAGTGTCTTATAACGGCTTGATGCATCCGGCAAGGACGGGAATGCCATGGACATGGGGCGGATGAGTCTTACTTAGGTTCCCATGGTCACGAACAAAGGACAACGGATTATGCCAAATAAGTTGTGGTCGATTGAAGTTGCCTCTTTACTTAAGAAGTCGGGAGGATGTGTGGTAAGGATGAATCTATGTGTGAATGGGCCGGATTACGCCTTCCTTGCTTTGGCTAAACCACAACCACTTCGCACCACCAAAGAACACCAAAAGAAAGTTAAAGAAAGATTACGAAAAGGTTATGCACTGTCGAAACCCCGATGACCACTAAGAGACTCATCAAAGTCTAAAGGAAGGCAAAAGAGTGGTCGTGAAGAGAGTGGGGATGATGATGAAAGGAGGCTCTCCATGGCTTTTTGGGAGAGGAAGAAGGGAAAATGGCCCAATAAAAAAGGACTATTAAAATTAACAACAACTAACAGTTGCAATTAAGTGGCCTAGAAAACGTAAAATTGTACTTAAGGTGCCTAAGAAAAATAGAAAAATAGTAAAAGATATATAATACAGGGAGCTGAACAGTCGTAGACTTGAGTCTACAAGGGAACCCAGATTAAGTGTATGAACGAAGCCTTTTGGGCGAAGTACACGAGCGAAGCCTTCGGGGCGAAGTCTATAAAATGAAATCTACGGGCCAAAACATCACTTTAAAAATTCAATACATGTAACGAATAGTCAAAGGACAAAGGGAGAGTCGAGCTTTCGAATTCCACCTAGTTATGTGCCTCCATTTTCGAATACAAAACTCACGAACTCCGTGCACCAGCTGCGACAAAAGACTCTACATGACCGATAGAGGAGGACGAGCAGAACATGGAGATGAGGAAGTAAGTGGTGGGAAGGGAAGACTCCACAGATGTTACCCGCGAAGAAAAAATGTAGAATACAGTTTTTTATGTTCAATAGTAAAGATTTAGGACAGATTGGTGAAAAAGCTTTATTACATAAATGAAATTGTTCCATGCTGTTTACAGGAATCCTTTTAATTCTCGTAGGTGACATTGACGTGGGCTAAGACTTTTTTTGTTCGGTAATAAAATCATAAAGATTTGCAAAAGATTGAAAAAATACGAAAATAATGAGGGATAGTTAGTCGGCAATTTATTCATATTGAATGAAACTTATGTTAATTTTTTTATAGAATATTTATGTAAAGGTAAGCAAATATATTTCATTCACAAGAGTTAAGCTTTATTTCAATATTTTTGCCATTACTGTTTATTAAAAAAATCTGTATCACGAGAAATATTTGTTTTAAAAAACATAAAACTTGTTTTAATATTTCATGTTTTGATAGGAAATATTTTGTAATAAAAGAAGAAATGTTTGTAACATAAAGTTATGTAAACACTTTACGAGTTTATTGTACAAACTTTACGAAATAGTTAAACAAAACATTTGCATAGTAATATTTTGTTGTTTATGAAGTTTTTTTTTTCTTTTGTGAAATACTAAATAAATGGTAAACTTTACATATTTTTACTTTTATGGGGGTCATTTTTTTGCTTTTATTTATTATTCATAAATGAAAGCAAATCAATTGCTTCTAAGCAAATAATTTTATATTCGAATTTTCCTTTCACAAAGGTTTTGTATATAACAAAACTTTTCTATCCTTGTACGATATTTTTTAGCGGTAAGTGCAACACAATCCTTTCGTAAAGTAAGATGTTTATTTACAGTTAATGACAGATAAACTATAAACTTGACAATTATATTAATATACGAACTATTTGTGTTGAATATTTTCAGTACAACGAAATTTATCTATAGCTTTACGGAATTTCATACACCACATGCATTTCGCGTATATGTCTTTTATTATGTTGCGATAATATTGTAGTAGTCGTGTACTAGAAATTTTTTTACATAATCAAATTAATTAGTCTTTTTTTATTAAATATTTGCAAAAAAGTGCAAAATGTTATATCTTATGTGTTTTTTTCCTAAATGACAATACAAATATATTAACATTATGTAAAACAATGTTCGCCTATTAGAGGAATTGTAATGTACATTAAGAAAATGTTCTTGGGTGCATAGTAATTGTTCATTTTTTTTATACATTTGTTAAGGATTTTATTACAATTTTCTTGTTGGTAAACGAGATTTATAAACAATACGAAGTTTTTGTGTTGCTCTTTCAAAAATATGTTTATTATGTTTTAGTATTAAGAATCGAAGAATTACTTTATTACGTAAATTTTATTAGTCTTTTCGTAAAAATATACAAATTTGTTGTGTTATACAAATAAATGGTAGGAAGTCGCTAGTATAAAATTGAATACAAAAAATCAATTTGAAATGTATCAAAAACAAACCAAAAAACAACAAAACTTGAAGTCACTCCGAGGAAGTATGTTCATCATCCCGGTGACAAAAGGACTCCAGTTTTGTCCAGCCATTCTTCCTGTTGGGTATTTCTCTCCATATGTGGAGTAGCCCAAGCCTATGTTTTGTACATAGATGAAGCCCAAAAAGCCCACAAGTATTTAAGGTATTTTTTAGGGTTATCTTCAGACCTAAGAATACAAGTGGAGGTTGCCACCAAGGAGGTGTTTTTGGATCCCGCCGCAGCTCCATTCCAGCCTGGGCGACGTTTGCTTCTTGGTCTGTTCCCGCCGATCGCACCGTTAGAATCTTGTGAAACTTTGAGGAAGTATTCCTTACTTGAGCTTCTTCGTTCTGAGCGGTTGGATTGGCGATTGAAGTCTTTTTGCTGGAGATTTCGTATTGTATCCGAGACGGCAGATTGTGTGTTTATGATTTTCAGCTTCTCTTCATTTGATATCCTTAGCGTATGATTTCCAAGATGGATTCTTGATGTTTACGTTGAGTTAGGAAGAGGATTGAGAGCTGATTATTGGTGTTTAGAGAGGAACACTTGTATACCCACTTCTTTGTTGATTTAGTGGAAGTTTAGTGGTGCCTCGGGCCGTGGTTTTACTCCTCACATTGAGGAGGTTTCCACGTAAAATCTCGGTGTTGTTTCTTCATCGTTAATTATTTATTTCCGCTGTGAGAAACATAATCTGGCCTTAAGAAGTCATTCGACGTATTTCGGGGTGTTGTAGTTTGTGTCACATCCCATCAAGTGGTATCAGAGCCAGGTTTATTTGATTGTGATCTGTGTTGAATGATGGAGGCTAATACGAGCAAGATGATTATGTTGACTGGTTCAAATTATTCTTCTTGGAAATCTCGAATGGAAGATTTGCTTTATGTGAAGAATTATTACATGCCTGTTTTCTGTACAGAAAAACCAGATGATAAGACAGATGAGCAGTGGACTATCTTCCATAGGCAAGTATGTGGATATATCAGATAGTGGGTTGAGGATAATGTGCTGAATCATATCAGTGGAATCAACCATGCTCGGACTCTTTGGAGTAAGCTTGAGGAGCTATATGCCAGCAATACAGGAAGCAATAAGATGTACGTCATGAATCAGCTGTTGGGATTGAAGTATAAGGATGGTTCCTCTATGGCGGATCATATCAACAGCTTTCAGGGTTATATTAATCAGTTGTCTTCCATGGGTCTCAGATTTGAGGATGAGTTGCTTGGCTTATGGTTATTTGGCAGTTTGCCGCATACTTGGGATACTTTCAGGACATCTATTTCTAATTCAGCTCCAAAAGGAGTGGTTACATATGATCTGGCGAAGGCTAGCTGTATGAATGAAGAGGTGAGGAGAAAATCTCTTGATTCTAATTCTTCTTCGAAGTCGGATATTCTGGTTACCGAGTCACGGGGGAGAGGTTATAGCCGTGGACCGAAGAGTAGAGATGGCAATAGCAGGAGCAAGTCTCGAGGAAAGTTTGCTGATGTTGAGTGCCATCATTGCGGGAAGAAAGGACATATCAAGCCTTTCTGTCGGCTTTTGAAGAAGGAGAATAAACAGAAGTATAAGGACAAGGGTAAAGAGAAGAAATCAGGTGAAAGTAGTGATGCGGAACGGGTTGCCACTACTACTGAGGATTTTCTGATTGTCTATGATTCTGACGTGGTTAATTTGACTAGCCACGAGACCAGTTGGGTAATTGACAGTGGTGCTTCTACTCATACTACCTCCCGGAAGGACTTCTTCACTTCTTATACACCAGGTAGTTTCGGTTGTGTGAAGTTGGGAAATGATGGTGAGGCAAAGGTTGTTGGCATTGGTGATATTTGCTTGGAGACTAGTATTGGTTCCAAGTTGATTTTGAAAGATGTGAAACATGTTCCAGATATCAGGTTGAATTTGATTTCAACTGGAAAGCTAGATGATGATGGTTATTGTAGTACCTTTGCAAATGGAAGATGGAAGCTTACCAAAGGTTCGATGATTGTAGCCAGAGGTGAGAGATCTTCATCTTTATACATGTTGCATGCTAAGATTGCGAGTCATGTTGTTAATGTGGCTGAAAATGTAGCTATATCTGAGTTGTGGCATAAAAGGCTTGGTCATATCAGTGAGAAAGGTCTTTCTCTCTTAGGCAGAAAGAACGTAATATCTGGTTTGGAGAGTGCCAGCTTGCAGAGGTGTGATCATTGTTTGGCAGGAAAGCAGAATCGTATTTCTTTTTCTTCATCGTCTGTAAGAAAAGAGAATGTTCTTGACTTGGTTCATTCAGATTTATGCGGTCCTATGAAGGTTCAGACCATAGGTGGATCTCTTTATTTTGTTACTTTCATTGATGATCATTCAAGAAAGACTTGGGTTTATACTTTGAAGCACAAGAGCCAAGTTATAGATGTGTTCAAACAGTTTCATGTTTTCAGTTGAGAGGGAAACTGGAAGAAAGCTCAAGTGCATTCGATCTGATAATGGAGGTGAGTATTCGGGGCCATTTGATGAGTATTGTAGACAACATGGCATCCGACATCAAAAGACGCCACCCAAGACACCTCAGTTAAATGGGTTAGCAGAGAGGATGAACAGGACACTCGTTGAACGGGTAAGATGTATTCTTTCACATGCCAAGTTACCGAAGTCATTTTGGGGAGAAGCTCTTAACACTGTTGTTCACGTGTTAAATCTTACACCATGTGTTCCCTTGAAGTTTGATGTTCCAAATCGAGTTTGGAGTGGTAAGGATCCCTCTTATGATCACTTGAAAGTTTTTGGATGTAAAGCTTTTGTGCATATTCCAAGTGATGAGAGAAGTAAGCTTGATTTGAAGTCAAAGCAATGTGTTTTCATCGGATATGGTCAGGATGAGTTTGGCTACAGATTTTATGATCCTATCTCGAAGAAGCTTATTCGAAGCAGAGATGCGGTTTTTGTAGAGGATCAGACTATTGAGGATATTGAAAAGGTGAAACCTTCAACTGCTTCTTGAAGTGAGAACTTGGATATGAGTATCGTTCCTCCTGTGTCAATTCCATCCCAAAGTGAAGTTCAGGATGATGAGCATGGGACTGATGAGATTGAAACCGAAGTTGTTGATGATTTACCAACAACTGAAGCTCCAAGTGACGTGCCACTCAGAAGGTCGTTGAGAGAACGACAACCATCCACCAGGTATCCAGTTAATGAGTATGTTTTGTTGACTGATGGGGGAGAACCCGAATATTTTGCAGAAGCTATGGAGAGTGAGCAAAAGGAAAAATGGGTTCGTGCTATGGATGATGAGATGAAATCGCTTCACGACAATAATACTTATGATTTGGTGAAGTTGCCTAAGGGTAAGCGTGCCTTGAAGAACAGATGGATATTCAGGGTAAAGCATGAACACAACTCTCGGCCGCGATATAAAGCGAGATTGGTTGTAAAGGGCTTTAGTCAGAGGAAAGGAATTGATTTTGATGAGATATTCTCTCCGGTTGTCAAGATGTCATCTATTCGAGTTGTGATGGGTTTAGCTGCTAGCCTTGACTTGGAGATTGAGCAAATGGATGTTAAGACAGCCTTTCTTCATGGTGACTTGCACGAAGAGATTTACATGGAACAACCTGAAGGTTTCATTGTAAAAGGAAAAGAAGATTTTGTGTGCAAGCTCAACAAAAGTCTTTACGGTTTAAAACAAGCTCCAAGGCAATGGTATATGAAGTTTGAGTCCTTTATGGGGGCATGGCTACACCAGAACCAACACAGACCATTGTGTCTTCTTTCAGAGGTTTGGTGATGATGATTTCATTATTCTCTTATTGTATGTGGATGATATGCTTCTTGTTGGCAGGAATATATCCCGCATTAATCAATTGAAGAAGCAATTGAACAAGTCTTTTGCTATGAAAGACTTAGGTCCTGCAGAACAGATTCTTGCCATGAGGATTACCAGAAGAAGAGAAGAGAAGAAGATCTTCTTATCGCAGGAGAAGTATATTCACAAAGTGTTGGAAAGGTTCAATATTGAAAATGCTAAAGCAGTAAGTTCTCCATTTCCTTCTGGAGTTAAGTTGAGCCGCGATCATTGTCCTTCTTCTGATGAGCATAGGCAGTATATGCATAAGGTTCCTTATAGTTCTGCTGTTGGTAGTTTGATGTATGCTATGGTGTGCACGAGACCTGATATTGCGCATGCTGTTAGCGTGGTGAGCCGATTCTTGTCTAATCCTGGTAAGGAGCATTGGAATGTGGTGAAATGGATCATGAGGTATTTGCGTGGTACCGCAGATTATGGTTTATGTTTCGGAGGTGGTGAGCCAAAGTTGATTGGCTATGCAGATGCAGATATGGCTGGAGATATTGATACTCGTAAGTCGACATCTGGTTATCTGATTACCTTTGCTGGGGGAGCCGTTTCTTGGCAATCTAGGCTTCAGAAATGTGTTGCACTTTCTACTACCGAGGCGGAATTCATTGCCGCAACAGAAGCGTGCAAAGAGTTATTATGGATGAAGAATTTTCTTCAAGAACTTGGATTCAATCAAGAACGGTATGTTCTCTTCTGTGATAACCAAAGTGCCATATATCTTGCGAAGAATTCTACTTTCCATGCGAAGTCGAAGCATATTGATATGAGATACCATTGGATTCGAGATGTTGTGAATTCAAAATTGGTGCATATTGAGAAGATCCATACTGATGATAATGGATCGGATATGATGACAAAAGCACTTTCTAGAGAAAGGATTATTACTTGTCGTCAAGTCGCCGGTATCACGGCGAGTTCTTCCACATAGCCGAGAGGGGGAGATTTGTTGGGTATTTCTCTCCATATGTGGAGTAGCCCAAGCCTATGTTTTGTACATAGATGAAGCCCAAAAAGCCCACAAGTATTTAAGGTATTTTTTAGGGTTATCTTCAGACCTAAGAATACAAGTGGAGGTTGCCACCAAGGAGGTGTTTTTGGATCCCGCCGCAGCTCCATTCCAGCCTGGGCGACGTTTGCTTCTTGGTCTGTTCCCTCCGATCGCACCGTTAGAATCTTGTGAAACTTTGAGGAAGTATTCCTTACTTGAGCTTCTTCGTTCTGAGCGGTTGGATTGGCGATTGAAGTCTTTTTGCTGGAGATTTCGTATTGTATCCGAGACGGCAGATTGTGTGTTTATGATTTTCAGCTTCTCTTCATTTGATATCCTTAGCGTATGATTTCCAAGATGGATTCTTGATGTTTACGTTGAGTTAGGAAGAGGATTGAGAGCTGATTATTGGTGTTTAGAGAGGAACACTTGTATACCCACTTCCTTGTTGATTTAGTGGAAGTTTAGTGGTGCCTCGGGCCGTGGTTTTACTCCTCACATTGAGGAGGTTTCCACGTAAAATCTCGGTGTTGTTTCTTCGTCGTTAATTATTTATTTCCGCTGTGAGAAACATAATCTGGCCTTAAGAAGTCATTCGACGTATTTCGAGGTGTTGTAGTTTGTGTCACATCCCATCACTTCCGCCATCAGCACATATTCTGCCGTGAACATCGCCCGTCTATCCGTTATGTTGCTCTTTATCCCCGGCAATTTCACTCTCTTCGTCTTGTCCGACCCTGGTCCCCTGTTCTTATACTCGGCATAGTAGCCGTCCTCAGCCCGAAATTGTCCATTCATGATATCCACCCATCCGGAAGGATCAATTTGCCGATGAACGACTGCATGTAGATCGCCCTCGAGTACATCTTCCACGGCCTCCCAAGGTACACCATGTTCTTTGTCGCATTAAATGGGAACTTGGGGTCCATCGCGATGGTACAGTTCTGGAGGACAAGCGCGGTCGGTTGGTGCGGCATCTTCCTCCCCTGTGCTGTCACGATGCAGTTCTGGTTGTCCAGGGGCTTCCTCTCCAGCATCTTGCAGTTCTGGAAGAGGGTGGCCGAGTCCCCGAAGATGAAGTCGATGGTTCTAGTGATGGTGCAATTCTGGTAGAACTGGCACTTGGTGTGCGCGTACAGAGTGTCTTGGCACGCGTCCATGTGGCAGTTGTAGAACACGGACTTGTCGGACTGCACGCGCAGGGCCACCGCCTGGTGCTTTTCTGCTCCGGCTGAGTTCTCGAAACCGATGTCCCTCGCCATGAAATTCTCTCCCACAGCAGCTGTAACATTAGTTAATATAGAAGAAAATCAGAAAAAGAATCCCTGAGATTGGCAAAATATGACAAGACCCAGAATAATTAAGGACTTACCGACTGTGGCGGTCATGAACGTGGGAGTGCCGTCGATGAAGTTGCTGTCGAAGGTGATCCTGGTCTTGGTCGGACCATCTCCGACGATCATCAGGTTGGTCATGTTCTTGTTGAACTCGACTCGTTCCCTGTAAACGCCCTCCTTGATGTAGATGACGAATGTTTTCTCGCCCGTGAAGGGAATGTCCTTCAAGGCCGCAGGTGGTGTAGTTTCCGCTTCCGTCCTTTGCAACAATGATGTCCGGGTTCAATTTCTCAATCGGCGTCGTAATCTTCCTGTGCTTCTTCTTGTTGGGCTTCCATTTCATATTCAACTCCTACATCAACTTCCTCTGCAAAATCATGTTGGATTCCCAAGAATCTTCACTGTGTCCCAAAATCTCCTCTTCCATCTCAACCAGGAGCCTCCTTTTGAACGGTCCAGCCATCCATGAGATGTTCTCATGTTCCATGGCCTAGAACTTCTTCCTTCACCTCCGCCTCCTCTGCAGAAAGCAGCCTGCGTCGGAAGTTGAAGATGTCCATGCTCTGTAGGGCAAGAGAGATCTCGTCGACAATGACAAGGCCGTTGGCCGTCAACTGGGCCGAGGTCCTCAGTGCCCACCTCATTTTCTTGCCTGCATTTGACGCCGTGTTTTGGAAGCCATCATAGCAGGTCTCCTGGTACGTGATGGCAGCGCGGAGCCAAGTCTTGAGGTCGCCCAGGAGCTGCCCGACCTTGGATACCTCGAGATTGGCAAGCTTGTCGAAGGAGGCGCGGAGCTCATCCACGGAGTAACCCATCAATTCCTTGCACTCCTCGAGAGCCTTGGCACTCCTGGGGTCCTTCTCGAGCTCATGCAACGTGACGGACTTCTCGGCAGCCTCAGAGGTGTACTTGGCAGCAACATCGAAGATGCTCTTAATGAGCTCCTTGGGGTCTGTAGAATTAACGTTAGCGGACTGGAGGGCGTCGACACGGTTTTGCTGGAACTTGGTGGGCTGGCACAAAGCCTGGATGCATTAAGGGTGGTGACGACCTGGGACTTGGAGGCATCGGCCTGGTCATCCGAGCTGGTCGTCAAGATGCCAATAGTGAAGGCGGTGGCGATGACGACCAGGAGGAGGGAAGAGATGCCGATTATGGCCAGGCTCTTCTTGTCCGCCATTGCCCTTTTCAGTTGGAGAATTGGATGGAATGCCTGGGAGGTTGCGCTCGCTCTTTTATAGGAAAAGAGAAAAAACTAGCGCGGAATTAAACAGTCATGTAGTGTGTAAGGATTTGGTTATATTTTAGAAATTCATGCACGACCATCGAACTCATCAATCTGTGTTTTCTGCCAACTCAATCTTCTCTTCACTGTCAATCCTTAATCTTAATCCTCTGCTGGTTTTCCTTCATCTAATTAATGACTATGTTCAGTTTTATTGACTTCTGATGATATTGAACGTCTCGTCGGAAATCATCCCCCTGGCCGGGGCTACATGCAGGGCTTGTAGTTGCCGGTCGGTATATCCATCGAAACTTGAGCAGTTGGCTTCCCTTTTGCTTTCGACCATCTCTCCTCCTCTGTTTTTACCGTGGGGTGGGTGGATGGTAAGGATTGCCAACCCAGCTTTATCGCCCTTCATTTCAAACAATGATACGAGCTAGCAGAATCAACATTGATCACAAATCCCACGGAAACAGATGTAGGCGACAGGTCCAGACAACGGTGGAGGGCGGTGGGATGGGGAGAAGAACGAGGAAGTTTGAATTTATTTAAAAACCCTCGATCCGGCAATCCTGCAGGATTGCAGGCAGAGGTGTTGGTCTTTTAGCTGTAAATCATTAGCCGTCAATCGTATTCTTGCTTCGATAGTTGCTGTAAACCACCAGGTGCATCGATAGTTGGCTAATGGTGAATGGGCGCACAGCCTTCCCCAGCATATCCCACCACAAGCAAACTGGAATGATACTACGGCCATGTCCACCTACAACCTGCTTAATACATGATAACCATATTTTAGTTCTTCAGGATGCTGGACAGCCCTTAACAAAAACTCCTTGGGCTGTCGGACATGTTGCCAGCGGACATCCATCTGGGGCCCCGCCCCACCAGTCGAGCTCGACTCCTTCCATTCCCAGACACAAATACAACAGGACGCCCATGAAAGCCAATCCTGCATCTAGTGCCCCAGACAGCAAATAATTGTGGCGGCTCCACCACCCACGATAGTACCTGTAGGCGACATAACCAGATAGGAACCCGACGGTGATCCAGCTCGTGTAGTTAACTGCTGTGGCTGGAGGCATGTTGACGATAGCGCCCAACAGCACAGGCATTGAGATGAGCCTGATCCACTGCTTTTCAGGGAAAGTTTTGTGGACAACCCAGATGAACAGAGGTGAAACAGCTCCAAGTAGGAAGAACCAGTTCACGGCTGAGTAGTGTCCCTGGTCTCCGAATATCCTGCGGGGACCTATCAGACCCCATACAACCGAAGCATCATAGAACACGTGGTCCCCAGGACAAGTCCATGGACTGCCTGATGGAAGAACCTCCCTGTTGCATATATCAGGTATGGTTTCGATCAGCCACCACGCTGTTCCAAGGTGTGCAATGGCAGAAATGATTGTACCAAGCACCTGAGCCATGAACATTTCCCGAGGAGGGATCTTCATGTAATGGCCGAGTTTGAAGTCCTGCAAGAATCCTATTCCTTGCTTCATGCTAATGTACCCATAGACTTTGAACAGAATGTTTGCGACTGGATATCCAGGTGATATGTACCCAATTATGTACTCGGTGATCACGTTTAAAGCCGGAGTCTGATAGAACAAGCAAAACCTTATAACAGTCAGGTACCCCAATGACATGGTTGAGAAATTACAGTACATACCCACAAGAAGCATACCTGATTTGTTGTTGCAGTGATCACGCCGACCGGAAGAGTGAAAAAGATAGCGAGACCACAAGCGAGTAGAATACCCCACCAGCGGAGTTGTAGCTGGTCATTGAAATACTCACATACAAACATAGTTGCTGCAACATTTAACAATAGGACACAAGTGAACCACCACTCTGGAACTTCCTTGTATCTTCTCATCAGTCTTGTGTGCACATCCATCGCCTTTTCATTTAGAGCTGATTGACTCATCTCCCAGATCTCCCTAAACAAAATTCGAAAAAGGATATGATGAGCAACTGGGAAATCACCGGTGTGTTGATTGCCCATGAAGTAGTATCGTAGTCACCTTCCATGGAAGAGAAGAACGTGCACTACAGTTGCAGTGAGGCAGGCGAAGCTTATTCCGTAGTACATGGCAAAGAAGGTACTAAGATGAAGAGGGCCTTCTTGTTCATACGCAAAAAGATCCAGGCGAAAGTCCTTGTCGACGATGGCCGATATGTTGTACTTGTCGCCTGTCGATGTGAATAAGCCGTCTGAGAAAATTGGGAAGGTCCTCGCACTGTACACATTCAGCCAGTAAGCAATGGGTGTGATCACATAGGTAACAATAAAAAAGCCCACTGCCACATTGGCTGTCGCAAACCACGGACTGGCCAGCGGACTGCCGAGGTAAGATGACATGGTGGACCAATCGAGCCCTATCGCTGCCACCCCAAGGCCATGCAGTCCTGATCCTATCTGCTGTGCAGTGACAGATTGAGGGAATAACCAACAAATCCAGGAGAGGGAGGTCAACATCGGGAAGAGATAGCCTGGCAGGACATAGTAACAGAAGCTGCAGATGAATGCTAATATGAAGAACTGGTTCCGACTCAATCCACCATTTGGCCGCTCCTCTTTCTCGTGCAAAGCCCTGTATGCATTTTTCTCATTTCATTACCACATCAACTTTTTTGCTTCCGCAGATGAAACTTATAAATGGGAGACTTAATGCTAGTAAATTACATAAGTCCGACCATAATCTGATCAGTTTGTCGCATCATTGGGAGCTCATTTTTGCCTCGAAGAACGTAAACAGATGGGACGACTGTTGACTCCTCACCTGAACAACGAAACCTGGACGAGATTCTGAGGCCACCACATGGTCCCGGGATCAACCAAGTACTTCCTGAACATCCCTGCCCATCCAAACCCCAATACCTGTGTGCCCGGCACCACATTAGCACGAAGTCAGCAACTTTAGATTTCCCGGACATCCGGAAACTACTACTTATAGATACATGTGCTCAGTATTTTGATTTTCCAAAAGAACTTAAGTCTGTCATGATCCTGACACAACGTCGACGATCGAAAGCCAGAATAAACAAGACTGAAGTTTGAACCTATGATTCATTGAAGCAAGTAAACTCAAAACTAGTACGATGTGGAAAGATCTTAAACTTGGAACCTGGGTTGTCAGGACGACGAGGAGACCGACCCAAATGGACATCTCCCTCTTGTAGAACACCTTAACAGCAGCCACAACGTGGACTGCATAAACAGACCCGGCACCGCAGCTCGCAAAGATGGAAATCAGTACGTGTTCTTTCATGTTGAACCTACCGGGGTTCAGACAGAACTCCCACCTAGTCCCTCGGAGGAACACCCTACGGGTAACAATCCCCGAGGCCAGTATGCGGCCGAGGGGGAGGACGGCGACCTGGGCGGCAACGGAGGAGATGGAGAGGGGCTGGCGGCGGAACCAGAAGAACTGGTTGAGGAACGAGAGGAGTAGGCAGGAAAGGACACCGAGGAGGAGGGATCGGAAGGTAAGGGAGGGGAGGGAGGGGTCGTCTGCCGCGGGAACCGTGAGGGCGACCTGATGGACTGGGGAGTCTGCCGTGACGTCCAAGAGGAGGGGAAGGAGGAGGGGCTCGTCTCCCCGGCCTTGGCTGTCCACATCCTTGGAGGCCTGGACTGGGGTAGCAGAGGAAGAGGAGGAGGAGGAATTTGTCATAGGAGAGGGGTGGGGAGTTGGGATTGTGTACGAGAAACGGGATCATCCTTCCTTCCTCGTAATTAAATCAATTATGTCAACATATGCTACCGGAGAATGTCGGCTGCTTCGACATCACACGAAATTATTTTGTTTCTGTGATCAACGACCATTTCTTCTTCTTCTTCGTCTTCTTCCTTTCCTTTTGTTTTTCTTTCTCTGTTTGGTTTGTCCTCTGAATTTGTTCCTTTCCTTTCAAAATGTATGGAGCCCGCTTTTGGCGTCAGATGCGTGATCGGGACAATGGGACGAATAGGTTAAAAGACTCAACCACAGTCAGGTTTCATTGGGTAATATATCCACACGAGTTAATACTTTTCCTTTCTAGTCCATTTTTACAAATGAAGAAGAGTCGAAAAAAGAAATTAATTTAAATTCTCAATATAAATAAACACAATTAAAACAATAAAATAAAATAAACTACTGTCACCATTCCTTGGATAATTCCAGGAGCAAATTGTGCCACCTCTTACTTACCACGGGCGGCTTATTCAGTGTGGGAAGCACAATAATTTGTATTTAATTTTTTTTATTTAATTCATTTTACGTGATTATACTCCAACAGCACTCCTCCGGCCTCAGCCGGGATCCCATGTGAATCCGCAAACTAACACTGATGCAACACTTCAATCTTTCCAACAACGTAACATACCGTCGTCACCACTGACTGAGTACATAGACAACAACTCTCCACCAGCATGACCATAATCAAAATGCGGCTGTTTCATACCGATGGTAATGTAAAGACCGCCTTCTCGTTGTCTGTAAAGTACGATCAGCATGGGATTTTGACCGAATCAACTTTAGCGGAAGCCAAAAGTCCAACTCGGTGGTTTCGAGTCAATTGCGTCCAGGCATAAACCCTACGTTTTTCCTTTTTAACCGATTACTTAAAACAAATATTTCCGAAATGGGACCGTGAATAAACGCCAAGTACGTCTCATCCCCGTACACGCACATACGAAAATAAAGTGGCATCTGTGATCATTCTAAAGTGGGTAGTTTTCAAAAAAACATACGCGTTTACACCGTAATCACAATCGGACACATGTCATATGATCATTCTCGTTGGCCCTTATAGAAATACATTCGAATATACAAGCACATGTGCGATCAACAAGTTATATTGTATAATATAAATATATCGACTCCCTCATATACATCATCTTATCTCAACCCTTCTCAAGGTATCAGGATCGCCGTTGTGTATCCTTTCCCACTCGTCCAGGAGCGTCCAGGAATCGAAACAAGTAACTATCGCGGATGGCATCTGTGTTCGTTCTAAAGTGGGTATTAGAAAAATGATATTAAGTTCAGGATAAATTTAATAATTTGGCCCAAAAATTTTTATCAAAAGAAACAGAGTTAATGACACGTCGATGCCACGTTGTGGCTTGTGGCTTACGGAGGATAAACGTGATTAACGTCTAAAGCTGCTAATATACATACGATGATATTCTTTTAAGTATACGATAAATTTTAAAAAAATTAATAAATTTAAAATAGATTTAATAATTCGACCTTTAGGTAAAAGGAACCTTCACGATCTACTGCATCCGCTGCCGTAATAATAATTTTTTTTCCCCTTTGTTATCTTATGTTTTTTTTTTCTTTTATTGTAACGTAGCTCTCTCCCTTTTTATCGCTTATTTTTTAATCTAATTTTCCATCTCATTTTTTTTTTTAAATGGATGATTCTAACTGTAGCCTTTCATATTATTATTTGCCGCAGAAGGAAAAGAACCATCAATCTAAATAGAAAGGAAACAAAATAGAAGAAAATCCATGTAAACTCCGCTCCCTCCGGACTGTTAACTAAAACGTGGTACCATCCGGAGAAACGACAGTCGATGGTCCTAACATCATTCCTCATTTTATTACAATGAAGAAGATGATAATAATAATAAATATTATAAACTCCTCCACAATTCTTCCTTCCTTCCTTCTTTCTTCTGTTGCCGAAAATCAATCCCTAACCCCCAATCTCAGCCATCACCACCCCCAATTCTTCCCGATCGGACATTCTTTCCGCGGTGCTCTGGATCGTCTTCGGCCTCGTGTTCTGGACACCCCTTTTTATTGATGTCGAGCGGCCGGTTCTTCCATTTTGCTTCTTCCCTGGTCTGGATCCTCGCGTTGTCCCTGCTTTCTGAGCCGATCGGCGGTGACCGTGGTGGGACGACCGCCGCGTTATCGGATGTGGCTGTCAAGGGCCCGGCCGGCCATGCCGGAGGATTTCCCGGGAGGTCGCTGAAGTCGCTTTCTCCGTAAGTGTCGTTGGAATTCGATTTTAGGGATTTGTGGTTTTTGGATTGTGGTACTCGTTCGTTGTCGTGGATGATCGGCATGGATGGCTCAGTTGAGGCCTTCCCATGTCTTATTTTTGTGAAATTCGTTATTCTCAGGAACTTGCCTGTTCATTTCCTGAAGGCGCTGTTGTCTAGTTTTCTTGATTAGTGGTATAAGTGGGAATACTCGGGAGTTGTAGGGATGCATTATTGTTGAAATTAGACCTGGTGGTAGAAGCTGGAGCTTTTCAGTGTGACCTGAACTGTTGCTATCAAAGGCTAATTAGTTTTTCTTTTTGTTGCGTGATTACTTGTGGCCACTATCATTTGAAAACACAAGGTAAATGGAAAGGGTGACTTCTTATTCGTTCTTTCCCTGGTTTACTGCTGGGTGGCCTGATGATGCTGAGATTATGAGATTTATGTGGTTGTCATATGTTAATTTTTATCCCATCGAACTGTTTTATTTCGCTTTTGGATGACTGGCTACGCTTTTCTCATTTGTGTGATCTTTCCTCTTGAGCAGTAGTCGGAATACTGCATTCGTGGCCACCAGTGATGGTATTATTCATTTGATGGATAGCAATTTGGGGAGGGAAATTTGGTCATTGCCATTGGGACCTCCGATTCACTCTTCTTATCAGGCGCCTGTTGATCCAGAAAATGAGAAAGAAAATTCTTCCGGTGCAGGCAGTAGGCCCTTCTTCATAGATGTTGGAGAGGACTGGGAGCTATATATGTATGATGAGTTTTTCAGGAGAACGGTATGAATGAATTTCGAAATTATCTTTCATGCAGTAAGATGAAACAACTCTTAATAGATGCGGGGCTTATATGACAAGTTCATAAAGGTTTTGTAGTGATATTAATGGATTGTATGAAACCTGTAGACCATTCTACGGATCAGGCAGACTAGCATTAAAACGTTTGTTTTCCTGGGACCATGTAGCTTTTGCTTCCACTGAAAATGTTTCTCAGTGATTCTTTTATGTAAATGAAAGCTGTTCTAGAAATTATGCTCATGCATCTTTATTGATTAAATTTTTTGACAGAAACTGCCAATTAGCATTGATGACTTCATAAAAACTACTCCGGTTATATCAGAGGAAGGATCTATCACGCTTGGATCGCGAAAAAGCACTGTTTATGAAGTTGACGTTTTTACTGGGAGGTTGTTACGTACTTATGGGTTGCCGTATTCTGTATCATCATCTCAAAACACTGGAACAGGAATCTTCAGATACGAAGAAAATGGGAAGGATTTGGTTGAGTCACCTTTGGACTCTGATATTACCAGCACACGTCTGAAGATCACTCGAACGGATTACACTCTGCAATCATTTGCTCCGAATTCAGACAAAGTTTTATGGAATATGACCGTTGCTGATATAGGGGCTGCCATGATTTGTAAAGATGGCAGTTCTGGGGGCAGTTCTAGATATCAGCTTGGCTCTGATCCTGATAGTGTATATGATATGCCACTTCCATGCCAATCCAGAGCTATAGTATATCGATTTCGAACTCGTGAGCAGTTTGATGCATTTTTGAGGCTTCAGCTTGAAGATGGAAAGGCAGGTCAATCTTTAATTCCACGTCAAGTTTTACCTAGTCAACAAGGGCTTGTGAAACCCTCACTACCTCCACTTGAGGGGGTGATTCATCTTCCAGACCCTTTTGTTCCCCATTTAACCAAGTTTGAGGACAAGGAAGGATTTTCTACCAGACTACTTGAGTTACCCGCCGCAGAACAGTCAGAGACGGATGATCTTCATCATTCTATTGAAGAGGTTTTAGAGACTGATCACAGGGTTCCTTATTTTGAAACCTCGGCAATATCATCGCTTGTACTTGTCCTCTGCTTTGGCATTGGCATTTTTTTCTACTGGTATTCTCCAAAGAGGAAGGACCAAACTAAATCAGGTGATGATTCTACTCGTAAGACATTCCCTAAGAGGAAGAAAGTGCGAAAATCTGGCAAGGGAAATGGCACTCCTGATCAAACGGTCAAGCTCCCTTCTAACGAAAGTGAGGATCGATATTCAAGTCAAACAAGTGACAATGATGAATGGAAGAAATTAAACAAACTTGTGGATTATGCACTTGAAGGACGTAAGATTGGAAAGCTGTTTGTGTCAAATGTAGAAATTGCCAAAGGAAGCAATGGTACCATCGTTCTTGAGGGTGTTTATGAGGGTAGACCTGTAGCAGTGAAGCGCCTTGTAAAGGCTCACCATGATGTAGCATTGAAGGAGATTCAGAATTTAATTGCTTCAGACCGACATGTGAGTATTGTGCGTTGGTATGGCATGGAGAATGACCAAGACTTTGTATATCTTGCACTTGAGCGTTGTATGTGCAGTATGGATGATCTGATACAGATATATTCTGGTGGCACACGAAATGTATTTATTCCTGAAGATACAAAAGCTATGGCAGAATATGAAATTCGGTTGGATTCTATTAGAGAAGTGCTCCAGGGTACTTCTTTGTGGAAGGAAAATGGTCATCCCTCTTCGTTATTGTTGAAGCTAATGAGGTGAAATTTTGAATAATCATGGGGACAATTGGTAACTAGGCTAGACACTTCCCCTAATTTCGATATTGATTTTCATTCTTATACCGATTCAATTCATTTTTGCTAATGCTAATTGATTGTCATACTTACACAACTTGATTTCCCTTAAGAAACATTTCTCCTTCCTATAGCATAATCCGACTATTCTCTCATTGGAATGGATAAATATTTTAGTCGGAAATATATCTGTATTTATGCTTATTTTCGCTTGGGTTTTGTCTCATTTGCATTCCTTTTTCACTTTCTCTTTATTTCATTAATTTGGACTGTCAGTAGTTGAATTTTCTGGATCGTCGCAGGGATGTGGTTTCTGGGCTGGTCCATTTACATGAATTGGGGATAATACATCGTGATTTGAAGCCCCAGAATGTTTTGATTACTAAGGAAAGATTATTATGTGCCAAACTGTCGGATATGGGGATCAGTAAACGCCTCCATGGTGACATGTCATCTTTGGGCTATCATGCCACTGGTAACTACATTTGTAGCTCTTTGGGAATCCTTTGATTTCTTTTAATCCTATATATAAGTTATTATTCAATGTTTTGTGTTTTCTTGTCAATAATTTGTGCAACAATCTTCCCTTTCCTTCTTTCTCTTGGTATGAAAATGCTCCAAATTACTTTGTGCAGCTTTGATGAAGTAAAATTTAAATAATATCACACAGGTTGTGGAAGTTCTGGATGGCAAGCACCTGAACAACTCCTTCAAGGGCGCCAGACACGTGCAATTGATATGTTTAGCTTGGGATGTGTCTTGTTTTTCTGTGTCAGTGGTGGTAGACACCCATTTGGCGAACGCTTTGAACGTGACATCAACATTGTCAACAATAAAGTGGACCTCTTTTTGGTGGAATCTATACCTGAAGCAGTGGATCTTTTTACTCGATTGCTGAACCCTGATCCTGAATTGAGGCAAGTCTTCTTTATTAACTTTTAGAGTTGCTGCTGTTGTCATGATCTTCGTTTTCTTTTTTTTTCTCATTTAAGATCATATTTCACATATAGAAGAAGGTGTAAGTCAAAATGAAGTTACTTACATTGGTTTCCATTTTGTGTTCTAGCACTGTCAATCATGTTTGCATGAATTTGTCATTTGTTTTATCTTCTTGAATTTCTCTTAATTTTATAGCAGTTTGTTTTGTTCAAATGGGAAAAACTTAGGGAGGTGGCTTTATGTTTCATTTTTCTTTTGAATTCCGGAAAATGCATTTGGTTGCATTTTCATGAGGAGTGACTTGTCAACCTAAGGGAATGTTTGGTCGGGGGATTTAGGTATTGAGTGGAGATAATTTTATTAAAGGACTGGACTTCATTCCATTTCTTAAAACAAATTCCATCCTCCATCCCCTTGCCAAACAACTTGCGATAATGGTTTTGCAATTACTAAAGCTGAAAGTATGGTTAATTGGTCTTACTGTTTTTAGGTAAACATTAAATAGTCAGACTTGATTTTTTATGTGTGGACATCCATTGCATGTATTTTTTCCGTGGTGATGGAGTTTGCTGAGAATGACGTAACCACTCCTGGAATATCTTGCAGGCCTAAGGCATTAGACGTATTGCATCACCCCTTGTTTTGGAATTCCGAGACCCGGTTGTCTTTTCTACGGGACATAAGCGACAGGATAGAATTAGAGGACAGGGATGCAGGTTCTAATCTTCTGACAGCAATGGAAAGCATTGCTCCCATTGCTCTTAACGGGAAATGGGATGAAAAACTAGAATCAGCTTTTATATCAGACATGGGTCGGTACAGGCGTTACAAGTATGATAGTATCAGAGATCTGTTGCGGTTGATGCGTAACAAGTTGAACCATTACCGAGAGCTTTCCCCTGCAATTCAGGTTCATGTGAAGAAATTACTCCTTATCTGGGAGGCTTTGGGCATCGCATCAACATTTCTCTAGTGTGCTCCTCCTCTTTGGCCTGACAGAATGTGATGCGTTAAGCTAGATCCTTTTAATGTGCCATTGGTTGGCCTATATGCGTTTCTTTTCCAATGGCTGAAAGAGTTGTGAGTCATCATCAGTAGTTAATTAGCGTTGGTTTCATTGTTGTAGGAGCTTCTGGGTTCGGTACCTGAAGGGTTCGACAATTATTTTGGGAGTCGCTTCCCAAGGCTGTTGATTGAAGTGTACAAGGTTGTCTTGAATCATTGTAATGAAGAACCGTCTTTTGTAAAGTACTTCAGGGGCAACGCTTTGTAATCCTCCCTATTGCTTTGTCAAGAGTTGAAAGGGGATGATCTGGCCTTGTAGGTAAGTCACCAGCATGGGCTACTTTCAATGTTACGTTTTACCTCCTAACCTTCTTCATTTGGCATTGGTTATATGTCGTACTTATGCAAATATTACGTGACTTTGGCTTATTCAGACTGCTGATGACATTGATATTGTGGATTTGCAGGGGTGGTGTCGCAGAAGAAGGTATGCATGCCAGGGCGGGCTGGACTGGGACAAATGCCTGTCCTGTGAGATAATCGGAGAATCTGTGTTGTCAACAAATGTAGTTGTGCAATATAAGTTAACAGAACAATTAATATAAGATGGACAATTAACAGTTGAAGCTGACCTGTTAAAACAGCAGGATTCGTGTTGTTGTAAAGAGACTATAATATAAAAATGTATTATTAGTACATGTTATACGAGGTTTGTACAGAAATGAAGTTGGTTTACAAAAAAAAAAAAATTGTGAAATATGGTTCCGGTTTGTAAAAGAATACAATTAAGTCAACCCGGTAGGGAAGATATCTGGTTGCTTCATCAGAGAACCATTTATTCTGGGTTTTAATCAACGCTTCTTCGTCACAGAACTACCGTGAGATACTCAATTACAAGCCAGACTCCGTAGTTTGTTAGGGAGTTTGAGGCGGTACACCGACGTAGCTGGGCCGATTTGATGTGATGATTTGTGATTGGATCAAATCAAATCCTTCTCTATGAGAAGGTCATCCCTTACATTTCTGTTTCCGTTGTGGTAAAATGGATGGATTTCCACGAAAGAGTTAGCCAGATGATCAGGTCAGTTTTCGAGGCAACACACCCGCAGAAGCATAATCCAACGTGGCTCGATAGCTGCTTCCAGCCAAGTTATTGGAGCTGCTCCCTCCCCTTTCAATAAAAAAGCCCCCCATATCACAACACTTTCACTGGTTTCGTGTTGAGGTTGTTACATGGCGCCGAATCATGTTACTAATCTATCCAGGTGACGTACTGCCCTGACTGCACCAGAGCATGCAAGTACGATGCATATCGATCTTCGGAGGATGAGGTGAACTCAAGGGTTGCGAGTTCTTCAACGACACCTATGGATGCCCTTTCAACCTCTAAAAGGTTAGTTTGAGGTCTCAAGGTCTAAACTGTGTTTTAGGTGTTTTTACTGACAAATTTTGCAGCAGAACCTGGCGCTGGTGCTGATTGTTGGGTGATTATAATGGGTTGCGTTTGTATTTCTGGAAAACATATTGGTATGTAACTTTTCTTTATCACAATATTTAAAACTTTTATCACGTTAGTTTATCATTTTTATTATTTTTCTTTTGCGAAATCAGCCTAGTTCGCACTCCTTTCATACAGAAAAACTCCCGAAACAGCGTCAATATGTTATCCTCTTGGGGCAATTTTAGGCTAGGGGCACAACAACAAAGCTCAAGCGAAAGATCATGCCGGATCTATCCACCGTCATCATAATTACATTCTAATCGCACTTCAGAAACGATACGATCATGCTTAACCAACATAAACCATAAACCACAGAGAGAGAGAGAGAGATTCAGGGACCTTGCTGCTCTGGGATGTTGAACCATGCTATTGACTGCTTGAGGAAGGAACCGTTTTCTGTAGATTGAGGTTTCTTATCCTCTCGACCTCCAGCGCTCGTTCCAGCTTCCAACATTGAATATACTCATTTGTATCAGCATGTTATACGGCTTGCAGGAAAAAAATTTTAATTTTTATTAGAATGAAAATGATCTTACCTTGGCTGCACGAGCACTCCACTCGCTCAATATTGCTCTTAGCCTCTCGTTCTCCTCAACATACTGTTTGAGTAATCGAAACCAGACCTTGTTATCAATCTATCTAATCATTCGCACAAAGAAAGGAGCTTGAGTATTTAGACATCTGACAGTAATTGTAGTACCTTGTTGTTAGTAATTTGAATGCTCTGAAGCTCAGAGTCCCTCTCAGCAATCAAGGACCTTGCCAGTCGAAGTTCAGACTGCAGTTGATCCATCTATTCATCACACCCAACACATTCATCAAAAGCCCGTAATAGAGGTAAAATCCAAATCTGTAACATGAATCTGGTCATATCTATGGAGTTCATTCACCCTACTAGCAAGTGGAGTAACAGTGAGATGCACACAAATTCAAGACAAAATTGGAAAAGATCATGACACCAATCCCGTTATACGGTTGGGGCATACAATGTCATGCGTCAACGAAAATAGCCAGGTAGTCATTCCTAAATTAATATTCTTGATAGAATCTTTTGGACAACCGAACAAGTCTCTGATACTAGCGTTCAAAAGGCACACACTGGCAATTTGAAATGTCAGTTCCCATTGAGAGAGGCACAAAATTTACCTCAGCTGAAAGAGTCCTTAATTCTTGATCCCGAGCAGCCAAAAGGTGGGCTAGATCAACCTGGAAAGATTTGCCATATCGAGGTGAAAATGGATCAGCATGTCGTGTTCTTTCTCAAAAAGGGAAACCTGATTTTGTATTGTATCTAATAGCTTCTCAAAAGATAAAAGAACGTATTTAAATTTAAGTTAATAACTCATTATGCCACTGTGATTCCTGAAGTAATAACTGGCCACCCAACACGTTTGTCCTCAGTGGACATCTTTGTCTCCAATGGGTATTGAACTAAATAATGCAATCAATATGTAGAGACGTAATTGAGGAAAAAGCTACACTGTCATTCACTCAGCCAATTTCAAATCTCACACCACATTACAAACAAAATAGTTCTCGTATTTGATCTGGTGGAAGCTATTAGATATACAATTGAAAGTCTTACCTGAGGTGTGCTTCCATCATTAGTTCGTTCATACTTACTCAGACTTTCTCTTAATCGAAGGACCTGCAAAGGAAGTCTAATCTTTAACAAGTTTCTGAAATTAAACATTTTCTTGACGCCAGCATGAGCAGCACAATCTACAATTACTTCAACAAATGATATACCTCTTCATTCAGAAAATGCAGGTTTTCTCGCTGGTATTGCAACAGCGCCATTTGTTGATCAGAAAGTTGTCCGCCATCATAATATCTGCCGACAGAATGAGATATTTTAGGTCAATCAAGATACCCTCCAATTTATCCCTTTACGGCATATTGTTATGAACAATTGAAACTGTTACGAAGTTGGCAGAGAAAATGTCAGCGATCAGTAATGAAAACAGGAAAGAAGTCTATTCAAAGAAGTTGAACCAACTCTGGTCATGTGCAAGTATGTTTCTATCACATAGAGGAAAAATTAGGCATGCATAAAAGAAAGAATCGTATGATTAACAGTATCAGCTACCTCACACCTTCCAGGGGACTATTCTGTTGAAGTGGAGAATAGAGTGATTTTAACACATCTGGTTGAGAGTTTAATGAGTTGTACTGATGCACATAGCCTGCAAGTGCAAACTATCATCAAGGTGAGAATCAAGCCAAGAAATAAAGGCAATAGAGATAAATCATAAACTCAGTAGGTATAATTCTAAGTAAATCAGGACAATATCAGTTTATCGCTCAGTAATTAAGTTTAGAAAAAGACAGTGCAGGCTCCTGTTAGAATTGCAGCTGCGACTTCTAGCAACAATAAGAATCCTCTTTGGAAAAAAGATACACTTCCATGGAGTTTACTACTGAGAAAACAGATCAGACCAAACTGGCATAGTATGCATAAAATTAAGTACAAAAGTACTTGAGCAGGGCAGTACTACCAACAACAATTAGTTACACAAACTTACTTATGTAAACGCACATAAAAGATCCCGCACATATTGCTTCAATGACCATGATTATCCTGCATGTTAAAGGGGGCAAACTTTGTTGTAAATATCTGACCATGTCATTCAACACATCATTCAAATATAAAAAGATATATGTCAAAGAAACAAGACGGAATGGAGAAAAGGAGACAACATTTCTCTGCGAAATAAAAAATCTAAAAGTTTTAATAAATTAGAAAAAGTACAATCAATATGAATTCTCCAATTGCTCAATGATCATTCTGCTTATACAAACTTTTCTTCGGAAATTTATGTTTGAGATAAATTTTTGAAAAAACCATGCAGTGATCATTGCATGTTATGTGTTGGCATCAGAAGGTTTCTTAGAATCTCACCAGCAACGAGTAAAGCAAAGCACCTGAAAATTTCCCCACAAATCTCCTCGGGTTGATGAGAGACAAGTTATCATACCTCAATATCCAGTCAATAGAAAGAAAGCTAGGATTCCACACAATGAAAAGTAGCATCGCAGCAGTCCCTGCCACCAATTGCATGCATAATTTCAGTATGATGGTTATACCAAAGAACTCTTTTATTTTTCATTCATGATACTATCATTACAAAAGAAGGTCGCCAACGCCAACAATCTACTCTAGAGAAGAACTCTCCGTGGAAAATAGGTCACCAATCTCCAACCTGAATCATGAATTCGCCTGGTCCATCAAAATTATTCCTTTAACCTCACACAAGGTTCAATATTCATAAATAGCAACTGGTGAATAGGCTAAGATACACTACATTATCATCGAACTAGTCATAGAAATTGCCGAAGTCACTACAAAGACAGATATCTTCAAAACAACTTGAAGAAGAATGCAAAGAGAAGAGAAGACTATTATTGGATGAACTTTCTATTTTTAGCATGCAGGGTACCACTTCCATGAACACCATGAACTCAGTGTCCTGGATAAAAAGTTCTCGTGGAATTGAATGATTCAGTTAGCCACCATTGCCATCAACACAGTTGCACAACATGCTAAACCTTTTGCCTAAACCGAATAGCAATACAGCAAAATAGGTAAAGAATTCAGTTATTTCAAATGAATATATCATTCTTGTTTTTTTGAATAAATTACTTTTAAACTTTCAGTAAAACATCAACAACTTTTTACTTATAAAAAAAAATGAAGATGTTATTGCAAAGAAAAATAATAAAATAAGCCAGCTTTTATCCAAACATAAATTATTTATTCAATGCACTCTGTTGGCTTCAATTTCTCATATCTTCCTCACAGGAATAAAAAAATTGAAATGACAAGAATATACCATAAGCAGTAATGGCAAAGGGTAACCGGACAATATGCTTCAACTTCTGGCTAAAACTATAGTAACCCTATCAAAAGATGCAAAAGGTCATCACAATGCATCCCAAGATAGTCTACCAACCTGGGAAGAAATTAATCTGGTAAAAACAACAAAGACACATAATAGCGGCTTTGCAGTCACCTGAAGCCGTATTTTTTGCACTTGATAAACCAGATACTGCTGGAAAATACCTGCAGATAAAATTAACCACTATTAACATGTGGAAATTATGATAACAGCCAAGAGGATAGTCTATATTGCGAGTGACACAAGAAGTCATAATTCTCTATGCTATAGTTTCTCAACAATGTGCAGAAAGGTTTTCCAGACACTTTAAAATACTGAAGCCTCTTGTCTTAATCTCATCACAAAAAGAAATAGGACCGGAAGACGCAAATATTACCAACATACAGATTTTACTTGTCATACTATTCAGGATTTAAATGAAGCACGATCCGTAGGAAAAGTTCTTCAGACTAGAAGCGAACGGCACATCGAGAAAGAACAAAAAGAATACTGAAAACACAAGGAAATCAACAACTCGAGTTAACAAAAAACCACAAATATGGAGCTAGCATTGAGCAGCGACATTGTGAAAACAGCCTGGATGAGTGTAAGGCTGCATATGTATCCTCTCCCAACCCCGTGTTAACAGAGACAGTTCAATACACTGGAATAATCCATTTTGTCGAACGAAAACATTATACTTATAACGAACAACAAAGAGGCTGACAGAATCAGGTACCCGTGACAAACAAAAGAGCAACATCGAAACAGCAAAGGAGAGCAGGCATCAGATGTTTGATTTCCACGAATATCCAAGGAGCTCCAACAGCCAACGCCACATACCCCACCTGAAAAACAAGCCAACAATCTGACAGGCGATAAACACAACCGACTCATCCACGGAAAACATCCTATACACAAAAGAAAAGGAAAACATGGAAAAAGATAAGGAGCTTGCCAACAGCAAGCAGTACGCAATACTCCCGTAAAAAGGAGTCGTCTTCCTGTGTCCCTGCAACGACGTCTCTTGCACTATATCCAGAAACCTAAAACCAAATTCACAAAGCTCAGTGATCCTAAGATCGAAACAAAAGGAAGCTCAAACTCAAGGAATTTCGCTGGGAATCGGTTGTGATCGCATACATTGCGGTCTCCTCGGGGGACGCGGCGGAAGCCGCCGATCGCCGATCCGTCGACATTGCCGGATCTTTGAACGGAATAAATTGCCCCAAAATCGTACCCGGGAAATGCACGGCGACGAGGTTGTGGTCCCTCCGCCGGAGCTTGGGGCGCCGGCGATGAGAGTAGGAGATGCGAAAACGTCGGAATGAGCGATGTTCTTCTCCGTGCTCCACGGCCCGAGAGGATTAGTTTTTGAACGAGTCCTTAATTTATTTTATTCCTTCAATTTAGTCCCTGAACCGCCTATTCTAACAGGTCACGAAATGTTAAAACATTATTCTATTCTCGATGTTTGAGAGAGATTTGTCTTTTGGTAACTAGAGAAAATATTTTAAAAAACTTTTATCTATTTACATTCTTTTACATTCCACTTATCCTTTTTATTATATTTTCATTAAATATTCAGGGTAAAAAGAAAACATACAATAAGAGTAATATCGATATAATGATCAGATTGAACACAGTTATATTACTATGACCATGAGTTAGAAAATTTTCAATCTCATTCTCATCTACATGAAATCAAAAGGTTTTAAAATATTTCGTTTTCTAGTTTTTAAAAGAGAAATTGTGTTTGATAAATTAAGTAAACGTCGGTAGAGGAGCGGATATAGATCTATGGAAAAATAATATATAGAATGGACACCTTTGACCATTAGCACGATTCTAGGGCCATTCAATCTGGCTAATTGGTTAGACTGGCCCGATAAGAGGCAACGATAGTGTGGGTCTCAAATTGGACTCGACAAAGACACAAGAAGACTAAAGCACATGGAATGTTGATTCGAAAATTATTTTTTTAAATATTATCAAAAATTTAAACTTTTTTAATTAAAATAATAAAATCAGCCTTATAAAATTCGACTTTAATCACAAAAAAAAAATCGTCGTTTATAAGACCGCCCTCGTAATTCTGAAATTAGCGTTATAAGAGTCCACTTCGTATCATCAGTTTTAAAGTCCGCCGAAAAAACCCTTTCGGTCAAATAAAATAAGTGCTCCCACCCCTACCCCCACCCCCTCCTCCCATTTCTTACCCACCACCTGATTTTCTTACAGACGATGTGACACCCCACCCCCCTCTCCTGATTATCTGACACCCTCCCCCCTCTCCCCTAAATTTTCTTACAAAACGATGTGACACCCCTTTCCCTTTCCATGTATTTGACCGCAAGTCAATAAATTTCTAACCTTTTAACGAATTCCACGGAATAATTTTAGGATGAACGTTATTTAAGAACAAATTTCGAATTTCCCGGGGTAGGACACAAGTCGATCAAGGATATAAGTCCGTCGAGCTGGTCGAGGGAATAAGCTGATCGATGACGTAAGCAGTTAAAGAGACCTGGCAACAGTTACTATAACGACACAATGTTGAATGCACGGCGCAATAACTCATCCGTTACCGATGGTAGAACACGTTCTTAAATTTACCATAAAGTGCGATGGTTAGTTCAACTATTACATGCCCCTGAGTATGTCATATAGTTTGGAATGTCGGGCTATAAAAGTCATTTATGTTATTCTAAAATAAATATGAAAATCACTCATGTCCAGACCGAAAGGCTGCGGTTTGCTTACCTCTGTTTTCCGCTTCTTTTGTTCTTGTTTCTCCAACATAGACATCTACGAGTATGACGAGTCTTCCATGCTCGTGTTCCATTGTATGAGTTTTGACTTCTATTCAGCTAACACAATTTCTTTCTCTTTCTTTCATTACGAACCACCGCATTTGTCAGCCAAATATTTCTTACGCGTTGCACGAGAAAAGGCACACCAACAAGAAAGTTTGTAGTGTTAACACCGGAGATTTTGGTGAAAAGGCCCAATGACAATGTTCTTGTAAATTCCAAGGAACTGATTAATCTCAGTCTTCTAAGAGACGGGATGTTTGTAGATCCCTTTCAAGAGAATGAGAGACACTCGTAAGGAAGGGGAGATCGACCTCTAACTATGAGCAATATTATGGAGATAATTCTTAAGCTACACAAATCCTTCAGAAGAATTTCCAAAAAGAAATTCAATAGCTTAGGGCACAATTTGCAACAAATTCTCTCTCTCTCCGCAAGTGTAGCAGAGGGTCTAGTGCATGAACCCATGGATACTCGAACTCGAAGAGTCGTCATTGCTGAAGGAAAGAAAAAAGTGAATTTTGCAGCGAGCAATTGAGTTGATCACGAGTTTATTGAGCTTGAATTTATTGATCAGCACTGAGTTCATGGCAGAATATCACCCACATTCCTTCAACAAGGCACGTTTCATAAGGACGTTGTTAACATTTAGTATCGAGGATCACTATATAGTCGATACTCGATGGGACCCTTTGAATAGGACACTGCCCATAATGTATACCGTGAGGGTTCCCCAATAATATCTCAAAACTACTCCCCTCCAAATTGAAGACAAGTAAATTTCTACTTAAGGCCTTCTCATCTAGTCGACGACCTTGAAGCTTCTATCATAGGTATTACCGACTTGAAAGGCTGCATTGCCTGGTTAGTTGAAAGGATGTTTTCGGGCGTTACTCGACAAGAAGAGGTGCCCTCTATCGGGTGTCTTATCCCGAGCATATTGACAGAAACTACCCTTTCACAAAGGTTACAGAATCCGTAATTTTACTCTATTCTTAAGAGAGAAGATGGCATGGCCATAATGGAACATGGTGCCCGGTTTACTTATCAAGCAAGTGAAGCTTCAAATAATGATTACTTAAGCTTTGGTCGTTTCCAAAATTGCTAACGGGTGCTGCTTTCTCCTAGTACATCAATCTTCTTCCAAATTCAATTACAAGCTGGCCATAAATGCAAACTGAATTCCTGATTACATTTGTGAAACTCAATTTTTTAATTACTTTGACAGATTTGACTCGAATGAGACAACGACCAAAGAAACTCGCCGAACAGTTTCTGATTCGCTTCAGAAAAGCTTGCTTAAAATTTATGACCTCAGTATCATAAGAATAGCTAATGGCATCCACTTAAGATGCTCTGGATACGTGCAACTGAAAAAAACTCGAATGAGAAAAGTTCAGAGATTTCTACAAGCAGTCCCCACGAACTACTCGGTATGAGACTCTCCTGAAGGAAGAGAGTTGATCAACCATGGCGTGTCAATTGAAAAATGTCCGTTGAAGTTGATGCCATCGAATTCCTTAAAGGAGAATCTATGATGTATGAATCGCTGCAAAAGAAGAATGTTAAGGCAAATGCTTTTCAGAAATCAAATGAAAAACAAATGTATTCATTTGATATCGAAAAAGCAAAAATGTCATCTTCAATTGGTTATTCTAGAAAGGTCGAATTAAGATCAAGGTTGAGTATATGCTGCTTAAGACAGATCAACGGAAATCTAGAAGCTATTGTAAATGACATAGGTCTTTCACGCACGCTACATGAGATTGCTTGACTTTTAGAAATCTAAACCAAGATCATATTGAGTCGAAAGATTTATGTTTTCCGAACGTTGAATAGTTTATGATAATCCTTTCGAAGCCGTTTACGACGTGTGTTCATTTAATGTTAATTGTGTCGTTGCTTCGCATGATGAGAATATTCGTGGGGAATCATACATCGGGTAACAAAGGAATCTTGAAGTGCCCCATAGAACTGAATACAAACATTTGTCGCCAATGAGGAATCTTTTATTAGATCGCTAACCTGTCGATGGCATATGGTCTCATCCCATCCCACCTATCGTTGTTTCGTATTTCAGAAGTTTTTGTAAAACCATTGAATTTGTTGAGTGATATGACATAAGAGAACTCGAGGAGGTGACCATTAGAATATCAGGCATCTTCTCCTGTTAACTACGAATTACAAATTTTCCATTTCTTACGTTTTCAAATTTTACCAGTAAAAATTGGAAACTGCAAGAGAAGTTTTAGGATATTTCCATTTTCATATTTTAACATTTTCATTATGAAATAAATTATACGCCCCCTTAAATTGTTTTGTAACATAGCTCATAAAAGATGGCCGAATTTTATGGCATTCACGAGGTCGTGCTCATTTCTATAAAAGGGGTTGAGACTGATGTTCATCGAGTTTAAGAAAAGGGGTTGAGATAGGGTTTTTACCTTTCCTCGCAATTCATGTGGATAAGCTTCCTGATTCAAGGAAAAAGGCTTGATTTTGATCGTAAAAAAAAAAAAGGAAATTGTTTCATTTCGCTAATAGTCATAATTTCCGTGATTCGTGTCCGGAAGAGTAGCCAACCCAGTGGGTGGCATTGCCTTATGCCAACATTCAACCAGTGATTACAAGGCACTCGGACGAGGCGAGGCGAGGAGGCCTCGCCTATTTTGGCCTATTTTGGCCTAGGGCGGGCGACGAGGAAAAAGCGCTGCCTAGGCACTCGCCTCGCCCAAGGCGCTCGGGCGCTCATGCGCTAGAAAGGCGTTACTCCACCCAAAACACAAATAAAAGGGCCCCCAACCGAAGCTTCTTTTCTCTCCCCACTTCAACCCTAGTCGCGCCCTCAGCCCCCTCTCTCTGTCCCAGCCGTCCCCCTCCCCACCCAAACCCTAGCCGCGCCCCTCAGCCCCCATCTCTCTCCCAGCCACCCTCAGTCCCTCATCAGCCCCCCGCACCAAGGCCATGGCCAGCCCCCGCAGGAAATCCCCCTAACATTATTAATCTTTATCACAGCGATGGTGAGTGGTGGTGGGGGGTGAAAAGGACAGGTGGTTTAAAGTTAAACACCAAAAAGGGGACCGACCGATGCTGATTTTCCAACCATTTTTCTCTTCCCCCTTTCCTTCGAGCTCTGGTCTGGTTGCCGATTGAGTGAGGCTGAAAGAGGGAATTTTTGCAAGGATTTTTAACGGAGGGATTGAGTGAGGTGGATCGTGGATGATGATGCTTTTTGATGATCCGCTAGTTTATTTTTTAGTTATTCGAAAGTAATGCGAATTGTATGTTTTAAACCTTGAAATTGCCTTATTAATTTAAAAAGATATTTATATTTGGCATTTTAATTCTATAGTCTATACATTGGTGCCTTAAAGCCTAGAGCCTAACGCCTCGCCTGGCGCCTTCACCTCATGCGATGAGAGGCCTTCTCGCCTTGGTGGTGCCTTAACGCCTTGAAATCACTGCATTCAACAAAGAAATTTCAAGATTATGGTGGCATCTCGATTTTGGTAGAGCTTTTTTTTTGGCGATGGCGGTGAAGAAAATGTCATGGAGGTCGATGTTATCGAGCTGTTACAGGTCACCATTAGAGGGGGAGGTCGCAGGCACCATGGAGGAGGATGAAGAGTAGAAGCTGAAGAACCACGGGACGAGGCGTTCCGGTTAGGATTCGAGTACCTTCCTTTAATCGAATTATACCAGCATTATATGTGAATTATACGATTGCCGAACGTAAATTAAAATACATCAATCGCATATAGTTTTCGAGGTGTATAAGTTGTGAATAGGTCTTCTCCCCCTTCTTCTAGCCATCATAGTAACATTTTTCTTTCGACTCAATCCATCAACGGAGTAAAAATACGATAAGGTTTTTATCGAGCCGTCACTTACATCAATAAAATGAGAGATGTGCGAAGTCCAAATAATCATAGTGATCGCATAACTAAAGTGGACTTACCATGTATTGTCTTTTGTTTAGCCCGTTTTATTAAACTTGAATCAATAGGAAAACTAAAATAAAAATAAATCCTTTATAAAAAAAATTATTATAATTAATAGTAGCCCAATATAAAATATTTCTCACATTCTCCCACTCATAACATCCTAAATTAAATAATAAAAAATTATGCTGTAACATGAGTGTGGTCAACACTCCGACAACATCTCAAAATAACCCTGACTAACAAGGCCATCTAATACCGGACTATAATCATCGTACGTAGTATAATAATCGATACAGGATAATCATAATCACAAATACAAAGCAATAGTGTCGTCGCGAGTCAATGCGATGGTGTGGTTGAAATCACATCCCTGCGCAGTCAACTTGATTAGTTGACATATATCCTCTTTTGCAGCTAAGGATAACTGAGGAGGAGGCAAGAAAACTGAATGAATTACTCCAAGCCTGCTTGATCGTTGAAGAAAACTTACAGGAAGCAAAGAGAGTTTGCGTGCAAGGCTAAAGAGGAGAGGAAAAGAAACAGTTCCTCTACCAATGCAAGGAACGACAATGTCATGAGGATGAGACATCGCACTACTCTGGAGACACAATCATATTGGAAAGCAATTGGGAAGAGCCTGGTTCGAGTAAGGCCAGAGCGTGGCTTCAGAGTGAATTTGGTCTGGTACATGGGGATACAGTAGATGAAGAACCCCTAATAGGTGACACCTTGACTCCCACGCACTCATGGATTTTGGGTAGCAACAATTCCTCTCCATGATGAATCGTATATCTACGGACACTTTGGAAGACAACTAATGGAAGGAAGCCGGTGATGACCAACATGCCGTGGGATATCAATTCATCTAGCAGCACTCTTCCATCATCACCTCCCAGTCCACATGAGAAGCCTAGCTGGAGTGACTTTTGATGTAGTTGATGGAGGAATAGGGAATCCCCATTATGAATTGTCCAGGTCCAAGGCCAGGGTAACACTGCATGTCAATCCCTATCCAGGATCTTGCAGTGATAAATTCTTCGCAGTCCGCGGTACTTGAGTATCCAATGGAAACGTTGTAGGAGGATCCTCTCTTTGTTCTCTAAAATCCGCTCACAACGAAGAATAGATCGCTGCCAGATCCTGGCTAGGGATCCAGATGCAGTCTTACCCTTAGCCTTGGACCCCCCAAGGCTGCTTTATATCACCTTCTACTTCTCTCATTATCATCCATGGCAAATAAAGCGTATCATTACGCCTTCTCCTGCCCCTCTTTTATGCGCAATCAAAGGCCATGTTTTGTTGTCAAAGGGATATTTTCAATTTCGGGCAGATCAAGTCCTACGACGCTTTGACCCCTGGGTCCGTTAAGAAATTGCCCATCCCTGGAATCGGGCCATCCGTAATACAAGAGATAAAGGATGGCAAGATGAATTTATTACTTAAAATACATAATTGATGGACATACGATGCACTCCCCAGTAGCGAATTCATTCTACTACAATAAATCGCTGCACGGAGTAACGACTTTTTTTCTACAATTATAGTCACTGATTCAATATACCGCTGTAGTCCAACTCTGAAACTCACCAGCGTAAGTTTTTTTTAAATATAAACGTACAATATAATTATTTGAAAAACTATTATTATCATGCATTATCGAATTAAGCCGCAACTTTCATCTATAAATATAATCATTACTTCGGGTCCACCTACTCTTAAACTTACCGGAGTAAGTTTTTTTAAATATTAATTGTGATAATTCAAAAGAATTAAAGAACTAATTCGTAAGTTGAAAATTGTAATAATAACATGGGAGGAGGGGGTGTGAAGAGGAGTTTTGTATGAAAATACGGTTAGTTTTAAAAAAGTTTATAAAATACGATCCGAGTTTCGTAAAATACAGTTTTAACATCGAACGCAAAGACCCGCCCCTTTAATAAATAAATAAGGAGCGGGTTTTTAGCCGAATTGGTAAAAGTATTACGAAACTTGCGAGACATTTTGGGTTCGAATCCTAATGGCATTAACTAAGCCAGACAAAATCCGCCTTTTGTTAAAGGGTTTTTTTCAAAATGGGACTCGAACCGTATTTAATAAAATTTTTAAAATTAACCGTATTTAATAAAATTATTAAAATTAACCGTATTTTCGTACAAAATTCTCAATTACAGTCATAATTCTCTTAGACGATTTTTGGGTTCGAATCCTAATGACATCAACTAAGTCGGACAAAATCCGCCTTTTGTTAATGGTTTTTTTTTTTAAATAGGACTCGAATCGTATTTAATAAATTGTTTTAAAATTACGTATTTTCGTACGAAATTATCAATTACAGTCCCAATTCTCTTGGGCGATTACTCCTGTTCAATCTGCTTCTGCTTGGTCTCTCTGCCGTATCATCGATTTTGTTCCCACAGGGAAGAAAAACCCTAGACATTGTTACCGAATTAGGGCAAGACTCTATTTCTGGGATTAGGTTCTTCGTTGGTACGGTTTGATGTGCCCAGGGCTCGGTTGATTTTCTATTTCCCCACCCCTGTTTTTGCATTCTTTCATTTTGGGGCTTCTTCCCTCCCGTCCTTTGGGATTACCCTTTTTCGTTTTTCCGTTTCGGGTGCATGTATTTTCGTCGTTGGTAATTCGTTTTAGGGTTTTAGTTCGGGTGATCAGGAGAAGTGAGCTGTTTGTTGTGGTGGGGATGAGTTCCTTCTCTATAACTAGGAAGAAGACCCCTTTTCAGAAGCATCGAGAGGAGGAAGAAGCTAAGAAGAAGGCATGTGGTTCCCCTCATTTTCAATTTTGATCTACCCTATTACCCTCCGGTCTTTCCTTTTTCCGTTTGGGTTTGATCCTTGCTCATTGCATCTGTTTTTGTTGTGTGTGGCGCTTTTAACAGAGAGCTGAAGATGAGACGGCTCGGTTGTATGCTGAGTTCGTGGAGTCTTTTCAGGGGGATAATACTCCCGGCTCTAAGCCCTTTGTCCGAGGTGGAACTATCAACCCAAGTGACAAGCCGAAGAATGATTCTGAAGGTCCGTACAATCTTCAATCACATGATTTTCGTTATCATCTTCCTGAGATTGTTTTCTTACTTTTTATTTTTTGTTTTCCCATCGATTGATTCCTGCATTATGGCTGAATATGAGTGTCTTTCTGTTATTAATGGGATAAATTAATAAAAGTATGGACCTTTTTATTCATTCCCGGATGGCAGGTGAAAAGTCCAAAGATGGGATGTCTGGTTCAAAGAAGGGAAGTAGGTAAATGAGTACTTTTTAAATTGTGTTGTGATGCTCCACTGGTCGAGGCATTGTAAGTGGAAAGGAGATATCAATTTTGGCATCTAGGTCCTGCATGATATAGATTGTAAACCAGAGACTAAATTTTGGTTAAAAGTCCCTCAAAACTTTGTTCTAGTTTTAATTGTTTCTCATATTTGGTTCTGGATGGGAACCAGAAAAGCTGAGCACTCTGAATCATGTTAATATGCTTCCCTTTCCAATTTTTTGTTTCACTTCATTCCATTATCTTTTGTGTCAGCTCTTCATGTTACCCATTTGACTCATCCATATTTGTCTTTGCATGATGGTTTGGGGTGTTCAACATCTTTTTTCTTTCTTTGACATGGTAATTAGTCCCATACAGTTAAGTGGGTTTATATGAAGCCAATATTATCTTTAAGGGACTCATTAGGTGGTGTGAGACTCTGTACACTGCTCTCATCAAAAGGGTATGGGGGAGGGGAAAAGTACTGGGGATGGTGACAATTTTCTTTTTCAGTAAGAAGAGATACCACATACAATTTTGCTCAATGGCATAAGAGTATACATATGGCCAGCTATATGTTGTGGACGTCAAAGGGATCTAATGTTATTCTTTTTTGGTGACATACAAGAGAGGAATTTCAAACTTTCGTGATCACTTTAGTGAAACGTCCTGTAGTATCTCAATCTCTTTCCGCAGTACACGACGTACACCATCTTAAAGTTTACCCTTTTTTGGAGGATTTTTTTATCGTCAGTTATAATCTTGCTTACTGATTACTACCTTTTTCTGCATGAGCCTTATTTTAATTCAAATATTTTCACTTAAAAAAGCAGCTAGTATACTTTGATTAAATAAGATTCGATTATCGAAATAAAATGATTCAAGTCAGTGAGGCAGCAGTGATGTTTCAGCTAATAATTTCCTGCTCTTTTCCTTGTGTAATGATGAATTTATTAAAACGATCTGAGTCTGAATATTTGAGCTTCCTCCCTGTCCAACTGGATTTTCTCATAAACATGTAAACTGTTAACTATTATGATGTAATATAATATATATCCTGCACAAATTCTCCATTTAGTTATGGTGGCACTTATTTCCTTTGGTCACAGTCTATTTGCTAGTATAAAAGTGAAGACTCTTGTGCATATTTCGCTTATGGTATTTCAATTAACGATGCGAGGATGCTGTCCTTGTTTTGAGTCAGTGGTGTTTTTTTCTAATTTCTATTTTCTTAATTTTGGTTGACAAACTAAACAAATGGAACTGCAGTTGTATAGCAAGTTTTCAAAGATACAGCTAGTCAGAAGAAATATTGTTTGAGGAAAAGAACGGTTTGACTACCCATGATATCAGTAGTCTTTTGATGAATATGTGTCTTCAACTTTGATTATGCTTCCTGTTTTGTTCCTTTGGAATTTCGTAATGTAACCAACTGGGCCAGCTTTAAAAAGTTAAAATATGATTTTGTTATGGTTCTCTATCTAAGTTCCATATGAAACATGGTCTTATGGTCGCTCTCTCTTTACTTGTGTCACTGTCTGGTTGCTCAGAACTTAGACAATGGAGCTTATTGATTACTGATGGCTTATCAGGTATGTCCCTTCTTTTATTCCACCACCTCTTTCATCGAAAGGAAGGGAACCTGAGAGGAAGGTATGAACTTGTTTGTTGAGTATGTTGTTGCAGGGCTCCAGCAGCTTTGGGTAATGGTTTCCTAAAACTGTTCGGATGTTTGTGGCAGAAGGAAGAGGAGAAGGGGAAAGAGAGGGAGAAAGGGAAGTCTCGGAACATTGATCACTTCATGGAAGAGTTGAAACATGAACAAGAAATGAGGGAGAGAAGACATCAAGAGCGTGAAAGTTGGCGTGATGGTCGGAGTGACAATTCTGTTGTAAGCATGTGTGATGCCTCGACCATATATGCAATTGCTTGAAGAGAACTGTCCTTGAATTTGACATTTCTTGCATATGTGGTATTGTATCTTAGATTGTGTGTGAAAATTGGTAAACATGCCTTTATTTGCAGTTGATTGTCTGAAGTTAGTTATTTGTATTCTCTAGCCTTCCAGCCGATTCGATGAGCTACCAGATGAATTTGATCCGAGTGGAAGGTTTCCTGGATCATTTGATGATGGTGATCCGCAGACGACAAATCTGTATGTTGGAAATCTTTCACTTCAGGTCCGTAACCTTTTAAACCTCCTCTGTGTATGCAAATTGAACTGCTTTGCTGTAATGATTGGCCCAACCTGTGATAGGTCGATGAGAACTTTCTACTACGGACCTTCGGAAGATTTGGACCTATAGCAAGTGTGAAAATAATGTGGCCTAGAACAGAGGAGGAGAAGAGACGCCAGCGGAATTGTGGCTTTGTTGCCTTTATGAACAGAGCTGATGCACAGGCTGCGAAAGATGAAATGCAGGGTAGATACTTGTCCAATCTGGATTGGGAGATGAAGTCTAAATATTTGTCCTTTTAATGTCTTCTGGTAATTGCAATCTGAGCTATCGGAACTGTATTGTAGGCGTTGTTGTTTATGAATATGAACTGAAGATTGGGTGGGGTAAATCCGTTGCGCTTCCCTCACAAGCTCTTCCAGCACCCCCACCTGGGCACATGGCTATCAGGAGTAAGGAGGTTCGCATTCACTTGTCATAAGCTTCTTCTTGTCTTGGCATTAAGCTGTGTAGATATTGGATAAAGCATCAATTTTATTTCTATGTGACAGGGTGCAAATGTTATTTTGTCTGGTCCATCTGGTCCTCCAGTAATTTCGGTTGCTACGCAAAACTCGGAATTGGTAAGTGACATACTTATATGCACACAGTTGTAAGTATTGACTTAAAATGTACGGTCTTATGGACTGCATTTTGTTGAAGGTATTGACTCCAAATGTACCCGACATAACTGTTGTTCCACCAGAGGACGAACACCTCCGACATGTGATTGATACAATGGCCTTGTATATATTGGATGGGGGATGTGCTTTTGAGCAAGCTATTATGGAGAGAGGCCGTGGAAAACCTCTTTTTAGTTTCTTATTTGAGCTAGGCTCTAAGGAGCATACATATTACATATGGAGGCTTTATTCTTTTGCTCAGGTACTAGTTGACATGGCAATGGCTGTATATTGATAAAGTTCAAATCTGCTTGTGTTAATACAACACCATCGTCTAGATTACGTTGAAACCATTTTTACTCTCAGGGTGATACTTTTCAACGGTGGCGCACAGAGCCTTTTATCATGATAACCGGCAGTGGAAGGTATCTCTATACACTGTCACTGAGATTTATATGCAACATCAATGACACTGTTTCTAACTGCTTATTTCATTATTTGTTTATATTAATTAGATGGGTTCCACCTCCTCTGCCAACAGTTAGAAGTCCTGACCATGATAAAGAAACTGGGAGCACCTATGCTGCTGGAAGAAGCAGGGTATTTCATTGTCATTTGTCACTGTATATATTAGAGCAAATATGACTAGATCTTCTAAGAAAATTGCTTCCTTTGGCAGCGTGTGGAACAAGAACGTACTCTAACTGATTCTCAGAGGGACGAGTTTGAGGATATGTTGCGTGCATTGACATTGGAGAGGAGCCTCATAAAAGAAGCTATGGGCTTTGCCTTGGACAATGCTGATGCTGCTGGTGAGGTAATGCTATGAAAGAGTTATTGTTGTTTTTTTTTTTGCCTTTATTATGGGTTTTTTGCATACTTCTGTTCCATTTTATAGTTGCATGTAACTGTCATACTAATGCAGGTTGTTGAGGTTTTAACGGAATCTCTGACACTTAAACAAACGCTTATTCCGACCAAAGTTGCGAGGTTAATGCTTGTTTCAGACATTCTCCACAATAGTAGTGCTCCTGTGAAGAATGCTTCTGCTTACCGCACTAAATTTGAAGCAACGCTTCCTGATGTAATGGAGAGCTTTAATGATTTGTATCGAAGCATAACAGGGAGGATAACTGCTGAGGCCTTAAAGGTAGTTTCTTAAGCACCTGTTTTTTCGAATTTTTGTTATCTGTGATTATTGGTCCATGTTACATGTTTTGCGTTCTTTGGCATGCTCATTTATGCAGGAGCGAGTTTTGAAGGTTTTGCAAGTTTGGTCAGACTGGTTTCTCTTTTCAGATGCTTATGTCAATGGCTTGAGAGCCACTTTTCTTCGGTCCAATAATTCTGGCGTGATTCCTTTCCACTCTTTGTGTGGCGATACACCTGAAATAGAAAAAAATAGTAACCCAGAAGACACCATTGATGGGATCAAAACTACCCAAGATGCTGCTTTAGCTATGGGTAGAGGAGCAGCTATGCAGGAATTGATGTCTCTTCCTCTTGATGAGCTAGAAAGACGCTGCCGACACAATGGGTTATCTCCTGTTGGTGGTAGAGAGATGATGGTTGCTAGATTATTAAGTCTTGAGGAGGCAGAAAAGCAGAGAGGCAATGAATTAGATGAGGAGTTGAAGCGAAAGCAAAGCAATGCAGGCTATAGTCGAGTCTTGAACAGTCGGAGAGAAAATAATTCTGAGCCTGAATCTATGGGATTTACAAGATCAAGTCATTACTCAGAGGGTCCATTTTCAGCAGAGAAAGATTCTGTTATGTTTGATTCAACCATCCCAATCCCACAACCTAAACTAAAAGCATCTTCAAAAAAAGAAAAAAGTGAACTGGTTTTGCCTTCTTCAAAGTGGGCTCGTGAAAATGATGAAGGTGACGATGAACAGGAGAAAGGTTCCAGGGGGCTTGAGTTAAGCTACTCATCATCCGGGAGTGAGAATACTGGAACTGTAGGTGGCACAAATGAAGTTGAGATGGAGACAAAAGGAAACAGCTTTTCATTACATGAAAGCGGAAAAAGTGAAGAGCAAAGGTAATATATTTGGTCATGGATTTTGTTATCTTTTTGTTTGTAAATCTTTGTTCGAAGTTGTCTTGGATTTGAAAAAGATTACAACCTTTATCTTCTGTCATGCATTGGTTTTCTGGTAGAAGGAGGAACCAAAGACAAATGTTTCAAGAATGCACTGCCGCTTTTTTTTTTTTAAATAAATCAGAGGTTTCTGCACCGGCTCCATCGCTGAACTTGTTTTTTCAGCTAATGAATTTGTAGTAACAATCAATCTGAGAAGGGTTCCATGGTTACAAGTTCATGACTACTCATGCCCCATAAAATGTTTGGTTTATTGAGGCACCCTTAACCTTGTTTCTGCAAGTTGAAGGCAAAGTATTCGAGCGTTCCTGTGTTCAATCGTTACAATTCTCATGAAGTCCTTCATAGGTTGTAATCTAGTATTAAGATTCATTGATTTTAATTTGCATTCATTTAGGACATTCCCATGTTTGTGATATACAGGCCAAGTCTTTTTCCAAACCTGAAAAGTTCAGATATTATTTAGTTTTCAAAAGATTTGACCGACATCAAGGTCACCATTAATGGTGCAAACCCTTGGTTTAACGACAAAGTTTTTTCTTCGACAATTGGAGGTCATTACTTGAGTAACTCAAGCAACCTCTTTGCAAATATTTTCTAATGTAAGGCTGTGTACATACTCTTTCCTTATTCACAGGAGCTCTTGGTCCACTTGTGGTCTCTCTCATTCTCAAATTTGTAAAATGTTTGTGTGCTATTCTAGTATTGTCATAAGGGGGTTTAACCTTTATATATTTTCTACAGGCAAAAACTGAGGCGCCTGGAGGTTGCTCTTATTGAATATCGTGAATCACTGGAGGAGCGGGGCATCAAGAGTGTGGAAGAGATTGACAAGAAAGTTGCAGCTCATAGGAAGCGGCTAGAATCTGAGTATGGATTATCCAGTTCTAAGGATGATACAATGGCTAACCGTAAGTGTGTTTTTGAGATTGGGTCTGATTGACTTATATCTTCTTTTATTAGAGGCTACATCTTCCTCAATGGCAGTGAACAAGGCAAAGCTCATATGAGTTCCCACATAGATCCTTGGAATTCCTTTTGCCTGTGGCTTTCCTCCTCAAAAAGTATTCTAGGATTGTAGCCTATGGCACTATGCTTTCTGCACCCTATCTAAAATAGATGCATACATGAATATTATGTAATTATCTGTCAAGGCAAATTTCTTGTTTCCCTGACGGTTTTATTGGTTGGACCGTACACTTAGCGTTTATTATGTTGTGCTGTTCTTACCATAGGGAGATCTTCTTCTGAGAGGAAGGACAGAAGAGACGACCACCGCGAGGGTTCTAGAAAGCGTCATCGTAGCAGAAGCCGCAGTATTAGTCCACCGCGAAGAGGATTGAATCGGGATAAGGAAAGGGAAAATGAGTTGAGCAAAGAGTATGGGATGAACCAAGGGAGAAGTCATCAGTTGGACGGGGAAAGGAGTAGAGACAGGGATCGCAGGAGCAAAGAAATGGATGATTATGAAAGGGACAGAAGTAGGGACAGAGACAGGGAACGAAGACGGTGAGCATAATGGTTTCAGGTTACCTCGAGGTAAGTTGTTTTGCTAGCATGATCACAGGAGCTTAGCATGGGGACCTAGATGTCACGCTGCTGGGGGTATTGAAAACCAAAAAGCCAAGGTACAGGGGTTGTAGACGATTCACGTCTTGTAGGGTCCTGGTGGCACAGGGTTGCTCCTTTTAATCATGTTTGTTTGTTAGAGAGTGCAGAGGGGATTCAGTTGACGTTGGACCTGGAAAGGTTGATGTGAAATTTTCGTTGTGTAGTCTTGATTTTTTTTTTTTTTTATACAAGAGAGAAGCATTTGGACTCTCGTTTGGGTACTAATAGGAATTATCTTGATGATCTGGGAAAAGATGGTATGAGTATGAGATGAGGTCTCAGTTCTTGATGTGGGGATTGGATAGCGTGGAATTGTTATTTAAGCTATCCAAAACGAAAGTAACAAAATGGGTTATAGATTATTTATTTTTAGCTATGTATGGTGGGAAAATATTTGCTTAAATTTTTTTTTTTAAATCTGGATTTAATTTCTTATTTTAGGGAGTTTATAAAAAGGTTAATTTTTTTTTATGTAAACCGTCCAAGACTTATTTTGAGGAGAACATTGGCAACTGGTTCTTCCATTGATTCCATCATGGGAACGTCTATGGATAGGATTGGCAACCTGTGAGCCACACCTCCAATGCTTCTGATCTAGTTTCAGGTGTGGCGATATTCCGCGCCGCTGCGGCCGCGCACATGGAGAGTCAATTCTTCTTCTAGCAGCAATTCTTCCGTCTAAAACATGGGGGTTTTCATAGCCCTCCAGAGGACTTTGATCTATTCCTAAGCCTCTTTCTAGGAAGACAAGTACGGCGGGTTCATGTGGAAAGGGAACTAACTCCAAGTGCCAGTTGAGTTTCCTTAACGTCTTCCTTATCAGAGAGTGCTCGAAGCGTTTATCTTTAAATGGACTGTTGCTTTGATCAATAAAGTTTCTGGTCGGACCCCAGCTGCTTCTCCCGCACTGTGAAAAGATGTAGACACAAAACAAGTCTGTTCTCCAGTGTTTTTTAGATACCTTCAATTATCCTAAATGAACAACTCATGGGGCATCCTTCCTCCTGTTGCTGATAACTTGCTACTTTTTACCAGAAGCCCCCACCCTTGATCAGTCAGGAATCATCCAACAGCAGAAGGAATGTTTGTCACTACGGCTGTCCTCCTCCGCTAGGATTGTCAAATCAAGGGAAGGGAGACATCTGCTCTACTCCGGCAAACCAACAAAGCCACCAGATCAAGGGGCTCAGGCCCAAGTCCAACAACATCCACATTAATCCCAGAAAGAGGGCTTTCAGAGAGAGGGAGGGCACAGCAGCGAGGGGGAATCGGACCAACAGCCAGCCGCCAAGGGAGAGAGAAGATGGGGAAGGAGGAGACACCTTCAGAGGGATGGAGCGGGGAGATGACCCCTTACTTTGTCGGCCTCCTCGTCGCTGCTCACGTCATCGCCCTGGTAACCTCCCCCCCTTCCCCTTTCCCCTTTTTTGGGCTAGAAAAAGGTAAGAGTTTCGCTCTTCTTCTGCTGATCACGTGTTCCCTTCATTTGATTGGAGGAGGTGTACTGGATGTTCCGACTGGCAACTGACAAGCCGCATCATCCTAGGATGATGATGAGGAGGAAGACCCATTGAATTGTTTTGGCACATTATTCTTCTGCATTTTTTTTTTACAAATATGAGATGATGATCAGTCGACAAGCCAAAATGTATGATCCATCAATTGGAACTTTCTTTTCCTTTTTTTGTTAGTTCAATTCAATGTTATAAAGGAAGGTTGGTTTTGTTAGAAGAATATTCTAAATAATAAAATTTTATTCTATTTAATTATTTAATAAAAAAAAGGGCACAAGGAAGGATTCTCCCTCCTCATCCTCCTCCTTTCATCTTATTTACATGGTCTATGCACAGCCATTGGCTTGGAACCCCAGCCTCCCTCCCACCAGGTCGTACACCACCTCGTACTTCTTCTGTTGTACGTTCCCAAATATCAGCACCTCGTTGTCGTCGCTGTTCCCTGCAAACGCCAGGCATACCTGCGACATGCTTGCCGCGTACAGTATCCCTGAGGAGTCCAAGTCCAAGTACGCCCCCCCTCCCAACCAGAATCCCACCTTGGGTATCGTCACTGTCGGGTACTTGGTGAAGTCGTAGCAGGTGTCCAGTATGGACAGGGCTGGAGCTTTCGGGTACTTGGTCATGAGCTGCTGGAACTCACTCCTCAGGGCATTGTATGCTGTAGGGGGCAGGCGTGTGATCACTGTGCCCGAGTCAATTATTCCTTCCGCGTTTGAGAATACGGAGACTGGAATTGGTAGCTTCTTCCCACCTACGCTGATTCCCAGGATGCTGATGCCGTAGAAAGACGCTCCCTGGGAGATTGTTTTCAGTGGTGTGAACTGGGCCACGGAGGATGAGCCTTTCCCAAAGGTCAGGTGTCCTGTCGAGCTATCGGAGGGCGGCAGGCAGTAAGAGAAGTACTTCCCATACTTTGACGCGGTCTGTTCCACGATAGAGAGTTTGTCACGACCGAGCCCGAGCAGTCCTGCTGCTCCACCAAAGAGGCCACGATTGTTCTGGCCACACCCAAATAGGAAATTGTTGAAGGAGTCGGTGGTCGTCAGGGACAGTTTTTCACTTCCGAAGAATCCGACAGAGTAGGAGGAATCCCCGTACTGGATGCCATAAACACAGGTAGACACGGAGCATCCCGGAGTGCTCCCTAAAAGGAGAAATCGGATAAGATCGACAAGGGAATCAGCCAGAGCCTAAGAGGCCTCCACGAGATGATTATTGGTACTACTAGAAAGGTTACCGGTGGCAGAAACGAGTTGAGAGCAGGCTGCTGAGCTGCAGCTGATGTTGGTGTAAGAGGTGGAAAGGGAAGGGTCAAAGGTCGGGTCCTGCTGCTTGTAGCAGTATCTCGCGCATGGCTGGCATTGAGTCCAGGTGAGGTCGCTTCCCGTGTCGAAGATGAGCGTGAGATCCTTCTTGGGAGTGCCAAGGCCGACTGTAACAACATAGTTGCCTGTTCCAACAGTGCTACCTGGTTTCGCAGGGAGATCGGCCTTGGAATCTTCCAGGGTAGAAGGCCCAGGTTTCTGGCCTGAGATACGAGCTACGATGGAATTTACACGCAATTCATCCCGGTTGAGGATCTGGTCAGGCGTGGGTGGTTTCACTTTTGGAGAGGCCAGCGGAGAGCAGGGGCCATGCCTGGGAAGGACCTTGAGGGAGGACCTCTCGACGTCAACTGTGAAGATGAACAATTAAGTTCCAACCAAGAAGCAGGGTTAATAAAAACATGGATAGAAAGATACAAAGGACACGAGAGTGTTGGGGTTAGCACCAACGAGGGGATGATATGAGATGAAATATCATATGAGTGAACATATGAGGAGGAGGATGGGGAAGCGTTTTCGGACAACCACCTTCGGTGTTGGTGTTGGTGTTGGGATGGAGGAGGGAGGAGGTGCAAGAGGTGGCAGGAAACAAAGAGCTCACTTGGATGTCATGGAAGTTGTCTTCTAGGGTGATGCTTCCCCCTAAGAGAACAAGGCTGCTCAAGCTCAACACTAAATTTGTTGCCAACAGGAGGAGGTTGCTACTATGACCACGATTCGCCATGCCTTTCTGCTTCCTTTTTTCTTTGGCTTTGGCCCCCTTTTTATAAATCAGGGAACTTATGCATGATGATGCTTCTCTCTAAACCACCTCTACTTTCGTTAATTCCAAAAATTACTTCTTCCTCATAGCTTCGTGCTCACACCTTCTACTTGGCTGTATTATTTCCCTCACGCTAACTTCTTGTTGTTGTTTTAGAATCCCCTATTTGGCTGGTTTTGCATTTTGCGTGCTTTCATTACTAAATATTATCAAATTGAAGGGAAACACGAAAATATATCCCCTAATATTATGATTAGGGGCACCTGGTCTTTCTCGACAAGTTGTAGGATTTATGACTTTGTAGTCTGAATGGAAGATTATTTTAGTCTTGCAAAAAAAAAAATGACACCCACCCCACTTACATAACTTTTGTGGAATTCTCTAGAAGAGAAGGAAGCGCAAACCACATAGAAAAACGACATTCCACCACGTATGTCGTCGTCCTGTCCTCTTAAAGGTGCTTTTCATGGACCCTCCTCCTAGAATTCTGTGGGCTTCCTCTCGCTATCATTGCCAGCAAAGTTGGACTTAAAGCGTGTGTTGGGGGGGGGGGGTGGACCCTTCCACTATATATTCTCCTAAACCAATCAAAAACTTCTCCAGGAATCTTGCGTTCCCATCATTCTTAATCATTTGTGAGAATAGAGTTGGGAATTCAACCCGTTCACAATGAGGAGATGAAGAAGAGGGAAGAAAGAAAAAGGGTAGGAATTGGGTGTTTTCTCGCCACTCCACTGTTTGTTCCATTCGATCACGCATGATTTGCTTTGTCCAGTCCTGCAATTAATATGAAATGGAGAAAGGATGGAGGAAATGTTAAGTTACAGAGTTTATTAAATCTAAAAAAGATCAGATCAAGACAAGACAAGACAGGTCCTTGTTTTTTTCCAATCATTTGGAGGGGATGTAAATGAGAAAAACAAACCAAGGTTGGCCTACCTGCCGAATGAATGATATGATGAATGGGTTAAGTCAATCCAACGAAGAAGATGACGTATTTTTCCTTTCATTGATCAATTATTTAATGACATAAGGAAAGGATCCCTTTTCTGATTCGTCCTCTGTAATGGCAAGGCAATAATTACACTTGCGTTTTAACTCGATTCCACTTTCCGGTTTGGGTGAGGGAGGGAGGGGGGCTATAGTGGTCCGCTTCTACGTACTACGGCTTCCAACTCATGATAATATATTGTAATATTTCGTATATTACTTAGAATCGGGTATTACAAGTAATTCTGTTAATTTCGTAGGTAACTTCGAATCTTACGGATATTAGAAAGAATGATGGATGAATTTTTACGGAGCTACGTCGGAGTTTCGTGCAGCTAGCTGCGCAAAAGATTCGTACAGCTGTGCAAGAATGCACGAACCTAAATGAATAGAGATGGAAAACCCAATAGAGACTTGATACAGCTACATCATATTCTAGTACAACTGCAAGTTGGAGGAAATATTTTATTTCTAAAATTTTCTCCATCTTTCAAATTTTTCAAGATCTTGTAGGGTTGCAACTCCTTGAGGAATAAAAGGAAGACTTGATCTCTCAGGAAGGGGTCCTTGGACACCCGATCACACCAGGATAGAGACAATGACAATTCAGAGAAGCTTTAGGCAATATCTATGTTTTCTATTTCTGCTTTAGTTTTTACTTTCATCACGAACTAAATCTTTCTTTTAGGATTGTGATGAACTCGATTGTATAATTGCTCTCTTAGTGAATTCTTTTGGACTATCTCGTTTTGTGTTCTGTTTATTTACTTCACTTGTTCTTAATGCTTGTGTGCATGTGGCCGACATTTGTTTGATTGTTTGTGCTTGAGTGCTCGATAAAAGAACTGAAGAAGTAGGGGAAAAAATAGCCTGGTTTGCATAATGAGAGCACACATACTTAAGGTGATATAAAGATATACATCACAGTCAACCAAAAGAGATCAAAACTTAACGCATTTAATTAGCAGTGAGCCTAGAGATAAGAATTGATTATTTAGGTAGTTTGGTAGACCTCGAGAGGACCACGATAACTTAGTATTTCGGTTAGTAAACGAACGCGGAATTGAGATAGAAAGAGGGGAGACACGAAACAGTGACGAAACAAGTGAGTGATTCATAGTCCTAGTCTTTCTATCATTGATTAATTCACTTTGCTTTTGCTTTATAACTTATTGTTTTTGTTATCATTATTTGCTCTAGTAGTAGTCGTTCTCTCAATACCGTTGGTTCGACTTTGAAAAAGTTGGAACTGAACGGTAGGGTTTCCAGTATCAATTCCTCTTGGAACGACTCTAATCATTCTATATTATTTGATGCGACCCGTGCACTCATACTCCATCAATTGCTACGCCAAGTGCAGATCTAACCAAACTGACTTAAGTTTAAAAAGATAGCCAACTCCCACTACTTAATTAACATCCCAAAACACACCACCAGAAAAGGCTTCGTCACCTGTTGAAGGAGGAACAAGATCGCCTCACTTCCCCTGCATCCCCTGTTTTCACTTTAATTGAAGTGAGCTTTCTGAATGACTCGACCCAACTTGAGAAGAACCTTTCCTGGCTTGTCGCGAAATCCTCAACCATGTTCTTGGTCCTCTCATCCTCCACAAGGGCTGAATCTGACTGGAATAGCCCTTTGTGGACTACTAGGTTCTTGTAATACTGATTATCAAAGGATAATGAAGTTTGAGGATCGTTACTGACTAATGCAGAAGAGAGGTCACCACCCGCCAGGCATTCTCTCATGAGCTCCTCGCCATATAATTTGTCGAGGGAGGGATCGATTCCTGTCAACCTTCCCCGGGAATCTTCTTTGAACCGATCCCTAACCGTGCTGCAATGAGCTGTTCCTATGGTGTGAGCACCTGCCATCAAATCAATCCTTCTTCAGCCGCAATTACTAACTTCCAATCTGTGACGTTTGTTCAACCAAAAAGATGTAACCATCATGTCCAGACCTGACAATGTAACGAGGTCATTCACTGATAGTCCTTTCGAAGAAAACAGCTTAGTCATCGCATCAATGGAGAAGGTTGTGTCTGCCATGTTAGATCTCACATTTGACGCTGCGGAAAATCTGCCATCTCTCCTGCCTGTTGCAATTCGGACTTGCGGTCCACCTGTCTGCAGCCATGTATTCACGATGAGGGCCAAATGCATGCGATTCCATGCACTGAATGAAGGTAAAATAATACATATACGGAAGGGATGCCCCATTACCATTTCGACAGCATCTCTTGCAGCTATTGCAATGATGTCGGCACAAGAAACAATGCCGGGACAGAATATCTCCAGCACTCTCTTCACCGAATCTATCACGGAGAAACCTCCCAGTGATAAGTTGGCTGGATCGCTTCCCTCTGTGCCGTTTCCTTTCAGGAGAATGGATGCATCACATCCCTGATCAAATCAATTATGTCAAACAGGACCTATTGTTGATGACGGGCAACGTGATATGTTTGCCCCCTAAACCCCAAGAAGAGTCGCCAACAATCAAATTACGCGACCATCATGAGAAGCTCAATTTTTGGATGCCGGCCGAAGATGCTCGAATATTGTTTCTCCTAATCTATTGAGCTCCCGGGTGATTTTCTCTAATAAAAGAACTATCTTGGGACCACCACCAAGCAATTAGCTGTACTAGTCTGGGAAGTGAGAATGGCAAAAGAGGACTCACCTCTACGATTATGCTGTACTAGTCTGGTGAGTGAGAATGTCAAAAGAGGACTCACCTCCACGAAGCAATCGTGAAACACCAAGCGGAGTAGCTTTCCTGGTATGCTGGGGTCATTCAAGGAAGCTGACTGCACTGTGTTCCTGATGATGAACTCGGCCGATGGACATGAGGCCGCATAGAAGTCGAAAGTAAGCTGGGCAACGGAAGAATTGAAGGTTGCCAAGTCGAAGATGAGAAGAATGAGGAAACCCAACAGACTATCCTTCCGATATTTCCCCATCAAAACTCTATCACAGAGAGTCGTTCAACCATAACAATTTAAAACTACTCCCAGAAGGAACGAGATGGGGGGGGGGGGGGGGGGGGGGGGGTTTGAAAGAAGCAACTCAGGCGCTGCTTTGAATGAATTCGAAATGGTGCATTAACTCGGGAGTAGCAAGCAAATACACATGAAAAGGAAGAAGAAATGGAGTCAAATGTGGAGCATTTAAGACCATCATCTGTTGGGCAATTTGACCAGTTGGCTTGAATGCTGTCTGTCCTGCTTAACTCCAGGAAGCAACTGTCAGGTCTCTCTAGAGAGAGAGACAGAAGCTCTGTCTATGACAGCAGACAACTTCATAATTGCACTTGTCTCTTAGAACACACCCACTTCATAAAAAGACTGAAACCAGTCCCCCACCGAAGGGGTCTACCCTAATACTCCCTTAAAAAAATTAGTGTTAGCTAGCGGACCAACTAAATTACAGCATTCGCAAAGTACACACCATTATCCAGCACCCTTGCTGCTCGCCCCACAGATCATGATTCAATCTTCTTCATATTCTCCGGATTCGTCAACATCATCAATGGGGATTTCCTCAGTATTATGATCAATGACACCTGGAATCAACAGGCGCCCTGAATAAGTGGCTTATTACTGCAAACCATTACAAGTCATTCCCTATCCCTCACAATATTGGAAAGAAAAGACTGACTTGACGATCATATCAATGTCAGAATCTAAGTGGCTTGAAGAGCGACGCTGTTTAAAGGTTGCAATGCAATCTAAACCATTATCAGGATTCAGCAGTTAGCTCCATACCAGGTTGATCGACGGAAGACATTCTGATGATGGGTTCTCTAGATTCAGATGTGAGATCAAGTAGGTAGGGAAGCTCCAGGAGTTGTAAAAATGAAACAGTCTGGGGGTTCCGGGGAACATCTGACATCAAACAACATGTGCCATTTCAGTAATCAGAAATTTACAAGCATCCCCGTCAAAACAGTCCTATTCTTTCATAAGTCTAAACAGAAGCGACTTCTCAGCCATTCAGAATATAAGTGGGTTTAAAGAGCTGTTGGTATGCTCAATAGAGGTCATAAAGGGATGGCTACAATTATTTCTTAATCAGACAGAGCCAATCCCGAACAATCAGCTTCCACACATTGAAATGGTTCGCTAGGAATCGGATTGGCTACCATATTGTCAATCACAACCATAAAGGAATTACTGAAGAAGTATTATTGAGCTCATAATTCGTACCAGAGGAACCATTAATAGAGGGCTGGGAGGGGATGTGACAAGGCACCGTCCTTACAAATTCGAAAGGTCTGGTACCACGTTCTTGTAATCTGGCTTTGACCCACTCCCGATAATCTTGCATATCCACTTGAAGAGAGCTGCTATGTGAAACAAAATCATGTACTACTCATTCAGCAACATGGATATTTTCTGCCAAGAAAAATTACACAAACAAAAAATGCGGAAATATTTAAAAGAGTACAGACCCATAATCAGCATTCCTAGCAGTCAAAGGAAGAACAGAGTTAAACTTTCGAGTTATTGCCAGCCATTCCTCATCATACATCACCTCATGCATGCCAGGCTCAGAATCAATATCAACAACCTATTGATAGATTATCGCATTAGCTTCCAGATAGAGGCAGGGATACTTAATCATACACGAGCATACACCTGCAAAAATTTTCGGCCAGGCAAACACTTATCAAGTGCAAGGAACTTAGTGAGAGGACCTCCTTCCCCGTGCTGAACAGAAGCAGCAAACTTGCAGTGAAGGTGAGCTGAAAACCAATAAGTTGGCTTCAGTTTCTGAAGCAGCTGGGCAGCAGGTTTACTTCCAAGTGTCCTCTTGAATATCTGCCAAAATGATACAATGAATGATGAGGAAAGTCGATTATCTTAAGTAGAAGAAGCACAAGGAGACAATCGCCAGAAAGAAAATCAGCAACCCCACCCAACATGCTACTTAAAGGAGAGGATGAATAGATTGAGATGAGAAGAAAGTAGCAAGGGTGGTGAGATAACCTCGTTTTTGAAGAAGGGCTTTTGCCGAATAAGTTGGTCAACATCTCCGCCATCCGTAATGCCCAGAGGCCAATCGTGGGAAAGAAAGATGTCGATCGGATCCTCAACTTGCATAAGCTTATGAACGTCATACTCACGGACATGATAAACAGACCTGATAGTGCTGTCATCATAAGGAGGCCTCTCGTGGTGCCCTTTTCCAGGAAAAGGAGCAATTCATCAGTGAGTGATTAGGAAATGGATAGCAATGCATATTTGAAGGAAAAGACAGTTCTCTACCTAAACGGTAATTCCGGGCATTGTATATTCCAGAGAGTCCCCCGATTCGAAGGCTCCCGAACTTGATAACCCCAGCGAAACCCAGGAAATATATGTTGGGAGCAGCCCAACCCCCGTAGTAACTAACAGGAAACAAATTAAAAAAAAAAGAAATAAATACCCCAGAAGATTACAAGGGAGAGGGAAAATGGATGGAGGAAGAAGAAGAAGAGAATTACAGTTCCCAGAGGTAATTAGAGGCCTCGTGGTTACCACCAATGAAGACGGTGGGGAGGGGGGCGAGGGACTGGCCGGAGAAGTACTTCCAGAAGGAGTTGATGGACCTGTACTTTGGGGGAACGTTGAGGCTATCAAGATCACTCAGGTTCCTCACCGACTGGAAGTCCCCGCAGCAGAGGAGGAGGTCTACCTTCACCCCCTCCCTTCTCTCTATGTCCTGCACCGTCCTGTACACGTTGTCCAGGTCTCCATGCATGCACCCTTCCACCGCTATCCTCATCCCCTTGAAATTAGGGCTCTCTTCTTCTTCTTCTTCTTCGTCTTCTTCTTCTTCACCCCCCAACCCCAAGATCAACTAAACAAACGGCCTGGAAGGAAGGCCTAACCTTTGGGCCCTAAATCAAGTCAAGACACTGAATCCCAATCCCTTCTGGACCCGGACTCAGCTGCGGATGACATCCATCGACCAGGCAGTCGTCGTCGACAATTGCGTAAGGGCTGTGGCCAACTAACTACATTATGCTTGTGGAGTAAATGTGATAGCACAGCACGTACATTGATATAAATACATCACACCCCTAAAAACATATATTGAGTTACAATAAATAACCGCAAACTTAAGCCATCTCTTTTCTTTCTCCTTGGTGGCGACTGCATCTGACGCAGATGCCTGAGCTGCTTCAGCCTCTGCCAACTTTCTCATTGCTGCATCATAAACCATCTTTTCTTCCTCGTTCCTCGCGCCCATCTCTTCTAGTTTTTACACTCGGATTCTGGGTTTCTTCACCTCATCATCATAAGCAATAAGATGACTTTTGAACGGAAATACGATTAGTTAAAAAAAATTTGTGAAATACGATTCGAGTTTCGTAAAATACGAATTTACCGTCGAATGGAACTTCTAGTGCCATGCAATTAACACCAAGCTGAGCTGAGCTACCATCGTCGTGGAAAACTACCTGTCCAACTTGCAACTCATCGTTCCATGATTCCAACTCTGCTTCCCTCCAGATGCTGCTTTTATTCTCCGACACTGCCAAAATGCCGGACCCTACTAATGCTGTACGAAGAGTATATAAAACTCAAAGGCCCGTTACAAAATGGGACCCTAAATGTTGGAGTGTGATGGGATTTGGGTTGGCTCTTTCACGGGCTCTTTATGTTGGGGAATTTCCTGTCCTTTGGGTGTATGATTCCACATAATTCAAGAGATAATAGTATTTAAAAATCCATAGCATCTCCAGATTCATATTAGTTAAGTTTTGACTGCCTTTTCATGACCCTGCAGAAACACTTGTCTTTTTTAAAAGTGAAAAAGAAATGGTCAAAAACCCCCCATTTGGTGTAAATCTTATGACAAGAATCACCACTACACTAGCCTTGCATACCAATGGATAAGAAAAGGGAAAAAAAAAACAAGTAACTATAGTTTTTGAGCAGGAAGGAAATACGTTTGTGAAGCCGTATACGGTTTACAAGGCCATCTTTTTAGTAGGGGAAGAAAGGGAAGCCGACCCATGGATTAGATCACTGAAGAACAAAGCATATCAGCTACCCAGAAGAAGTCGAAGGCTTCCCTAACCACTTAGCACGGAATCCTGTTCCTTTGCAATCGGAGCAGCACGTCGATCCCTATTACCACCACCCATAAAGATGATTCAGCCCTCAGTAGCGTTTCCCAAAAGAAATTTATATGGTCATTTACCTTTCCAGTGCAGATCACACAGGTGGTGTTTCTGGAAGGGACCTGGCAAAGCATGTTGTCGCCGAGAATGAAGAATCCTGTGCCTCCGCACCACTTGCACTCAACATGTCCTTTGGTGTCGCAAGAAGAGCACTTGATTGGCCTCGGTTGCTGCGAAAAACACAATCCAAAGAGCCACACAACCTGTCGGTCAGAGTCCAATCATCATCAACTCAAGGGATCGCATAACAAGGAATATGAGGTCAACCCATCTGCGTGGCGATGCTCTTTAACCGGCGAGTAGGACCCAACAAACAACCATTCGAAAACCAACCAGCATGGGCACGGGTTATAATGGAAAGTTAGAGCCAAGGCGAAATAGATATAGCAAGTGTTGTCAGGAAGGCCGTCATATATCAAGGCCTTTTTTTTTTCTCATTTACATCAACGTTAAAGAAAAAAAGAGTCTCTCGGGAATATTCTTAAAGCCAATGGAATTAGGTTAGGTTTGAGCAGGCCAACCTGGGAAATCAACCAGGCCCGATCCATGCGCTTGATGAAATCGGAGGAGCTCTCGGAAGAATCAACCGCAGAAGCTCTGACGCATAGACGAAGGCTCCTCCACCTGGGCATCGGAGGGGAAACGAACCCCCGTGGGATGAGGGAGCAACAATCAGGGGAGGAGGATTTGGGGAGAAAAGGGGCATTCAGAGGACCAACGCAACACAAACCACTGCAGCTGGCCATCTCTTACACTTATGTTTCTTTTTTCTTTATCAACAAAATCGTCTTCTCCTGATTTTGGTGGGGGAGCTTGGGAATGGAGAGGGGGATTGCAATGGGAAGGAAAGAAGAAGATTGGGCCTGAACCCGAAGGTTCAAAGCCCCAACAATGCCTCAAGGGGGCCCCACCGTGTTACTAATACATTTATCTTTTTGACTTCTATTAACAGTAATTAAATGAAAGGAGAGGCGCACCCAGACAGCAACATCCACCCGAGTAGTGGTGTGGAGCCTCCTAAGCTGATGATTTCGGTTTTGATCTCCCTATTATCAACATCTCCTAGGACGTAGAACCCCTCGTTTCCTCTCTCACTCGTCGAACCATAACATGTCCAAACTATCATCGATAGCTTCGGACACATAACAAATGCACGCCCACATATCACCATCCCGCTTGCGTACACGCGTAAGCCCACGAAGATTAGCGACTAGGTAAATCCCTACCATTCGATTCAGAGATATAGTACTTCAAGGATGGTGGCCCGATTCAAGCAATGGGCAATGTCTTTAAGAAATCCAGTGTTGGTGTCAAAGTGCTGCAGAACCTGATCCCGTTGTTGGAAGTCGCTACCCCATTAGTGTGAAACTTCTTTTTCCGTTGCTTTAATTAGTGACTTTAGGATGGTAAGATGAATTCATTACTTGATGTAGCAACTTCATGGGTAATTTATTTTACCATCGCTAATTTATCGTCCTAAAGTCATTATTTAGAGTGACGATTTTCTTTGCAAGCAAAAAAGCTACTTCAAATAGTGACTTTTTGGAGGATGGGCCACCGGTTTTAAAATAAATATAGGGTGTGCGGATATAACTGCGGCTTGTTTATGTGAATCTTTGTCTGCAACTATTCGGGGGGGGGGGGGGGGGGGGTTTTAAACCCACCCCCTGGCCCCTCTATGCATTGGAAGATAAGAGACAACCTCAACCTCGTTATAGCTTCAAAAGAGCAACATTCCGATCACGCCCAGATGTTGACCCCAGATCTCGGTTAAGTTTCCCACACTCCCAACCCCAACCAGCATCGTCATTCTCCAGGATTTGAGAAAGCAAAAGCAAGGCTCACAAGGCATATGCATAACCTCAGTATACAGTTGGACACGGTTACATCTTTTCCTCTATCCAGTTGTGATAAAAACCTCCCATCTTATACATGCATCACCATCACCAGCTACAGGAGTCATTCATTACTTCTCCCAACCAAGACATTTCGTAGTCGCCCCCCCAACCCCAGCCCAAGCCAATTTTCTCAAATTTAGCGGGCCAGTTTCTTCAGATGGTGAAAGGCTCGCTGTTTGATCCACTCCCTGTCGTAAGGGAGATAAGCCTGAATGGAGGGTTCATATCTGCATCAGCCAATTAGAAACAATAAATCATTTTCCTCATGTACGAAGGAAAACCCGCTATTTAGTAAAATCAACTTCACCACCAGCTTTCAGTCCAGATAATGCCAACTGGTCTTAATTAATAAATCTAAAGATGATAATAACTACATAAGGACTAGCACCGAGAACAATCAAGATCAATTATAGCAACACAACAGCTGGCCAAACCAAACACACAAAGAAAATCACATTTCTGATGTTTGCTGAAACAACAATTACATTCATCTGCACCTTGCTTGGCTGGCATGTAACACCACACTCATCGATACGTATAAATTCATTTTTTTACAACACGCATACCAATATACACACAGGGAGGAAGAGCGATTCATACACTAACGCGCTCAAGTCTGTGAGCCCATCCATGAAATTATGGAGATCCGCAACATCATAAGTAATGTTTCTAACAGCAGGATTCAGCTCCTTCAGTTTTCGCTCATATAGTCCACAAAGACCTGCAAAAAACACAACTGCTGAGACATGGACGTAACCAAATAACAAAGAATGTCTCACATATTATCATTAGTTCATTATCGTACAATTTATGTCCAACATTGTGTGCCAGTGCATTGGTACCAAAAGTACTCATCTAACATTATCAGGTAACATTGTGAGACCTCTTTAAAGATGTCATTGCCATATATGTAGCCGTTAGAGGAAAAAAAAATATCAATGAGAAATCAAAAGAAATATGCTCGAGAAAAACAAGACCACCCCCGATGCCCGGCATCTTCCTATCATTCCCCAAATTTTAGCTTCTATATCCAAGATAATGTCATTGTTCTTTGTTTTTACTGATGAACAAAAAGCACAGGTGGGCCAAACTATGCATAAATAAGTTACGTGGCCCGATATGAGAAGGAAAATGGGAAACCCAATCTAAAGCTTCATGCCATTTCTAACAAGAACAGATCGTTTAACTTATCTCGATGGTTAAAGCACGTCCTATAAGTTGCTTGATTATAGACCTATTGCTCATGATCTCAAGAACTAAAACTATCGCACTGTTCCTTCTGAATGGAAACAAGGAGGAAGCTGACTTAGTGACTTATTAAACCGACCGCACTGCTTGTATCTATGCACAAAAAAGGTGAGCGCAGATGTGCAAGTCGCATGCAGAGAACCATCATAGGGACTGGTGTTTGCAAGACATACCATCCATCGCTCGACCAGTGGAATCATAATCCATGAAAGTTCTGGTTGCTTTGCTGTGTGAAGTCTGCATAAGGATGATGGTGTGCTTGTTGGCCTACACATAATAGAATAAAAAGGAATCAATCCTCCCGCACACATCCAAACCAAATAAGAGGCCATTAAACATGATGCAAGCAATGGTAGGGCGGACGGCGCGAATAACAGAAAAGAAGAAGAAGAAGAAGAAGAAGAAGAAGAAGAATGGAGCAAAGCAAATCGAGGAGAAAGGAAGACTCAGTCCACGGCAATCTATGGATCCAAGGAATTAACTGGGATCTGGGGTGGTGGGCGTGGGGGCAGGGAAAACCTAAAACCACCCCCTTGTTTTTGAAATGGAAGAGGGATTCGAGAGTAACAGCGGGGGATTGAAGAGAGGAATGGAAAGGAAAGGAAGGATGTAAAAGAACGCAGATAAGAAGGGAGTTCATTACCATTTGATCTTCCCCCGACGGGAACTGGAAGGGAGGCAGGGGATTATTTCTCTGATTCCACAGCTTCGTCGGAGTCGGGGAACTCTGTAAGTACAACTCTGGGAATGAAAAGGGCACGCAAACTTGAGGACAAATATCAGCCGTTGGATTGGAATTAGATTCTTCCTTTCCTTTTTGAAATATATGGACAAAAATTAGAAGACTTGACTTAAGTCTATAAAAAATGAATTTTACATTTGACTTTTGTGTACAAAATCTCTTCCATATACATAATTATGTGAACAACGGTCCCGATAAAATTTGTAATAGGTCGAAATCGATAATATAGGGTAGACGGGTTCTCGAACAGATATAGTAGATTTTAAATTCTAAATTTTTGACAATACTGATTTCAGGTTCTCACGTCAAAAGATTTTATAATCTGACATAATATAAAAATTAATATATCTGGACAAGAAATATATATCATTATACTATACTTTATAATAATCAATGTTAAATTCATCCTAATTTCCTCAAAACCTAATACTAATTTTTCTCCCAAAAACCAAAACATCGAATTAGTATGTTCATTTTGATGCAATTCTTATTATTTGGCACGAAAGTTTCCAACTCTCCCACCTAAACTACTTCAAGTTGATTAAGTCAACGACCCTAGACGGTACCAATAAAATTTGAAATGATCGAAACTAATACAATAAGTTCGGTGTTAAGATGGTTTTCGAATAGATCGAGTAGATTTTAGATTCTAATTTTTTTACAAGCGGTGGTATTAAGGTTTTAGGTTCTCACATCAGAATCAACTTGAACCTGACGTAATATAATTAATTTATTTGGACAAGAAATTAAAAATTGAAAATTTTATCTATATATTAATTTTAATATATAAATTATCATTATATTATAATAATCATGTTAAATTCATCCCAATTTCCTTAGAACCTGGCACTAATTTTCCTCCCAAAAACCAAAACTTCGAATTAGTTAGTATGTCCATTCAATGCATTTCATGTTCTTTGGCACAAAAGTTTCCAACTCACCCATCTAAACTTCTTCAAAGTGATTAAGTCAACAACCCTGAACGCAGCGAATTACTGAGTTTAACTAGTTACTTAAAATGGTATTCTACATGTTAAACAATTGTATTGTACAATTAAATACGGAAATCGGAACCGGTTTGAGAACCAGTAACAAAAACAACACAATGAGTTTTTTGAGATTATTTGATTCACATTTTATAAATTATAAAAATAAAAAATCAAATAAAAATTATTTGATACCCTGTGAATAACCAAACAAGGCAAATATCCAGTGTAAATGGGCGGGGAAGGTGGGAAGCATGTAAATCAATCAATCGCAAAAAAGTTAAAACAAAAGCACAGAAAATTGCAATTCCCTCTGTGCCTTTCTTCTGTACACGCATTTGTTATGCTAAGCCCTCGTCCTCGTTGTTACTATGATTGTTGCTCACTGGCACTAGCTGCAATCCCTCCTCTTCTCCACCTCCACTCTTCATGTCGTTGCCGCGGGCCTCGGGATCCTTACATGCAGCCTCCTGATCTGGAGGAGCCGCCACCAAAGCCTCGTACTGGTCCGCCCTTGGTATCAAGAATATCAGCCCCAAGGTGGATAGCCTCAACAGGTTCCTTATAAGGATGACCAGCCACAGGTTCCGGAAATCGTTTCTGGTTACATGCATTGCGTGCAGAACCATCCCCCCTCCCCACTTGGAGCTCAGGAACCCCAGGCTGTCTATGCACATGAGCAGAGCGAAGAACGTCCCCTCTATCCCCGAAGGACACAGCCTCGTGCTCAGCACTATCATTGGCATCCACCTGATCCTGCTCACTATCCTCGACACGCACTCCTCTGTTATCACGAAGAACGAATCGGGTATCCCCAGCGCTAGGTTCCACCTCAGCACGAACACAAGGTCCAGCATCCCTGAAAGGCCATAGAGTAGCTGCGCCCAGAAGAGGAGGCTCCTGAAGGGTCGGTTCTTGAGGGTTTTCTGGTAGATGAGGACGCCCACGATGGAGGCAAAAGCGCCGATCGCGTAGATCATCCCCATAAACTCCTGGGAGAATCCAGGGCCAGCCTTGGGGTTGGTGTACCAGTAGAACTGGCCCTCGTGGGGGCTAATGTTGAGGGAGAGGGAGAGGTACATGAAGAGGGAGGGCTTCCACACCTGAGGCCTCTTTATGGTTTCCCACATCCCAATCACCGCAGCTTCCAAATTCTCGAATGCCTGCACGTAAATGAAAAGATCATCGGGCATATACCATCAGTAGCTTTGAAAGTAGAAACTCGTCAGTTTACAACATCACGTGGATATTCACCTAAACCTCATCCCCCAGTTGAAACCCGTCTATGGTTCGCCGTCAAAAGGAATAGTCGCTGGGTCAGAAGTTACAAGTTCGATATTTTTTATAAAGTGGTAACGTGATGGGGGCAACGATCAATAGAAGAGCACCAAGCTAGCACACAAAATCCGGCGGAGAGAGAGGGGAGGCGACCTTCTTCTTCTTCTTCTTCTTCTTCTTGTGGGGATGATGATGACCGGCGTTGTCTGATCTCAGCTCGTATATCACGAATCCAAGCACTATCAACAGAGCCGGAGGAAGCCCCAGTATCCCTAGAGCCCCCTGCAGAATGTTCATTTTCCTTCATAACCCCTACTTTCAAGTAAAATATAAGCGAACGAAACGAGCTTTGCTTACTCCTTTTCTTTTTCTTTAAGAAACAAAATATGTGGAGTGAAATTGAATGGGAAAAGGACAAGTTTAATCCTAAATTGAGCATAGAACCCAACCTGAGCTCCGATATGGTGGACGAAGAACCCGCTGGTGGAGTAACCAATGAGTGCACCCACCGATGAGCAGAACGAGCACAGGCTCTGCATGTCAGGGGCGAACGTGCTCATCGAGATGCTGTTCCTTGCAATGCAGGCGTCGATAGTGACATCGGCCATGGCCAGGCCGGCCGTCAGACCTATCAGGCAAACCAAGGCAACGGCAACCGGCAACCCGCCAAGCAATGAGACAGTCAGAGCAGATACCACCCCAACCACCCCTGCCAACACAAAGTAGGGCCTCCTGTGGTAACCCATGATGGGAAACACATCGGTGAGAAGTCCCCAAACGGGCTTCAGGATCCAGGGGATGTAGTACAGGCTGGTGTAAAGCTGGACGGAAGAGGGCTGGAGCTTCTGGACATCCTTCCAGTAGTAGTCTGAGACGACCTTGTAGTAGGATCCCCCGAACCCTTGGTTGAAGCCGTAGACAACGAGTACCCCCAGGATGAAGGTTGGGTTGAGCTGGCCGGACAGCATCTGGAGCCATTGGATGGGTTCTAGGATTAAGGATGTCAGTCTGTTGGTCCCTGCCGAGTCGTCGCTTCCTCCGTTGGCTGCTGTTGGGTCCTTCTCAGGGAGGTGGTCATGGTCGGATGCTACTAGCCTTTGGGTTTCCAGGGGAACCATATCTGGGACTTGGAGCTGAGTGACGAGGAAAGAGTTGCCTTCTTGATCGGAGAGGAGGAAAGGCATAGATGGGGAAATACAGTCACAGGGGGAGGGGGGTGGGGGTGTTGGCGCTGACTCTGAATGTATTATCCCCGTCCTTCCTCCGCAATGTGCTTTGTCACTTTATGTGAGTTTGGGAAAGGGGAGGAAGATAAACAGATCTGAATGAAGTAAAGGTGTAGTTACAGTCAAAGACACCACCAGATGGTGTGTCCACTTGACAACAAAAGGTCGTCATTTGCCATGGATCAACAAAATAAGAATCTGGTAAAAAAAAAAATTCAAAATCAAAAGAACAAAGCAGGCGCGCACATTATAGAATGTTTGGCCGCATCCAGGGAATGTTGTTAGCCACAACAGTTTCTCAAGGATCAGGAGTTTCAGGATACAGGACTGACAGGGAACTCACAATCTCCCACCTGCATCATATCCAAGACAACAGAATTACAAGTCCATCTTCATCCCCAGGCGGCAAAATAAGAAGCAGGGACCGGGGACTGCACACGGCCGCACCTGTTTCCCATTTCAACATTGCAGCAAGCAGCGTCTTGATATCATTCTGCAAGACACATTCACGCACAAGTCAAACGAGATTAAAGAACCGAGTATATTTCCCAGCAGGAGGCTGGCGCACCCATCAGATCAGCACTTTCAATTGAAGGCAGACCAAATGGTTCTGTGAGATTTAGCCACTCACCTCTGTTCGAAATGGGGTAGTTATGGGAGGGTATCACTCCACGACCCTGCCATTTTTATCCACCAAAAAACTTCTCTCGAAGTTTCACTTAATGAGATCCCCCAAGAAATCCACCTGCCCTTGACTTGAGGTACTGATAAACAACAGGAGCTGTATTTGGTCCATTAACATCCACCTGCACAATTCAAACAGCCAGTTGATGAATGAGTATTAATTTTTGGATTAGGTAGAGATGCACCCTTCCGTTTTGTCTTCGTCAAAAGGGATTTCTTTCTTTCCTAAGTGATGATGAATGTGTATGACAGACATTGTCCCAAGTATTCTTTTTCTTTGGGAACCGCATCATTCAAGCTTTACTGTTTATTATCTCATCTTAGTGAAATGTTAAGTGCCTTTTGCCTTCTTCTCATGCATAATTTTATCGAGTACCCGAACCAGCTTGGAAAAAGTGCTCCCCGCCCAAAGCTCAGTTTACAAGGCCGGCTGGCGCGGTCTAATTGTCCCCAATATTTCTTTTATGGGGTCAAATTCAGGGCGCAGGGAACTGAAGCAAAAGTTCTGCAATAACATTCCATACAAACGAATGAACAAATGGGGGGGATTATAATGGGTTTGTATGTATGTAGTCCATCCCCAAAAGCCAAGACACCTCAGAAGAAACCCAAAATCAGCATCCCCATTGCAGCAATTAGGCCACCCTCCAATACAGAAGCTCCGTTGGAAGGTCTAGGAGCTGCGGCTGGTCCCTCAGGCTCCTCTGGCGCGGGAGCAGGAGACCTTGTCACATGCACAGTCGTGTGCCGGGGGGACATCACCACAACGATCAACTTCTGGCCCTTGTCGCAGTGGCCCTGGGCCCCGCTGATGAAGTAGAAGGGACCGGACCTGTTCAGAGTCACCCTTGTGTTGCCGTCACTGTATGCCTGGATCGGAGCCGCCATATTGCAGCTGGAGTAGTCCTCACTGGTCACCTGGAGGACAGAATCCACCCCGGCGTCATAGTTCCAGACAAGGGTGTCGCCGACTTGGAAGCGGGAGGCCTCCGCCCAGGCATTGAGGGGATAGGACTCTGAGGACGGAACCTTCCACTGGGTGGACCAGCCGCCACCGCCCACCACAAACTCTCTAGCCTCTGAGAAGCCGAACATCAGGAGGACAAGGAAGGTTACAGAAGCAGGAATTGCCATTTTCGTTTCTTTTACTTAACAGGTGGATTGGAGTTGCAGCAGGCTTAAGAGACAGGATACGAGGCTTGAGATGGGAGGAAGGACTATATATACTTCCCCCCCGCCCATCAACGACCAAAAGAAAACTAGCCGTTGGCAACGGCTAGCAGTACGCGGGGAGGGCCAGGAGCTCAGGGCCCACATACGTTGTAATGGGCTTATATCAGCCCATATTAGATAATGGGCTTATTACATTGATTACTTCTTATGAAAGTTGAGAGTTGAGACATCAGGTACTAGGAATAAAAAAAAAAAGAAGATTCTACTACTTGTTTGGGTGAGTGTCCTCCGGATGGGCAACTCCGGTGGCCACCTTGGCGACATCCCTGGCATCGGCATCGGGCTTCTTGAGGAGGTAAAGGGTGAAGTAGCCAACGACACCCGTGATGAGGAAACCAGCAAGTGCCATGGTGGGATAACTGTAGGGCAATCTGCGGCGTTGGTGGAGTACCTCTCCCGGGGGGCGTCCAGGGGGACGTTGCTTCGTCTCCTCTTCCTCCCTCATCTTCTCTCTTCTTCTTCTTCTTCTTCCTTCCTCACCACCAGCAGGAGCAGGAGAAAGGAGGTTTCTTTCTTTTAAGAAGGGGGGATGAAAGTCAGGGAGAGCAGGACACGTCGTCGCCTGCATGGAATGTTGGGAATCTCACCTCCAGACACGTCATGAGTGAGTGATCTATCTATCTCCTTCCTCAGTTCGAGGTTTCTATGTATTTAACATCCAGAAAACTGCCAACTTTTTATAATTAGAAAAAGAATGCATGGAATCAAAATTACGGTAGAAAGAAGCGACCGACTAGACTCATCTTGAATTTTGCAAAATATATTTTTCTTTCCATCTGCATTTTCGTTTTCCGTCCCAAATCTCAGAACACATCTCCTCTCCTTCTACTTCTGATGATGATGGGTGAAGGATGGAATCCCCAGATATGTTGCTCTCATCGTTCTCGTCCTCCTCTTCCAATGCGCCAACTCCTTCTACCTCCCCGGCGTCGCCCCGGAGGACTTCCTCAACGTCTCTCCCTCTCATTCTATTTGATTTTTGCAGTTTTTCTGCTATTTTGTTGTCTGGGCGTATCGTTGATTCCTGTCTCTAATTAGCTATTTTTTGTCTTTGTTCCTAACTGTAATGGGATCTGATGCCTTTTGTCGCCTCTTCTTCCTCCGATTGATTTCCCTTACTTCAATCTTTCTGCACTGCTGACAAGGATTAGGAATACATAGGAGAAGGGAGGATGTGATGGATGGATGTTTTCATCTTTCCATTGACATCAGATACTGTCCATACTCTCATCTGAGTGCCTTTGTGGATTGTCTCTCCACTCTGCATCCGTTCCCCTGCAATGAGGGACGCAGAGGTCGTATTTTGAGTCTTACTGCCTAGATGTTTTGGTCCGAGAGTTGCACATTATCCGCATTCACTCCTGACTCTTTTGTTGCTGTTTACTAGTTAGTTTCTAGGAATGGGAGGACTCCTCTGTCCTTCCTTGTCGTAAATGTTTTTTCGTTTGTTCTTTTATCCAAGTAAATCTGTTCCCTTTACTTGGAACTTGTTTTCTGATTCCAACTCTTGTAGTCAAAATGGTGCTTCGAACATAGCAATTTTTCTAGAATTTGTGGTTGCCTTCCTAGTTTGATGCTGTCTCTACATTCCTTGTTCGTGTTCTGACCTCTGGTTATCCGATTGAGCGCAGGGAGATCCTCTAAGGGTGAAGGTAAACAAATTGACCTCTATCAAGACGCAGCTCCCGTATTCTTATTACTCCCTTCCATTTTGCAAACCTAAAAAGATAGTGGACAGTGTGGAGAATCTCGGTGAAGTGCTTCTTTGAGATCGCATAGGGAACTCCCCGTATGAGGTCGTTTTTGGCATATGGAATACCGTTCTGCTGTGCTTCCCCCTGCTGTCTGCTTGCTAAGTTCTTTGAGTTCTTTTTGCAGTTTAAAATGCGGAAGCCACAGATGTGCAACGTTCTCTGCCAGTTGATCCCTGATGCGAAGCAAGCGAAGGAGCTGAAAGAGAAGATAGCTGACGAATATAGAGTGAACATGTGAGAGATCTGCATTCATCTAATCCCATTTCCTACTTCCACTGTGCATCTGAAAAATTCTGCATATCCAACTGGCAGGATACTTGATAACCTTCCCTTGGTGGTCCCCTTGCGGAGATCCGACCAGGACCCCACTCCTGCGTATCAGTTAGGATATCATGTCGGACTTAAAGGCCAGTACTCTGGGGTATATTTCTATTCTTAGCAAATGAATCTTGGTTTTCACATCACGAGTATAGTGCTCATCTGAGTCTTATTCTCCTGTAGAATAAAGAGGAGAAGTATTTCATCCACAATCACCTTGCTTTCACTGTTAAGTACCATCGTGATCAAGATTGGTGAAGTGACAAGAATTGTGGGATTTGAGGTTAAACCTTTCAGGATTGTCCTTTTGTGTTTTGCTGTTCATTTCTATTCCTCCCCAATTACCTTTATTTGACAAGGATGAAAGATTACCTTCACTTTGTTGATCCAATAATCACAGCGTTAAGCATCAGTATGAAGGAAAATGGAGCGACAATACTTGTCTTACAACTTGTGATCCTCACTCAAAACAGATAGTGACAAACTCAAACACCCCATTGGAGGTTGAGGAGAACAAGGAGATTATTTTCACTTATGACGTTGACTTCCAGGTAAGATGCTGTCCCCCAACTTTTGTAACTTGGGTTTCTCTGGATTAATTTGGTAATAGGCATCAGCCTCTTGTTTTTGTCTGCTTATATGCTGCAACCATGGGAGCAACTCCCGTGATGTTTGATGTTTCTTCTCAATTCCTTTTGGTACGAACCTTACATGGGCTTATCAGTCGAGTGACATCCTTGTGATTTCTCTCTCCTTTCATTTTCAGGAGAGTGATGTAAAGTGGGCCTCCAGGTGGGATGCCTATCTCTTGATGAGCGATGACCAGATTCACTGGTTCTCAATTGTCAATTCTTTGATGATTGTTCTCTTCCTATCTGGAGTGGTGGCCATGATCATGCTCCATACTCTTTATCGCGACATCACCAAGTACAATAAGCTTGAGACTCAGGAGGAAGCCCAGGACGAGACTGGATGGAAGCTGGTCCATGGCGATGTTTTCAGGCCGCCAACCAACTCTGATCTCCTTTGCATTTATGCTGGTACAGGTGTCCAATTCTTTGGAATGATCCTGGTCACCATGATGTTTGCCCTTCTTGGGTTCCTCTCCCCTTCAAACCGGGGAGGCTTAATGACAGCCATGCTCTTGCTATGGGTCTTCATGGGTCTCTTTGCCGGATATGCCGCTGTTCGTCTGTACAAGATGTTCAAGGGTACTGAGTGGAAGAAAATGGCCCTCCGCACTGCATTGGTGTTCCCTGCTGTTGTCTTTGGTATTTTCTTCGTGTTGAATGCCCTGATCTGGGGGCAGAAGTTTTCAGGAGCCGTTCCCTTTGGTACCATGTTTGCCCTGGTATTCTTATGGTTTGGGATCTCCGCGCCGCTAGTTTTTGTGGGTAGCTATATTGGATTCAGGAAGCCAGCCATGGAGGATCCTGTTAAGACCAACAAAATTTCGCGACAGATCCCTGAACAGGCCTGGTACATGAACCCAGCCTTCTCGATTCTCATAGGAGGAATCTTACCATTTGGAGCTGTCTTCATAGAGCTATTCTTCATCCTTACCTCCATCTGGCTGAACCAGTTCTACTACATTTTTGGTTTCCTGTTCCTGGTCTTTGTCATCCTGATCATGACGCACAGAGATAAGCATCGTCCTTTGCTATTTCCAGCTGTGCAGTGAAGACTACCTCTGGAGGTGGAGGTCTTACCTGACCTCCGGCTCCTCCGCCCTCTACCTATTTCTCTACGCGACCTTTTACTTCTCCACCAAGCTTGAGATCACAAAGTTTGTTTCTGGGGTGCTCTACTTTGGCTACATGTTGATCGCATCATATGCATTCTTTGTCCTAACGAGCACAATTGGGTTCTACGCGTGCTTCTGGTTCACGAGGCTGATTTACTCTTCTGTGAAGATCGATTGATGAGTTACGGCCGAGGATGACCTTGGGGAACTGCTGCACAAGGGCAAATCTTCTAGGATGAGGGTTATAAGCGCCTTCTGCTTTGCTCAACCTGTTTATCGCAACTCAACTCGATTTTAGTGTGGGGGACTGGAGGAAGACAACAACAAAAAGAAGGATGATTTTGTGGTCTTGGCTTATATTTGCTCAGGCTTGCTCCCTAGAAGAACGGATTGTTCTTTTGTTAAGCTAAGCCCTGGGTGTTAGAACAGGACAGTGGTCCGAGACTTATGTCTGTAGCTCCAAACAAAGGTTAATGACACCTCCTCGATTCACAAACAGAGACACTGGGCAAAAACCAAAAACCACCGCCATGCCCCCCAATTCTCCTGATCATCATCGTCTTCCCAAAGGAAACAAGCAAAGAAGCTCACTTCCGAAATCACTCTCTCCTTCCTCCTACTCTTGACAAAAGCGATAAAAGATTGAAATTTTCAGATGAGATACATCGGGCTCAACTCTGTTCGCAGGCATTTGACGGGGACTCCCCCCTTCCGTTCAATCAATGACCTCGTCTCCCCCGCCGCCACTACCCACCCGGGCGTCATCTCCGCCTCCTCCTCCACCTCCCCCTCCCCCTCCCTCCCCGGAATGATTCTCCGTTTCATCCGTTGCATGAGTAACGTGCCCGAGAACACCGTCTACGGCGGACCCAAACCCCAATCCCCAAACCACCGCGTTACCCTCACCCACCTCAGGCACAAATACCAGAAGTCCCTCCCCATTACCGTCGTCACCGCCTACGATTATCCCTCTGCCGTCCACCTCGACATGGCCGGCATCGACATCTGCCTCGTCGGTGACTCCGCCGCCATGGTGGTCCACGGCCATGACACCACCCTCCCCATCTCCGTCGACGAGATGCTTGTCCACTGCCGTTCCGTGGCCCGCGGTGCCAAGTGCTCCTTGCTCGTGGGGGACCTGCCCTTCGGCAGCTACGAATCCAGCACTAACCGGGTGCCTTTTCCTTTGTGCTTCTTATCTCTAGTCTTATGATCGCTTTTCCTCATGATCCCGGCACTGTTTCGGCCTGCCTGCATGTCCCCTGTTTTGGATCATTACCGTGTGGACATGCCCGTGTGTTTGTTTTGTTAGCAGGCGGTGGATACGGCGGTTCGATTTCTCAAGGAAGGAGGCATGGATGCCATCAAGTTGGAAGGAGGTTCCCCCTCTAGGATAACCGCAGCAAAGGCTATAGTGGAAGCTGGGATTGCGGTGATGGGCCACGTTGGTCTTACCCCTCAGGCTATTAGTGTCCTTGGAGGATTCAGGCCACAGGGAAAGAGCATCGCCAGTGCCATAAAGGTTTTCCTCGTTCACTCCTGACTGGTTTCTGTAGGTCGTCATCATCAGCACCCTTTGTGTTGTTGGTACGTAGGTGGTGGAGACTGCCTTGGCTTTGCAAGAAGCTGGGTGCTTCTCCGTGGTTTTAGAATGCGTGCCTGCACCTGTCGCTGCAGCGACAACATCAGCTCTTCGGATTCCTACCATTGGCATTGGGGCTGGACCCCATTGCAGCGGCCAGGTAAATGTTTATCTTCTGTCCCCTGATAAAGCTAGATTCGTGTTGTGTCCATTGGGAAGCCATTTTTTATTTGTCAAAGGTAAAAAGCTCAACGGTCTCGGTTGTTTGGAACGAGGTATTAACGTTCTGAATGTGAAGTGACAGTTGTTTTGCCTCCCATTCAATGTAATTGTTGTCCCGTAATGCAGGTTTTGGTATACCATGATCTTTTAGGAATGATGCAACACCCTCATCATGCCAAGGTCGGAGCATGCCTCTGCTTGTATCCCCTTGCATAAGGAAATTCCCAGTTCATCTTATAACATGGGTTTGATTATCTGTAATAGGTGACGCCAAAGTTCTGTAAGCAGTATGCACAAGTTGGGGATGTCATCAACAAGGCGCTTCTTGAATACAAGGAAGAGGTGTTGAACGGATCCTTTCCCGGTCCTGCGTACAGCCCGTACAAAATTAGTGCATCTGAAGCGGATGGTTTCCTCGCCGAGCTGCAAAAGATGGGTTTGGACAAGGCAGCTTGTGCGGCAGCAGCTGCGGTGGAGAAGGGTGAAAGAACAGACCCAACGGGCAACAAGGGGAATGCCTGAGGAAAGGGCAGCTTGTGAGGCATAATAATCTACAATAAGCCGGCAAAGGGCCATCTACAAACGATGTCAGAAACCGGTGGTGGGGGAAGAAGGTTATGGGGTTATGAGTCTCCGAAGGAGGGGGGGTGTTTTTTATTTGGGAGGTTTTTGGTAGATTAAAAAGGGGATCAATTTTTCTGGGTCTCTTTCTTGGTGTAGTTCAAAGTAAACAAGGTAAGGTTTCCAGAAACAAAGGGTCCAGGCCAGGATGAGGAGGATCGTACAATTTAACATTAGTTTTGAAAAAAAAAAATCATAAAAAATGGGGTTTGAATTTCATAAGTTTTCGTTTTAATCCAAATTCGTGATTCAAAATTGTTCATATTTCATAATCGCATTCCAAACAAGGTATTCACATAAGAACATAGAGGCGTCCTATAGACAGTTTCTTAAATCATATATTTCGTCCGAAGGTACTCAAAGGGTGAAATAATACATTTGAGGTCACCCCTCCACGAGCTTTGTTCCTCGTCGAAGTGGCGACGATTCAAAGCCCTTGGACTTCTTCTTGGTGCGACGGACTCCCCGCAGTGAGTTGCGTTAGCTGAAAAATCGGTCTCGGTTCATGAAGAAATTGAAAGTCTTTTGGAGCCTTCAATGGTGTTTGTGGAGTTGATAAAGATGGTCTATCGATATAAGGTGTTGTAGAGTGATATTTTAGCTCTATAACAGTGAGTTGTGTGATCTGAAATATCAACATCCCCTATTCTTGATAGTTCATTGACTTACATAGTTACCCGACATTACACTGGTATATGAAATGTATGTCTGGCTATATTTGGAATACCATATCGAGTATGACATACCAATCTCCCTCATAAAAACAAATAAGCAACATTCTACCACGCCAACACTCCCTTCTAGTTAAACAATATGATGGAAGCCTATCAAGGACATTCTCCGTATAAGGATGCAAAATAACCTAAACGGTTTAATTGAAATATTAGTAATTCCAATGTCAAGTTATTCTATACTTCATTTGAAAGCAATGATGTGTACCTGATTAGTATTATATCTGTCGAGGGCTTCTTTGTAAGTAGATTAGACATTGGTCGGTATTGTGCGAGCATAAAAATCTACTCTCCATTGATAACTAAAAGGCATCCCTTTACATAAACAATATCATGTCGAAGATAGACAACATGTGGGAATCCATCTCATGCCCAAACCAGTAGTAATATAAGTGCTCTCGAAACCTGTGACGTCTTACGATCTGCCACTTTACGCAGACTCTGCCTTAACTATACATCCTAGCCGCTCAAAGTCACCAAGGAAAGGCAACCATATCAAATGAATCAAGTTATGGAGCTTATTTGTAAAAAGCATCCCTTTAATAAGCTGCAGAATAGAAACTCGAGTATGACTCTGAATATGTCCTTTTGTTGCCCAAAAAGTAACATCAAAATTTTCAGCTAACCAAGTCATCTTCACACAACCATGCTTCATAACATTTTTACCGAACACAATTCCAATTGAATCCTGACACATGGCCTATATTACACCCCAAGAATCGACAATAATCACATAGCCATCCACTGTTAGCCCTAATTGAACTTGAACATCCTTCAAGGTTATTGAGATTGCACCACAAACCATGTGAAAGACATGTGTCCCTGGTCTCCATCAGTCAACTAATGATGCGATCAATGCCTAATCTAACTGAATATACCACACATTCGCTACTCCATGGAAACTGACCTGGCGCAAATAGGCATTCGTGTGTTTATCACACGAGACCTTCTTCAAGGATTTCTCCAATCAGCAATAAATAAAAACATTATTTTGTAATTCGAAGAGACATTCTACTGTTTAATATCGAAGTGATGTTTGAAAATAAGAGCAACAAAATTATACACCATACCGGCGTATAACCTTCTTCCCATACTATAGTGGCACGATGCTCTATTTGTCCCTCTAAAACATTCGTGAATCATGGTCCTAAATGCATATTCCGCAAAAGTAACAAATTTAGTATAAACAGGCAAAACAATTTGTGAATTTGCAACATAATGAACACTTACATGCACAATTCATTTCTTAGACAATTACATTGATCATGAAATTCTACGGTCATAAATCACATAAACTTAGTGAAAGTGGTTGGGATTTGACTACACAAACTCAACTGATAATCTTACATGATCATCATAGCTAATAGGGACTAAAATCTCAATCCAGTATCACCATATATATTTACGAGATATTGTTCGCGTAGGAAACGGATCACGCCGGAAATATTTGGCAATAAGACTCACAGGGATTTGTAGATGTGGTCGGCAGTAAGTAATTGAAGAGATTAGTTGAATGCAAACAGGTTTTACACGAAGTAAAGAAAGCTTACAGCCATAAAAATAAAAATAAGGACGGTAGTAAGATCTAGACTAGCTACAGTGCTCCGTAGACTTGAGGCGTCGTCATAGACTTGATGGCAGAGCGCTGTAGACTTGTGCTCCTCGGGCAGCAGGACTTAGTTGCTGGACTTGATGGATTGGATGCGGTCGGGTGCTTATGCGAACGTGGGCACCAATGCTGCGGTGGCTGACCCTGGCGGAGGCGTCGAAGGCAGAGATGTGTACCAAAACTACAGTGGCTCGTCCTGGCGTTGGAGTCGAAGGCGGAAGGCTGTTACCAGAGCTACGGTTGCTCACCCTGGTGGTGGAAGTGAAGGCGGAGGGCTGTTACTAGAGCTACGGTTGCTTACCCTGGTGGTGTAAGTGAAGGCGGGGATTTGTTGTCAGAGCTACGGTTGCTCACTCTGACGGTGGAAGGAAGACCAATGAAACTTTAAGAGTTTCGCCCAGGTCGGGGGATCCTAACAACTAATAACTAAGGGGTGACGAGTAAGATAAGCTTCTGTTGGCTGATTTGTTTGTGATTTTCTCTGAGGGAGATCCTTTCCCTTTTACACCCGGTCTGTTACGACCTTCCGAAGATTTTCCAGACTCGATTCTCCCCAAGAATCTCGGAGCTAACTAACTTCCATTCGTTTGATCGTGGGTCGTAAACTCCTCTGACTTCGGGTTTAATTGGTTGTCTTTTAAGACGTGTATTGATATAAGCATGGGAAACAAGTCCCATTTATCTCGGGGCTGTGGAACCATTTTCCTTTGACACTGTCTTTTGCAGGCGCAGGTCTGTAGACTTCGTATCCTTTGCAGGCGCAAGACTGTAGACTTTGTGTCTCTTGGAGGCGCAGGCTTGTAGACTTCCCTTGATTACAAGATTATTACCCCGCCTCTGTAAACTTCCTTTGCCGCATAGTCTACGTAAACTGCGGGCGCATGCTTGATATGTTTAACTTGGCTGTTGGCCTCATGGGCTTTTACGGGCTTTGTCAGAATTATGCCCAAGATTTTCTATTGTGTCAACAGATATCTATGACATATTTTTAACATACTCACTTCACTCAACTTCATAGCATGAGCGATAACCCTTTCAAATTTTGGATAATCAACTTTTGCATCTACCTTAAGCCTCTTAATTGATCCTTTACCGTAACATACTCCTTCATTCTTATTAATTACTTTGTCATTCAAAAATCACAATAATTGAATGTGTGTCATGAGAATAATGGTAAGGATAAAACTCTTACGAATTCCAAAGTGTTCTGTCCAAAGTATCCCAATAAATTAAGACCAATACCTACAATTAAAGAAAAAAAAGTTAGTTTACATTGAATATATAACACTTTGCCTAAAGTCACCTAAATCACAATGTATCATTTTTCATGAATTATCTAAATGCCTAAATCGGATAAATTATCTAAGTGCGCTAAATTCTACTAACCTAATTAAGTAATAGCATCCAAGTAACACGAATGGACGATGGCGAGGGAGACTCGCAATTGCAACAACGAGGTCTGGGAGGAATAGGTGGCGGCATGGGAAGATATGAGAGAATCGATCTGTCAACGGCGAGGTCTGGGAAGGAGGGAGTTCACACTGGAGGGAACAAACATGCCGTTGAGTCCCCTCCCTCCAGTGTGAGGGATAAATGATCCCACTTTCCACAACGATTTATTCGCATTTTAACCTCTTTTCACAACATATATGGGAACAAACAACGGGAACGTTGCCTTTTCTTTCACCTCCGGCTCGCCCGTCTCCACCTGCTGAGCTTTTCCTTCATTCATCCATCCGATTGTGATAAATGATCGCAGTGTCGGGCTGAGTCCGAAAGAAGAGGACTTGAGCCCAACTTCAGGAAGAGGCCCAAACTGAAGAAGGAAAAGGAAACGGAAGGGAACCAAGGCTCCAAACGGACGGAAGGGATGCAGCAGCGACAGGGTTTAAGGTTCCTCCTCTCTGCACTGCGGCGGAGGAGGTGCTTCTCCTCTTCCTCTTCCGCCCTTCCTCATCACTCCGACCACCTCTCTCAGGACGACGGCCAGGTTCTCCCTCCCCTCCCTCCCTTTTCCTCGAACTGTTGTTAGAGGTCCTCTTTTTGAAATTTTTTAAGTGGGGTTTGATAGGTGCTGGTCAATGGAAGGTCTAATTCCCGGATGGCCCTCCTCAACCGTCCTTCCTCCCTCAACTCCCTCAATACTCCCATGGTGGTTTTCTACTTATCCCTTCCCTTCATCCCCCCCCCCCCCTCCCCCCCCATTTCCTTTTTTCTTTTTTTTTATATATTTTTTTAATCAATTGAAGGTGTCTAGACTTAAAAGACTGTACGAATCCTGGGAGGACAACTCCAACATCGGCTTCGTCCTCATGAAGGTACCTCTCCCATGTCCTCCTTTTACCTCTGAATGATCCATCCCCCTCATTCTTGGCTTTTCCAGTCTTGTTGATGATATGTTTCTTCTTTTATGTTTGTGTGGTGTTAAGGGTAGTGGCAATGCTTTCTGCTCCGGTGCTGATGTTGTTTCCCTCTATCATTCCATTGAGGAAGGTGGGGGTGTCATCCTCACCATCACTCACTGATCATCGGTTCTCTCCTTTGTTTATGCCCTGGGCCTAACTTATCAGTTTCCTTCCACCATTACTCTTTTCTATTTTTTCAAAGCTTTCTTTCTTGTGATGTAAACAGTAAACTTAAGTGGTACTAATCTATTGCAGGAAATACGGAGGGCTGCAGAGATTTTTTTGACACGCTTTACAAGTTTGTTTATCTTCAAGCTACATATTTGAAGCCACATGTAAGCGAGCTTTGCTTATCTGAATGTATTCTGTGTTTTAGTGGCAAAATCACCGTAATTGGGGTTGCGATTGATTCCTTGGTAAAATGATTTACCACCTATGGTATGCCGCATCCTGTCTCTATACTGTATAATTCATTTCTCTCTGCCACCTCATCATTCTTGGTATTGACGTACTAGCATAGCATGTTATGTTCTGGAGTGTGCAGTCTTTGAATGCCAATAATCTACAACAAGCACAGAGATAACTTTTTTACCAGTTTAGTTATGTCCAGCTGCCTGCTTATTTTGCAGGTTGCAATTTTAGATGGGATCACAATGGGCAGTGGAGCCGGAATTTCTCTCCCGGGAATGTTTCGACTAGCCACTGATAAAACTGTATGGGCATACCATAGTGCTTGGGAACACTAGTTGCTTCACTATCAATCCTTAACCGCTTTATTTTTGTAGAATATACTTAAAATTAATTTGTAAATACCTCAGGTGTTTGCTCATCCAGAGGTTCAAATCGGATTTCATCCAGATGCTGGAGCTTCTTTCTACCTATCACGCTTACCAGGCTATTTAGGTTTCTCTATCTTCGTAGTTATTTTGGATGCATGTATACCATTAATCATAATCTGTGCTGCCACAATTTATTGTTTTTGGTCCAAATTTGAAGTTAATATTTTGATTCAAAGTGGGGCTTCTTTTATACAGGAGAATACTTAGCTCTTACAGGGGATAAACTTAATGGTGTTGAGATGGTTGCATGTGGCTTGGCAACACACTATTCCCTTAATGCAGTTTGTCCTCTGCATCTTAATCCTCCGCTTTCTTATGATTCCTGAAATTTGTTCTGTGCGAAGCTAAGATCAGGTATTCTTGGCAGAGACTTCCTTTGATGGATGAACGTCTCAGCAAGTTAATTACTGATGAACCATCCGTCATAGACACATCATTGGCACAATATGGTGATGTTGTCTTTCCAGATAGTGGAAGTATTCTTCACCGGTAATCTACTAACACTCTTACTGAATGAGTTGTCATCTTTGTAGAACAGATTCAGGTTGTCCTTTTCTGATGTGCAAATTAGTCGTATCATTATGCAGTATGTATGGCTATAGGTTAAGCCAATTCTGTTTTAGGACTAACCGTTGAAGTTACTAGTTCTTGTGAAACGTATTAAAAGCCATTTTTACTGAGGAAACTAGTGGATTGCATTATCCATGGGTTTGTCAATGACTAGCTAGGAGGTTGGATCTTGGATTTGGTAATTATTTCTCTTTTTCTAGTGATAAATCAGAGATGCTCTTTTTTTTCCTTTCCTTATCTATGCATAAAAGTTAATTTTTCTTCTATTATATCCGTTTACCCACTTTTGTATTTCATTTATTATTCAGGATCAATGCAATAGACAAATTTTTTGGCCATGACACAGTAGAGGAAATTGTCCATGCTCTGGTAAGAGGATGCATCCCAAAGGATGTGTGTGAAACGCTTACTGAAGACTTGATTTTGTTTTGACACCCTTTTCTAAGTACATTTTGTCTTTCACTGCTTCGGTATGTTTATATCTTATGTTTTTGAAGGAATAGGGGATGTAGTATGTATAAATTTAAGATTCAGTATTATATTGAATAGTCTTCCGATCTAGCAGACAGTTACAAAGTTGGATTGTTTGTTTAAACTGCCAGGAAACTGAGGTCTCTGAAAGCCACGACAATTGGTGTATGAAGACACTTGTGAAAATCAGAGAAGCTTCTCCATTGAGTTTAAAAGTTACCTTAAGATCCGTGAGTCCCATCTTTCTGGTTTTCAGTCCTTAATCAAATTATGTGTTTAGTCTGATGCTGATTCAACTGCATCTGTGTTATGTCTAGATACGCGAAGGTAGATTCCAGAGCCTTGATCAGTGTTTAGGGAGAGAGTTTCAGATCTCCCTTCGTGGTACATGCGGATCAGTTTCTAAAGACTTCCGTGAGGTATAGGAAACATGATTAAACAATTCTTTGCACCCGAGAGATTAACTGTGCATTATTTTATATATACTTTCCTTTTCTGTAGGGTGTCCGAGCAAGACTAATCGACAAAGATTTTGCTCCAAAGGTAATAGCACGCTATCTTAATGTGAGCCCTTAGGTGTGGCTTCCTGGAGAGAAAATAAGTGGGTATGTAATCGTTGATATGCAGTGGGATCCCCCGAGTTTGGCAGAAGCAACAGAGGAAATGGTGGAGCAGTACTTCTTGCCAGCTGAAGAAACTGAGCCAGTATTGGAGCTACCAATAGCATCGCGAGAGCCGTTTGTATGATGATCGAGGCAGTTACTGAGCTCCGGTAGGATCATTTAGAAATCCAGGCAACTTTTCTTGAGGATAGAGAGAGAGAGAGAGAGCTCTAGTTTTATTGGTTTAATTGGAAATTATGTGGCAGGGAACTAACTATATTATACCTCTTGTCATAGCTACCCAAGGACCTACTTGTGATTCAAGAACCACCCAAGAACTAATCCCTCCGTTCTGGTTCGGTTTCGGTTCCATGTCCTTATGGGATACTTCTACGTTAAATCAACTACGTTACTCTAATTAATCTAAAAACACCTTAAGCAATCAATCTAAAAAAAAATTAAGCACCAATTAATCTAAAAATACCACAAAGCATGCATTACTCTCAAGAGGGAAAGGGCAAGGGAATGGCGGGTATGGGTATTCGTAAAGAGAGACCAGCAACCATATAACTGTCCGTAAATTTACTAAATATAAATTATTATAAAAATGTATTATATAAATTATATATTAAAACATATTATGTCAGGTTCCGGGTTCTCCAAGTTGGTTCCGAGGTGAGAACCTGGAACTATACATGGTACTGTCGGTTTTCAAAAATTTAGAACCTAGAATCTACCCAGTCTATTCGAGAACCTACGGTACCGGTTCCGACCGATTACCAGTTTTACTCGGAACCTATGCTCACACTACCCACGAGCACATAAAAAAACAAATAAATAAAATTAAATAAAATTTGAAAGTCTTGGTCATTCTTTCCTACCTCAACCATCTATCTTTAAGCAAGGGAGAAACAACGTCTTCCCTCTCTTGTTCATACGTACTTCCCTATAAAACGCCAATTTCTTCAAATATATTTTATTCGTTTTGTTTTTGCTTCCAAAATCATCCCATCTTCTTCTGAATCCCTTCCGCATGGAAACAAACCAAGTGAGCACTTACGATGTCTTCCTCAGCTTTTCCGGGCGGGATGTTGGCGCCTTCTTCGACCTTCTTTACAACTCCATGGCCGAGGCAGGGATCCGCGTGTTTTGGGGTGAAGTGAAGACCCGTGGCAAGGAATTAAGGCGAGGGCGAGCTATCCATGACTCCAACATCTGGGTGGTTGTCTTCACCAGGTACTACGCGGATAACGCGTGGTGCCTTTGGGAGCTCACCACCATTCTCGATCGCTGGAGAGTTTCTGTCGATGGGAAATTGATCCTGCCCATCTTTTGTGACGCGGATCCACGGGATGTAAGGCTACATACCGATGTGTACAGGAAGGCCCTCGATAAGCACAAGCGTATTTATGTAAGGGATCTAGAGTGGAGCTGTGAAGACAAGGAGTAAAGTTAAGAGGGAGCTGGGAAGAGAGGAAGTGAAGGTTGGAGACTTACCGTGGAAGAGTAGAAGAGGTAGTTTGTTAAGACCGTAATATGGTGGGCTAGTTTGTGTCGTGTGGGCTGGGTTGTGTCTAGTGTGAGGAGGCTTGTATAGTGGGCTTTGGCCTAGACCAAGGAAGGGGAACGACCTGACCCAAGTGAGTGGGACAGGTATTAAAGAGAGAAGAGTTGAGGTTGTTAGTTAATTAACGTTGTGCATAGTTTGTTGGGTGTGCGCAGGAGGCGGGATCGTGTCTATGAGCTTGGGCTGTCGAGGGTAGGTGTCTCCGGACAACGCCCTCGACCTATTCTCAAACTTTAAATTGGTAGGATGGCGTGGCTGCTTCGTTGAGCCGCGCCATGGAATCGAAAGCTCCAAGTGGGCCATTTTTGGTAAGCAGAAGTACGAATACGAACCGTGAAAGCGTGGCCTATCGATCCTTTAGACCTTCAGGATTTGAAGCTAGAGCTGTCAGAAAAATTACCACAGGAATAACTGGCAGAGCGTATGCTTGCTTTGAGCACTCTAATTTCTTCAAAGTAACGGCACCGGAGCCACGACCCCGGCGTCGAACAGTCGACTCAAAACTGGTACAGGCGGGGCGGCGGACGTGCCCGAGGGAAAGACGGAGGGCGCGGCTCAAGCGCGCCCCGCCCGGCGGCCGAGCACGGGCTCCTGGCGAAAATGCCTAAGTGTCCCGACGAGACCCGGCCCCCAGGTGATCAGACGGTGGTCCAGAATCGTTGTGGATTGGAACTGGGGTGGGTGAAAGACAATTGGAGTGGGAGTGCTATGTTTTTCATTGTGATGCATTGAATCACTGATTGGGTTGATGATAAGCATGGTTTAAGCGGATTAATTGCACCAAGGGTATTAGAGCATCGGTCCCGTGTTCGCAAGGCTTCTAGCGAAGGGAAGTGTTGGGGAACCGCTTGCGGCGGTAGTGACCGACGATCGGATGGTCGTTGACGGACTTGTGCTGGTAGGTCGGGTGCCTGTAGTTAAGTCATGGTGGAGACGCGAATGGATGAGTTGAAGAGAGAGCAGGAGAATACTGGAGCAATGATGCAGGGAATGACAAATATGATAGATTTTTTGGCTACCCAAATGAGGGAAATGCAGGATTTGGTGCTTAGTAAGTTGTCTATCTATTAGAATATTGGATTGGCCCATATGCTGAGCCTAGCATACAAACCCAAGGGGTTCCATTCTAAAACAAATTGGCTATAGAGGGAGTAGCTCACTAGGTTAAGGCCGGACCATTTTCTCTATCCGATGTGGGATTGGGTTTGCTATATAGCAACCCTTTCAACACGCCCCCTCAAACCCCCACATACGGGCTCACAAGCCGACACCCTTTCTTGGGTTGAACCAGACCACACACGAGCACCCTTTTTGGGTTGCATCGTAAACGGGCGAGAGGGGGCCCATCATCGGTTTTACTGCGCTTAACTGGGCTCTGATACCATGTTAGAATATCAGACCGACCCATATGCCGAGCCCAACATACAAGCCCAGCGGGGTTCCACTCTAAAACCAATTGGTTGTAGATGGAGTAGCCCGCTAAGCTAAGATCGTACTATTTTCTCTATCCGATGTGAGATTGGGTTTGCTATATGGAAACCCTTTCAATACGCCCCCTCAAACCCAAGCCTACTTATGGGCTCACAAGCCGACACCCTTTTTTGGGTTAAACCGGACTACACACGGGCACTCTTTTTGGGTTGTACCGTAAACGGGCGAGGGGGCCCATCATCGGTTTTACTGCGCTTAACTGGGCTCTGATACCATGTTAGAATATCGGATCGGCCCATATGCCGAGCCCAGCATACAAGCCCAGCGGGGTTCCACTCTAAAACCAATTTGTTGTAGAGGGAGTAGCCCGCTAAGCTAAGGCCAGACTCTTTTCTCTATCCGATGTGGGATTGGGTTTGCTATATGGCAACCCATTCAACATTAGACACAAACAAGGAGGGAAGTGTGCAAAAAGTGGAAAAGGACAGTTTAGTGCAGAGGAGGGAGCCTGGGGTGGACACCTACTCTAGAGGAGCAGAGTAGTTTGTCATGCCAAAGGTTAACTTTCCCGACTTCGATGGCACAAACTTAGAGGATTGGTTGTATAAATGCCAAAGATACTTCGAATTGGAGCACGTTTCTGAGGAGAAGAAGGTTAAATTGGCCTCATTGTACTTGTTTGAAGGGGCCTTGCAGCGGCACTACACCTATATCAAGAACATAAGCGGAGAGGTTCCTTTGGAATGGGTGGAATATGTTGCTGCATTGAACCAGAGGTTTGGGGGGAGGTATTTGAAGACCAAATGGGTAAGACGAAGAACTTGAAACAGAAAGGGGAGCTCAATAATCTGTATGACTGTATTCAGGAGTTTGATGTGGGTTTTAGAGAAGATAGACCTGCATATGTCTTGTCAAGTGACTTTATTCATTAATAGCCTGAAAGATGAATATACAAGTACTCTATGGTTGCTTAAACCAACTAATTTACTCAATGCGATTTGTTAGTATACTGGCTATTGTTATGCCTAGTTCAAGTGCAGGTTCACCGATAGCAACTAAAGAAAGGGATTCCCTCAGTCCTAGGAGTGTGGTGTCTGCATCAGGGGGAAGTAAAAGCAGTGAGTTCAAGAGGGGAACAATTAGTGCAGGTGGAGGTATAGGTTTTCAAGGTAGGAGAAGGCTGAGTCAGGAGGAGATTGAAGAGAGGATACTTAAGGGGTTATGTTTTGGCTGCAATGAGCCTTTTGACAGGAATCATAGGTGTGTTAAACAACAGATGTTCTCCTTGATTGTCGAACCTGTTCTGGAAGGGGAGGGTACCCGAGAGGAAGGCTTGGGTAGTGAGGAGGAGGTGCTAATCACTTTAAATGCACTCAATGGCGAATGAGGAGATGAGAGAGTTCGGACCATGAGAGTAAGGGGAGGCTTTGGGAAAAGATCCCTGAATATATCTTAATTGACTCGGATAGCACACACAATTTCTAAGATTTGAGGGTGGTTTAAGGCATGAACCTGAATGTTAATCAAGTGCTACCAGTCAAGGTAACGGTGGCTGATGGGAAGAGTATTGTTTGTAGGGGAATGGTGAAACAATTTGGATGGAGCATGGAAGGACATGAATTTATGGATGGTTTTTACATAATTCCTTTGGGAGGATGTGAGGTTGTATTAGTAGTTAAATGGCTAGCCGAGCTTGGGAACATCACATGGAACTTCCAACTGTCATTGATGAAATTTTGTTGGAAGGGCAAGAAATTTGTTTTGGATGGGAATTAAGGAATGCAGGAACCTTTCTTACTACAGATGACTACTTCCAAGGTAATGGACAGGATCTGCAGGAAATTGGTCTCTCCTGGTTGGTTGGACAGTGTAGTTGATAGTGGTGAGGATGATTTTGGAGTGCAATGTTTTACTGTGAATGGAGAGAATGTGGATCCTGCTGTGGAAGAAGTATTAGTTGCTTATTCAAGAATATTCCAGGAGCCTCAAGTACTGCCTCCTTTTAGGGGTTACAATCACTCCATTACATTAAAGGAGGGAGTACAGGGGGATTAGCTTGAGACCTTATAAACACTCTTGCAAAAGGGTGAGATAGAGAGGATGGTTCAAGAAATGCTAACCTCTGGAGTGATTCTGGAGAGTAGGAGTTCCTTTTCTTCTTTGGTTGTGATGGTTAAGAAGGAGGATGAAACTTTGGAGGATGTGTGTTGATTATAGGGAACTCAATAAGCACACCATCAAGGACAAGTACATTATTCCATTGATTGAGGAGCTGTTGGACGAGTTATATGGAGCTACTCTCTTCTCCAAAATCGATTTGAGGGCTGGCTACCATCAAATACGGATGTCTCCCAAAGATCATAAAACAGCCTTTAGAACGCATGATGGGCATTATGAGTTCCTAGTAATGTCATTTGGGCTTACTAATGCCCAGTCCACATTTCATGGGCTCATAAACTCTATCTTCAGACCCTACTTAAGGAAGTATATATTGGTTTTATTTGATAGTTTACAGCAAATCCCTAAGTGACAATGTACACCACCTGTAGGTAGTTCTAACTGTCTTGTAGGAACATACACTGTTTGTCAAGAAATCCAAGTGTCTTTGGGAGCTCTAAAATTGAGTACTTGAGACATTTTATCGGCACGGAGGGAGTCTCTACTGATCCTTCTAAGATACGACAGTACAAAAGTGGCATATTCCTGTAACTGTCAAGCAATTGAGGGGCTTCTTGGGGCTGCGTGGTTATTACAGAAGGTTTGTGCAGGGGTATGGGGTGGCGAGCCGGCCTTTGACTGATCTGTTAAAGAAGAACACATTTCAATGGGGTATGGAGGTACATGAAGCTTTTGAACAACTTAAGAAGATGATGATCACTGCACCTGTTCTAGCTTTACCCGATTTTGAAGAGATATTCATCCTGGAAACGGATGCCAGTGATATGGGCATAGGTGCTATATTAATGTAAAAGGAAAACCCAGTAACATTTATCAGTAGGGCACTTGCACAGAGACACACTTGTCTGTTTGTTTACGAGAAGCAATTGTATTTCATTGTCTTTACTACTAAAAAGTGGCACCATTACCTTATAGACAGACATTTTATCATTCAGACGGATCACAAAAGCCTTAAATTCTTATTGGAACAAAGACTCCACACAGAAACTCAGTTTAGGTGGCTTACCAAGCTCATGAGATATTACTATGAAATCGTGTACAAGAAGGGGAAGGAGAATAAGGCAGCCGATGCCCTATCTCAACTCCAAGGGTCTGAACTGTTGTCATTGGTGGTCAGGGATATTCTCCAATACTGTTGGAAGCAAACCTGGAAAATTGATGAGGCCCTAGCAGCAGCAGCTGAAGCAAGGAGGTTCACCATCGCAGAAGTTTCAGCTGCATCAAGGCCTACTCAAGAAAGGCTCCAAGTTGGTTGTGGGAAAAGATGATAGGGTGAGATAGAAAATTTTAACCTTGTTTCATTGCGGGGCGATAGGTGGGCATTCAGGCATGTTGGCCACTTTCAAGAAGGTTAGAAGACCTATCTCCTGGAGGAGAATTGAAAAGGATGTTAAAAGCTTTATTAATAATTGCTCAGTTTGTGCTTGGTGTAAGCATGAAAACGTAACCCCTCAAGGGTTGTTGCAGCCTTTGTCGATCCCAAATAGCATCTGGTAGGATATATTCATGGATTTCATTGGGGGTTTGCCAGAGTCACAGACACCATTCTAGTGGTGGTAGACATGTTAACAAAATATGGGCACTTCTTGGGATGCAACATCCATATTCAGCTAAGGGAGTAGCTCAGTTGTTCTTGGATTTACTACGAAAGAATAGAAGAGGTAGTTTGTTAAAATCGTTATATGATGGGCTAGTTTGTGTCTAGTGTGAGGAGGCTTGTATAGTGGGCTTTGGCCTAGCCCAAGGAAGGGGAAGGACCCGACCCGAGTGAGGAGAACATGTGTTAAAGAGAGAGAACAGTGAAGGTTGTTAGTTAGTTGGCATTGCGCGTAGTCTGTTAGTTGTGCTCCGGAGGTGGGGGTCGTGTCTGTGAGCTTGGGCTGTCGAGGGTAGGTGTCTCCGGACTCAGGTAATCAGACGGTGGTCCGGAATCATCGTGGATTGAAACTAGGGGGTGAAGGACAATTGGAGTGGGATTGCTCTGTTTTTCGTTCGCATCAGTGATTGGGTTGATGATAAGCATGATTTGAGCGGATTACTTGCACCAGGATATCTATGGTGAGAGGAGGTTCAAAAGTGGGAGGAAGCTCTGGTTGAGGCGGGTTATATCAGGGGTTGGATCTTCAACGACTTTGCTGGAGGGTGTGTGTTAATATTCTCCCTACCCCCTTTGGCTTCTCTAGTCTGTAGACCTAAACTTACTGTTGGCCAGTTGCTTCTGAATAGCAAAATCCTGATCAGAAGAATTCTACTCAATATCCATAGAAGTACCGGCATTTCTCGCATTGGAGTATTAAGAGTCCCTTAGTAAAAACCAATGGGGGGACATACATGATGATGGCATTGGTCTGGTGATCATAGTATGCTTTTCTTACCCGATAATCTTCCCTGTCCCTTTTGCTGATCGTTCCATCAAGACCGAGTCTTACCTTTTCAAGTATTTCACAACCTTCAAAATTGTTTGTCTTTCTTCTTCTGAATAGATAGTTTCTTATCTTTTAACCCACTTAAGTTAAATCCCCCCTTGACTGTGTCCGGTATTTGTTGAATGTGCAGTGAAGGCAAGTTCGTTAAGCTAATTGCTCAGGATATTTTAGGAAAGATCAGGAATATTTCAGAAAGTTTTTCTGAATCGCTTGCTGAAGTTCAGAATCAAGATGATGAAGTGATGAAACTGGTGGATCATGACTCCACAGAAGTGCGATTCGTACTGGTGCACGGCATGGTGTACGCGCGCCCTCCGGCCTAGCACGCGCGCTGCGGCTCGGGCGACCCGAGGATCCGGGCCCGCTCCCCCGAGGCCCAATCCGGTCGACGTTCCGGCTCGAACGCCGGACGCTGCGGAAAGGGGACCCGGGGTTGGGCCTTCCCTTGTTTCCCGAGCGGATCTGCGGGACGCTTCGCCGACCGTCTCCAGTTCCCTGAAGGCGACGGGCGAAGGGCTGCGTTAAGACCTCGCTTGGGATTTTCGGGGAAGGCCCAAGGAGCGGCTCGGTCTGCCGTCACCTCATCCTAAATGGCTCCGAAAAAAGGGTAGTGGGGTTTAGTTTTACTTTGGAAAAACTTTTGTTCGGAGTCGCCACCGACTTAGTTTAAAAATGTGATTTTAAGTCGGAAAAATCAGAGTCTGGGTTCGGGGATTCCTATTTACTAACCTTTGTATTCTAAAACATGCGAAAGGGTGACGTTTGCTCCAAAAGTGTTTGGCTTTTGATTAACGGGCGTTGGACCCGATCCGGGAGTAGGCCGGACTTTTATCGACGTTTTAACGGGCGTTGGACCCGAGTTTAGGTTTGTTTGATTAAAACCAATCATGCGATGCAAAACCTAAAGCCTAAGCATACGCGCAATCACAAACAATTATTTAGATCAAAAGGACGGGGAAGGGCGGTGATTGCGAACCTATACACTTGGGTCCGCAATCCGTTACAAGTGGATTTGAATAAAAATTCGGGGAGGCCCGCACCTCCCCTTTGTACCTTTGATTGAGTTTGGGGCCGCTTTAAACCTTCGAACCCACGGTTTTTAGGCCGGGGTAGATCCACGCGGTTTGATACACGCGCCTTCGAGTTAATCTTCGGAATTTTGAAGTTGATCTTCCGAGATTAGATGCTCGATGTACATGCAAAGAAAACAAAGAAGTGGTCAGAAAGTCCTAATTTAAATCGAAATGAATGATTAGGACTTAATGAAATAAGAGCGATACTTACGGGGCGTTGTGAGCCCGTTGATGTCGATCGTCCGCGTCGTCGGAGGATGCATTCCTTGGTAATAATTCCTCGATGTTTTACATGTAAAATAGAGGGAGATGCCGATGCCACGGACATAAGTATTGATCTAATTCAAATTCAATTGAATTACATTAGTAAGACATGTCTTACCGTATGAATTGGTTGAGTGGGGTTGCGATTCTTCGAGATTTTCGAGTTTCGATCGTGTTTTTTTCATGTAAAACCAAGGGAAGATGAATATTAGTGACGCACAACATGATAAGATATTAATTCACATATATATAAGAATGCAAGTGAGCTTGAATAAAATCATTTCAGTTTAAAAGTAAATAAGACTCCTAAACGTAACAACATCACAAAAAATTTTCTACAGTGGTCAAGGAATTAAATTAACAATTCTTGACTGAATTGAAGCGGTAAATGAAATTGAGAATTCGACCTCCCATTTGACCATTTGATTTAAAAAATGTCATTTGACCGTTTGAATAAAGACAAAGGGAAAATGTCACGTGACTATTTAATAAAAAAATAATAATAAAATTTAAAAACAAAGAATTGAAAAGAGAGAAAGCGTTACCTCGTGGGTTCCTTTTCGTAATTTGCCGGAGGAGTTGCCCAGCGTGACCCAGATGAAGATTCTTCAGCTCGAATCAGATGTGGAGCCGGAGCGATTGCTTGATGGAAGAGACACCGGCTTCGTCGACCGCGTCGCGGGGGATAGGATCCGTCGGGGCTGGATCTAGGAGGTGCCCTATCGCTGTTGATGTTGGGATTTGCCGCCGCGGGAAGTCAGAGGAAACCGGGGCTGTCTTGGGGTGGATGTCGCCGGAGATGAGGGCTCCCAAAGCTGCCGCGGCGTCGCTGGAGTGGGAGATCCACCTTGGAGTTCCAGATCTGTTAAGGAATCGAGGTTCTCCCGGTCACGGCCACCTGAACTTGCTGTGGGTTCGCCGGAGGGTTTGGGAAGTGGAGACACCGGAGGAAGCAAGGCCGCCATTGTTGGTCGTGGGGACGGCCGGGGAAGGTGGGTTCTCCGTCATTGAGTGTGCTCGCCGCTGGTCGTCGAGGATGGTCGTCAGGGAGAAGGTTTGGAGACGCCGGAAGAGGGGAGGTCCGTTATGTCTGGGATGCGGAGAGGGCAGTGGCCGGTTCTGTGGGTCCGCCAGGGGAGACTGGCCGAGGACGGGACTGAGCTGATTACGCCGAAGGGAGCTTGGCGAGGAGAAGATGGCCACTGCTCTGTGGTTCGCCAGGACGTCGGGTGGGAGGAAACCTAGCCGATTTCGCCAATGAAGAAGCTTGCTGACTCCGGGAGGAAGCTTGCCGGTGCGGTCAGCTTGATGCGGATTTGGGGCGCCATGGGTCCTACGGATATCGGAGGGGGAAGCTGAGGACGGGGCCATCGTCGTCGGGAGGATGGCCGTGATCTGGGGACGTCCGGAGACATGGGCTTGCTACCGCTGGATTCGGAGAGAGACCGGGGAGTGCGGGAGGGATTCTGGTCAGGGAGCGACGAAGTCCATTGCGGCTGCTACGGAGGAGCGCTGAGGACGAGCTGCTGTCGTTGGGGAGCGCCGGGTAGCTGGGGCGCCGTCGAGGCGGCTGTGGCCGAGTCTGCAAGCCGAGGAGGAGTGGAGGTAGAGCTGCCACTTGACTGAGGGATGGGATTTCTGCATATGGGAACTTCCTTCCTCCTTTGCCGAAGAAGGTCGAAGTGAAACGACCCCATCTTTCGCCCCCTTTTTTTGGTTTTCTAAAAAGGGTCTGTGCGGGTCAAGGAAAGCATTAGTAATAAGAAAAATCCTCCAAGAGGCTTGGTGGCCTCAGGAGGTGGTTCTTCTAAGACGTTCTATTTTTAGGGATGGCGAACGCGGGACGTTCTGCGAGCAGCTACGGGGAATGAGGCTTGCTGGACGTTCAGCAGAGCGAGCGCTATCTGGAAGGTCGAGGAGGCCGCTGCGTCTTGAGGTATGTTATGCTCCTCATTGTTCGGGTTGGCGACAAAGGGGTTTCCTGTTGAGTTAATAATCCTTACCTTGGCTAGGATCTGTTGAAGAGGAGCGAGGCCTTTGGTGGCGACGGCAGTTGGAAACCAGTTGATCCAAAGAGGGGAGGGACTGTGCAAGAGGAAGGAGAGTCTCCCAAAAAAATTCTTTTTGTTCACCCCCCTTTAGCTCCCCCCCTCTCCGAATGCCTTGATGAAGACTCCCCTCTCCCCCTCTTATCTTCCCACGGTGAAGTGATGGCACCTTGGGCCAAGTGACTTCGATCATCCTTGTAGAACCGTCAGTCTAGGAGCGTGCCCCCTCCCACCCCTCTTTTGGAAAGCTGGGGGATGCAGGAAGCTATCTTCTGCCCCTGTCGTTTCGCAAGTTGCCACTAGCCATCAAGGTGATGATGACACTAGTAAGTTTTTATCCTTTCTTATGTTGAGGTCGTCAGGATATCTTCACTGCAGATCTGATTTTGCCGAAACTCCTTGGCCAGGTGTGGATAAGAGGTTGAAGAAGAGGGGAAATTGGGATCTGCTGTAAGATTTTGTCGGGGGAAATGAAATGGGTTTTGGGCTATGTTGACTGGCTTTCTGCCTAAATGGATTAACATGGGCCTGGGCATAAACCAACTTCTTCTCACTATGCCCAGATTAATGAATAGCTTTTGTTTTTTTTTGGTTCCCAGGACTCTGAAGGGAGGTGACCATGTTTACAGCCGATCTATCAATACCTTCTTCCCATGCACAGGTAATTCATTGTTATTCATGATATCTAATGTATCTGCTGGATTTGTTTTTTTTTTTTCTTTTTATCATGCAGAGAAGCGGGTTCTTGTCTGCTAATCATTAAGGCTTTGCTGACCATCGTTTCCAAGACGAGGCATTATCCCCAACGCTAGTTGTTTTGGAGGGGAGGTTCGTATTCTGTCCATTGGCGTTCTCCTCTGGTTTTTTTGAATGTAAGTTTCCTGGAAGGTCGTCGTTTTAAAGGTAGATGCACCTCTTTCTTGGAATTGATGTCCAGGTTAAATCTGACATATGTTGCATGAGAATTGACCGGAGCAGTCACGTGTAGAAACATCCGGGGTGGAGGACGTGATAGATGAGGATGGGAAAGTAGAGGTAAATGAGATGGTGGCTGTAATTGAGGCATGCTCTGAGGAGGCATTGACATTGGAGCTATTTGAGGAAGTGGCTGCTTATACCGGCTGGATTCGGGAAAACGCCTCCGCTGCCGCAGAATACTTTGGAATGACTGCTTTGGAGTCAATATTGCTGCCGGTGTGATGGGAACTAGGGAGGAGATTAGAGGAATCCCAGATTCTTCACGCTCCTGTTGCCGAAATTCATCGAGGAGTTGGCCTCGGGGAAGAGATCGCAAGTTTCCCATTTCTGTATTTTGTTTTAATGAAACCGTGGGATCCGTATGGAATCGCAAAATCTTATTTGAGGTATTACAGCTTGCCCCTCTTTGGGAGGGAATCTGGAAAGATTCTCTCACAAGGATATCGTTAATACCTCAAATTATTCTTGACATGTATCCTGGAAACTCATCAAGAAAATCATTAGTTGCAACGAAAACAAAAATAGCTAAATGTACATGCACACTATGCTTTGTTTTGTTTTCTTTTTAAATGGATGTTCCTAAGCGAGAGTAGAAAAGGTTTTTCCTGATTTCTCTCGTGTTTTACTCTCGTTTTTGAAAGCCGTTTCAGTTGGATTTCAGAATTCTTTTGACTTGGTTGCTCATGTACTGGTCGAAAGAGTCTTTATTTGGGTTGTAATGTGGTTCGGCATAAAGAGTTTGAGGACCTCATCGGAAGCTATTGGATCGTAGAGGTTCCACCATTCAATAGATCGTAGAGGTTCCACCATTCAATAGATCCAATAGCTATTGGAAGCTATTGGATCGTAGACAGCTCACCAGTTGCCGTGTTCTGTTGGGGATGAATAATTGGTTTACTGGTAGGTGTGGACAATCCACTTTGGGGAAAGCTTTGTCTTAGACTTGTTTGAAGGGTAGCACCTTTGCTCTTGCGACCACCAATGTCGGCCCCGGTGCTTTATTTTTTGCTCTTTTGATTTTCATTTTGCACTTTCTTTTAAAGACTTTGGTCTTTGCATTGATCTTTTCTTTTCCTTGCTGAATTACAGGGATTTGCCCTGCTTTGTTTTCTGACGACATCTTTTCGAATTTGTATGCTCGAGAAGTTCTTTGAGAAGCTCGGTCCTTGGGAACGACTCGACTGGTGAGCTTAACTGTCGATAGTGCTTCTTCGCTTGAATCTTAAGGAAGTGTTGCCTCTACGATCCGTTGCTTCTGGTTTCTGGTTACGGGATCTCCATTTTAACTTCGATGTGGGGCGGTCCTTAGACTCGTCGGGTATAGTGTTTGTACAAAAACTTCAACTTTGGCTCAAAAGGGGGCTAGCAATGGTTGATGTTCTGTGTTTGGGGCAGAGAAGAAATGCTCGATCTCATCCCGGTTTAGAGCATCTTTTGTCAAAGGATTCGTCATCCATCTGAACGCTCATGTATGAATCCTCACAGTGTTTACGCTCATCACTTTGGGTGAGTGTTTATGAATAGGTTTGCCTTATTCACTCTCGCCCAGAAACATTCTTATTATCAAAAATTTCAAATTACATGCAATTGGGCACACAAATGCTTAAGAAATGAATAGGTTTAGGTACTCAAACCTCTGTGGTGGTCTTGTGCAAACTTTGCGGGGAAAGTGTTTGCATTTTTGTTTCCATGTTCTTTTGAAATCGGAACGGCTTCCACCCGACCACCCACGCCGTTGCTTAGGAATTCGTACCATACTGTACAGATGTCCATGTGCCTGTACAGTTGACAACGGACGGAGACGAAGTTAATTCATGTATTTCGACTCTCGCTTGAGGAGATGAAGTAAAATATCCGCTGGGGAGGTGGAATGGATATGTCCATTTCAATGGTCGTTCTGATTCTGTCTGAGGAATGATAAAAATTTTGTTAAAGAGCCATGTAAATAATACTCCCTTTTGGTATTGTTATCCGTGATAACGACAAAGGCAATCTCGAAGCTTGGGTTCGAAACTTTCCACCCAACCGCCCGCGCCTTTGTCAATAACATAGGATGCTCATGTACATTTCCCTTTTTGCATGATTTCATCATTGCATCTTCGTCCGATGGAATCGAAGGTCTGACGAAGTTGTTACTCTTGCTTGATGTCTGTTGTGTAAGGATGTTCATGTACCTATCAAACAGATGGCTAGAAACAAGGAAATTCTTGCAACTTGTTTCTGTTAGAGTAAAAATGAAGTTTGCTTGTGTAACTTCTTTAGTAAGAAAAGTGAAGTAGAGTTTTGACACTTCCCTTTTCGTGTGATTTCATCAATACATCTTCGTCCGATGGAATCGAAGGTCTGACGAAACTGCTACAAGATTTCGACTTGAAGCTTTGCCGCCCTGCCACCCTCGCCTTTGTCATGAGAGTTATGTACCATTCGTGTGAGGAGCTCTTGTACCTGCCCACGAGACAAAGGACGTAGACGAAATGTGTTCATGTAATTTCGCTTAACTTGAATGAGGAGAAGAATGATTGTGTATTCCTCCCTTTTTCCTGATGTCAGCCTTCTTTATCCTTAGTGATTTTTCGAGGTGTAAAAGAATTCAGCTGACAGATATCGTCTCAAAAGTCAGACTTGGGACCTGGATACCATTCAGGTGTAATATCGTCGGAGAGCATCTGCGTTAATTGCTTGTGGCAGTTCTCCTCCATCCATTTTTGCTAAAATGGTTGCTCCTCCTGAGAAGGCGTGCTTGACGACGAACGGCCCTTCGTAGTTTGGAGCGAATTTCCCTCGTGGATCCTTGACATTCGGTAGGATTCTTTTAAGGACGAGGTCACCTGGTTTGTACCTGATTGGCTTGACCTTTTTGTTGAACGCTCTAGACATGCGTTGTTGATAGCATTGCATGTGGTGAGCGGCGGCGAGTCGTTTTTCATCAATGAAGTCGAGGTGGGCGAGCTGATGATTGGCCTTCTCTTCTTCTGTCATGTTGCTTTGGGATGATATCCTGAGAGTTGGCAATTTGACCTCTGCTGGAATGACCGCTTGAGTGCCGTAGACGAGCTTGAAGGGAGTTGCCCCAGTCGAGGTGCGCATCGTCGTTCTGTAGGCGAGTAACGCGAAAGGGAGCTTCTCGTGCCAATCGCGATAGGTAACTGCTGTCTTTTGAAGAATCTTCTTCATGTTCTTGTTGGCAGCTTCGACTGCACCATTCATTTGTGGACGATACGGTGAAGAGTTGAGATGTTTGATTCGAAATTCCATACATAGGGATTCCATTAGTTTGCTGTTGAAGTTTGAACCATTATCTGTGACTAATAGCTCTGGAACTCCATATCTGGCGATGATGTTCGCCCTCATGAAGCGCACAACGTTGTTTGCTGTGACTTCTTTGAAGGACTGTGCTTCAACCCACTTGGTGAAGTAATCGATTGCGACTAGTAGAAATCGATGCCCGTTGGATGCCTTGGGATTGATGGGCCCGATCACGTCCATGCCCCACATTGAGAATGGCCATGGTTCAAATAGCGGGTAAAGTCTTGTTGGAGGCACATGTACCTTGTCGCTGTAGATCTGACACTTGTGACATGCTTTGACATATTTGATGCAATCGGCTTCCATTGTGAGCCAATAATACCCCTGTCGCATGATTTTCTGGGCGAGAGCATATCCGTTCATGTGCGGTCCGCAAACCCCTTCATGGACCTCGACAATGAGGGCTTCAGCTTCTTGCTTGGTGACGCATAACATGAGAGCCGTCGTGAAGGATTTTTTGTACAAGGTATCACCGTCTAGAAAATAACTTCTTGTTATCCTCCGGATGAACTTGCGTTCTTTCCCCGTGCTGTTCTGGGGAAATCCTCCTGATTGCAAATGATTCTTGATGTCCGTGAACCAAGGTAGGGAATCCTCGGGTTGACTCTGCTCAATATGCATGCAGCTTGGATCATCAGCAATATTGATGCGCAAGGGCTCGATGTCCATTTCCCCAGCCAACGGAATCATTGAGGCGAGCACTGCAAGAGCATCAGCAAATCGATTATCAGTTCGCGGGAGATAATTAAATTCAATATCAGTAAATTGTCTAATCAGTGTTTGTAGATAATCCTGATATGGAATGAGCTTTGGGTCCCGTGTGCGCCATGCTCCATTTGTCTGGGAGATGATGAGTGCCGAATCTCCATGAACGTCGAGGAGCTTAACCCGCATGTCGAGTGCACGAAGTAGGCCGAGGATGCACGCTTCATATTCAGCTATGTTGTTCGTGCAGGGAAAGGTGACTTTGGCGGCCGTTGGGTAATATTGTCCGTCTGGGGAGATTACCACAGCTCCTATTCCCGATCCTGAGGAATTAACTGCACCGTCGAAGTACATCTTCCACCTTGGTTCTTGTTCCATGAGCAAGATGTTCTCATCTGGTAGTCCGATTTCCAAAGATGAATCATCCGTTCCTGGATATTCAGCGATGTGATCAGCGATTGTTCTCCCCTTGACTGACTTCGTGGAGTGGAGTCGAATGTCGAATTCAGCGAGCTGCAATTGCCACTTTGATACTCTCCCCATCAGTGTTGGCTTGTCGAAGAGATATTTGAGTGGGTCATTCTCGGACACTAATAGGATCTCATAATGCAGAGTATACTGTCTGAGTCGGTGAAGAACCCAAATGAGCGCGCAGCAGGTACGCTCAGAAGTTGTGTATCTTGACTCACAATCTGTAAATTTCTTGCTGAGGTAGTAAATCGCGTGCTCCTTGGCACCTGGCAATTGTTGGGCGAGCATGGCTCCAAATGATTCTTCCCTGACAGTGAGATAGAGCGTGAGAGGATGCCCCGGCTTTGGCGGGATAAGAACTGGTGGTTCTGTCAAATACGTCTTAATATGCTCAAATGCGATCTCGCAATCATCGTCCCACTCAAATTTGACGTCTTTCCTTAATTTCTTGAACAGTGGTTTGCATGTGTCGGCTAGGTTGGAGATGAACCGTCCGATGTAGTTAACACGACCCATGAAGCCGCGGATCTCTTTGACTGACCTTGGAGCTGGGAGATCACGAATTGCTTCGATTTTATCAGGATCAATCTCAATGCCTTTGTTACTGACAACGAAACCAAGAAGTTTGCCCGAAGTTGCTCCAAACACGCATTTGGCGGGGTTGAGGCGCAGCTTGTACTTGCGAAGCCGTTCGAATAGCTTCCGGAGAATGACAGTGTGGTTTTCATCTCCCTTGGACTTGGCGATCATATCGTCGACGTAGACTTCGATTTCGCGATGCATCATATCATGAAATAAAACCACCATAGCACGTTGGTAAGTTGCCCCAGCATTCTTGAGTCCAAAAGGCATGACTCGATAACAGAAGGTGCCCCAGGGCGTCGTGAAGGTTGTCTTTTCTTTGTCTTCTTCGGCCATGCGAATCTGATTGTAACCGGAGAATCCATCCATGAAAGAGAATCTGTTGAATCCAGCGGTATTGTCCACCAAAAGGTCGATGTGCGGGAGTGGAAAGTCATCCTTGGGACTCGCCTTGTTGAGGTCGCGATAGTCGACGCAGATTCGGACCTTCCCGTTCTTCTTGATGACAGGGACTATGTTGGCAACCCATTGTGGATAGGTAGACACTTCGATAAAGTTGACCTTCAGCAGCTTATCCACTTCTTCCTTGATGGCAAGGGCTAGTTCGGGCTTATACCGGCGTTGCTTCTGCTTTATAGGATGAACTGACGGGTCTGTGGGAATCTTGTGCTCCACAATCTCCGAATCTAATCCCGGCATGTCTGTGTACGACCAAGCGAAGACGTCAGAGAATTCCTTGAGTAAGTTGGTGATGTCCTCAGTTTCATCCTTTGATAAGTCCGCGCCGACGAACAATTCCTTGGGGTCATCTTGAGTTCCGATGTTGATTGAAACCGGTCTCTGCAGTGTGATGTCCTTTGGTTCTTCATGTCGTTGAAGACCTTGTTCCAAGCCATAGTATCCTTCTATGGATTTAGGGTCGTCTACTGCTTCTCCATCTTGTTCAGGGGTGTTCTCGGGTGTACCCGAAGCGCCGTTCCTGAAAAGGAGCAGAAATCAGAGTGATGCATTGCAATGAATCATTCGAAATATCCTTTCATGCGACAATAAGGCATGCGCTTATGACCAAAAGAAAATGTTGTGGGATCAGGACTCAGCGGGTCCCTCGTCGTTTCCTTAGATTCGCCCTGATCATCAGCGGCCCGATCCCACAAACGCCCTAGGTACTGCCTAGGGGTCGCGTTACAAAAGACAACCTTGCTAGTCCGCGACCAGAATGTAGCAAGGTAACCTACCCTAGACTCTACTTAACTAAGTGCAGAAAAGTAAAGATGGAAAGTTTCACCCGTCGAGAGGCATGTCTGACTCGGCCAGGGTCGACGCTTCCATCATGCAAACTTCTTCTTCGGACTCTTGTGTCCTGGTCTTCTTGTCTTCCTTCTTCTCTGCTTCCTCGCTAGTAGTAGGAGAATCCAAGCGCCTGTTTGGAGGAGGCGCTTCGAACCTTGGAGGCGTCCGGGGTGGAATTGACACTACTGGAGCTCGGAAGTACGGCGCGCGCATGCGAGGTCGACGCCTATGCCCGAGCCCGATATTCACTTGGATGACATTAACATGTTCAATAGTCATCTCCTCGTCATCGGCTTCTTCATCCTTCCGGATCTTCACATTCTCCAACTTTTTCGACAGGATTTCGCCTTCCATTGTCGCCGCCGATGAACGTACAAAACGGATGGCCGATTTGCTGCTAGTGTGATTGTCCTGTTTGCGCCGTACTTTGCCTGTGAATCCGAGTCCAGTAGTCCCTGCCGGAGCTGGGATAGTGATCGGATAAATCATTCCTTGTCCTCTGATTCCGAGTCCTTGGCCCGGTTGATACCCATGTCGGAGGAACTCCTTAGCAGCGCTGATGTTGCCCCATGTCATCAGGGGATCAGATTTGTAGTCGCGCCTCACCATGTTAACCAACTCCAGGGTCTGTGTTGTTGACGGCTCTTCGGTTGGCTCTCCCACGTATGGCATGTCAATCTCGTGGCAAAGCTCCATTGAATGTTCTCCCCGGACTGTGATGAGCTTGCCATCTGAGGAAAATCGAACCATCTGGTGTAGCGTCGAAGGAACTGCCCCGGCTTGATGAATCCACGGACGCCCCAGCAACATGTTGAAGGACCCCGCGGTCTCCAGAATCTGGAATTGGGTAGAGAAGAGGGTTGGCCCAACTTTGATCTCCAACGTAGCTTCCCCATGGGCCTGCCGCTTCGCGCCGTCGAAAGCCCGAATAGTTAAGCCGGATTGTGAAAGCTTCTCCAAGTTGATACCGAGCTTTTGGGCTACCGCCAATGGGATGATATTAACCCCTGACCCGCCATCGATGAGAACCTTGGAGATGGTGGTATCACGACACTTGAGCGTGATGAAGAGAGCATTGTTGTGATCCGGCCCCTGTTCCGGTAGATCGTCTTCCGAGAAGGTAATTATGTTGTTCGCCAGCATGCTGCTCATGTACGCATCTAAGCCGCGACTTCAACCTGCTCTGGCACATGTACCTCGGCTAGAAACTTCTCCAACATCTCCCTGTGCTTGTCAGATGAATGGATGAGGTCAAATAGTGAGATTTGGGCTGGCTGTTTTCGGAGCTGCTCGACTATATCGTAGTCGCTTCCCTTCACCGTATAAATCACCTTGCGGATCTGCTCGTTTGAAGGCGCCTTGGGCTTCGAAGGTTCGGCTGGAGACGAGGCTTCAGGGGCTGGCACTACCCTTCCGGAGCGGGTAATTAACTCAACTTCTGGGCCGAGTGGCGTGCAGGTGGGTCCTATCACGACTGGAATCCTTGGTTCCGTTGTAGGCGATGATTCTGTCTGACACGCTTCAGGTTGTGCTGATCCCAACGAAATATAAACATAGGGCGTCCTTGGCCGCCGAGGGGGAACTAATGTAAATCCATCCGGCAGGATAATGGGCTGAACACTTCTGCTGGACTGGGGCGCACGACCTCTTCCTCGACCTCGGCTGCGGCCTCGGCCTCGACCACGACCGGCGTTCACGACACTGACAGTCCTTGGTTGTGCATAGTCATATTCATATGTGTTCACCTCTTCTTCACGTTCGGCCAAAACTGAGAAGGAATTTGCCCCGATGTAATTTACATGCTCGGGAAGAGGATTGCTCTTAACATTTGGGGCAGCTGCAGGTGCAGAGAATGTAATAGCCCCTTCGTCTAGCAGGTTCTGAATCTTGAACTTCAGAGCAATACAGTCCTTGGTGTCGTGCCCCGTTGCTCCCGAATGATACTGACAAACCGCCTTGGGGTTGTATCCGAAAGATGAAGGGTTGGTGGCCTTGGGTTCCACGGGTTTGATAAAGCCCATATCTCTCAAGCGGACGAACATGACATCCAATGGATCTGGTGTTGGAGTCAAGTCCTCGAGTCTATGCCGGGGGCGCTCTGGTTGTGCAGGCCTTGGCTGCTGTTGTCCCGCCATGTTGACTGGGGGTCTAAAACGAGTTGCTGCCGGGGCTGGAGGCCTGAGCGCGGCTGCGATATACGTCCTTGGCGCGTACGAGGTCGGGGGTGGCGTTGCCCTCATTGACTGCCTATTCTGTTCAGCAGTTGCAATTAGCTCCTTGGGCCTGGGCTTCACCGTCAGTTTCGCTGAAGGGGAAGGGATTAGCCCTTCTCGATTTACTCCGTCAAGCTTGTCTGCATTGATGACTGCCTGGGCGAAGGTGGAGAATGTCTGCCCGATCATGTAGGGCATGTACTCACGTGGGAGCAACTGGAGGAATTCGTCGATGAGCTCTCTCTCTGTAAGTGTCGGTTTTATCTGGGACGCGATATGCCTGAAACGGTAGGCAAACTGCTTGACGTCTTCGGTGCGGTATCTCTTCAATTTCCGCAAATCCGATATTGTTGGCGCCATCTCAACATTAAAGCTGTAGTAGTTGAGGAAATCAAGGGCCAAGTCTTTGAACGTCGCGTACTGGCTGACATCCTTGGTGTAGTACCAGTGTAGCGCTGATTCCGCCAAACTCTCTTGGAACATGGCGATGTGAAACTTATCGTCTGCTGGATATACTGCCATCTTGTGGCAGAAGTGCTTGAGATGTAATTCCGGGCAGCCGTTTCCACGGAATTTCTCAAATTCGGGCATCTTGAACTTTGGCGGGACTTGAATCTGAGGGATCTGGTAGTTGGCGTACTCCCAGTTGTGTGCCCGATGTCCCTGGATGGCGTTCAGGCGCTCTTCCAACTTTGCCATGTGGCGAGCCTCTTCTTGCTGCATTGAGGCAATCCTAGCCTCGAGCCTTGTCTCGAAAGCGCTGGTCTGTTGTTGCTCGCCAAATAACTCATCGACGATCGCTGCGTTACGGGTTCGTGGGCTTGGCAAGGCTGGTTCCACATGCGGAACTGAAGGGGTGGCAATTGGCTGGGAAATTCTGAAAGCGGGAGGTGTGAAGGTTGTTTGAGGGTAGGGAGTTGGCCCGGGCGTTTGAGTGTGGGTGTGGGGAGTTGGCCCGTACGGCATTGGGAGGTAGGGCATTGGCCCTCGGGATGTTGGTTGAGGGTAGTATGGAGGCAGATATGGCTGAGGCATGGGAAGGGAAAGGGATGGCGCATTCATGTATGGGTTAGATAAAGGTGCTACACTTGTGGAGGTAGCGGATCCGGGCATGACCGGATTATAGGGAGGTAGAGTGTTTGGTGGAGTGTTTAGGTTAGAATGGAATGGGTATGTTGATGTTTGGGGTCCTGGCATGACAGGAGGAAGGTGGGGGTTTTGGGAGGTGGCAGGAGCAGGGGTGGCTGCTAGCTGTCTTTGGAGAAGCTCAGCCATCATCGTCTTCAAAGAAGAGAGCTCGGCTGTGAGACTCTCCACCTTGTCTCCCAGTGAAGGAGGGCCGGCGCCTTGGGCCAGTATGTTTGAGGTGGAATTGAGGGGAGTTGCCGCCAGAAGAGCAGCTGACGACATCACCGACGGCGCTGTTGACGCAACCAGCGGTGGGACGTACATTGGTGAGGTCCTCCCATTTGAGGGTTGCCCGGTAGCGAGGATAGTCTGGGGCAACGACGGGAAGGCGAACGTCGGGAAAGGTGAGGCAGCTTCCATTGCGGCCGAGAGGTCAATGGCGGTGGGCGACGGGATGGCAGTGGTGACTCCAGCAGCCGGGGCCATCTCTTCTTCCGCTACCGGAGACAGGACCATGGGAGTCAGTACTTGTCCTGCCGAAGCTTCGGCCATCACTGCTCGGATGGCACGATATTTGGGGCGCTTTCGGTATGGAGCTATTGCTCAGTACCTTGGTTAGGAAAAGAACATTCAATCAATATCAAATGAAAAAAACTTTGGATGCGTGACATGTAATGATGTATGATTGTATGTCTAATGCAAGGATTGGATTGTGATTATAACGAATTCAATCCAAGTGAAAAAGGAGTGCATTAGATAAAATCCAAAAAGGTTCATTTCACAATACAGTTCCTTAAAATAAAAATGAAAGATAGGATGGGCTCGCGGGCCCAAGGATTGCGAGGAGATGCAGCCGTCAAATGCGATCCCAGGGGGTTATCCGTTTCTTCTGGAATCGTGCAGATCGGGCGTCGATGTCAGCCTGACGCTCCATGAAAAGATTGTACTCCTCTTCTTTGAGATCCGTCCAAACCCGAGCGATATGCGCCATGGCCCGTTGAACTGCTCCTTTTGCCGGTTGGCTGTCCAAGTCGATCGGGTCAAATAATTTGTTCGGCGCTGGCCTGACTCGTGGACTTCCTCCAAACTGATGCATCACCCTTGCTGGACAGTAATAAGACGTCCCAGTGATCCCGGCGATCGGGATGTAATCTCCGTCTGGGGAGCTTGTAATGGCCAGGTCCACGTCAAAGCATTTGGCCTTCCGATAGAAATCATCTGGTTCCAGCGAGCGGAAAAGAGCCCTAACCCCTGTAAATGTGCGAGTTGGAAGTCGAGCGCGGTCCGATATGCGGTCGAGTAAGTCTGGAAACTGCTCCCGCCTGAATGACTCTCCGGTGATGCCGATGTGAGTGCAGAACCAGGCCTGGAGCAATGGAGGGCTGAAGGAGAAGTGATGGTTCCGAACTCCTTCTCTTGCTTTCCGCACTATCTTGGTAAGACTGTAGTTCATCTCACCAACTAGGTTAGGGAGGAAGGGTTGTCCTTTGAGAATGGCCTTCGTCAGGTAGACCGCTCGTCCGTGAATCGATTCCTTTTTGTAGGGATAGAGAACTGTTCCTGCGAACAAAAGGATGAAGGCACATGCTGAACCTTGACCGTCTCCTCCTTGCGGTATGTACGGTGTCAGTTGATACTTGCAGAGTTCCCTGATGCTGATGTGCCCCTCTGTGGTGAATAAGGTGGACGCGTTCGCTGGAGAGATCTGAAGCAAGCTAGTGACGTATTCTTTCGGCTTGTCGAAATGAGGCAGAGGCGATATTCCTGGGAGATGAGGGAGTCCGGAGAGGTGTCCGTATTCCTCATAAAGCGGTGCGAGCTCCAGGGTACCAAAATGGAAGGTGTACGTGTTCGGGTTCCACCGGGCGACGAGGTGCTGCAGCATGAACCAATCGACTTCGAGTCTGATCAAATGGAGTAGACCTTTGAGCTTCTGCTTGGCGAATTCCTGCTCTGAGGGTCTGAGCACCTTGAACCAATCCCGGAGTTTGTCAGAGGATGGGATGTCCGAGCGCAGTGCGATTGAGTCCATTTGATAAACCTGCATGCTTGGACGTCATTCAGTTGTAATAACAATCCAATCCAACTCCTAACGTGAGATGAATTCGCATGCAAGTTTTCTCCTACTTGAACAGTGATAATGCCGAACAATTGTAATAGCGTTGATATATTGATTATTGATTAACAAGCGTTCGTGTGAAATGGATGCAAATGAGTATGATGACATGAAAAGAGGAGGTAGGGAAGGGAGAAAGGAAATTCGGAAACCCCCCTGTGACCAACCCAAACCGCTGCAAAACGAACAGGGTTAGTGCCATATTTATCGCATACAAAACGTACCTGAACCTGTCCCTGCAGGAGTAACAGTCACTTAGTAACAAGTAAATGCACGTGCGGCGTCTGGTACCTGTAGTGTGCAAGCAATTCTAGACTCGGAAGAGGTTTCTAGACCTCCCTCGGACTGAGGGAGGCGGGGCCCCGACCCAAAACCACACCGCAAAGAGCAGCACAGCTGGGCCTAACGGTGACCCCCCTAAGATCCTAGCCCCGGGTTCGGGCATCCCTAGGAATGCCTAAAAAGCGGTAAACATACACAAACAAAAGATCATACAAAAGGCACCGAGCCAATCAATTACATGCGAAAACAAGTAACTCCCCTCCGCATGTGGTAAAAAGAGGTTTTCGGTAGGAATCCACATGCGGAGTTCCCCAGCGGAGTCGCCATCCGGGATGTACGCGCGCCCTCCGGCCTAGCACGCGCGCTGCGGCTCGGGCGACCCGAGGATCCGGGCCCGCTCCCCCGAGGCCCAATCGGGTCGACGTTCCGGCTCGAACGCCGGACGCTGCGGAAAGGGGACCCGGGGTTGGGCCTTCCCTTGTTTCCCGAGCGGATCTGCGGGACGCTTCGCCGACCGTCTCCAGTTCCCTGAAGGCGACGGGCGAAGGGCTGCGTTAAGACCTCGCTTGGGATTTTCGGGGAAGGCCCAAGGAGCGGCTCGGTCTGCCGTCACCTCATCCTAAATGGCTCCGAAAAAAGGGTAGTGGGGTTTAGTTTTACTTTGGAAAAACTTTTGTTCGGAGTCGCCACCGACTTAGTTTAAAAATGTGATTTTAAGTCGGAAAAATCAGAGTCTGGGTTCGGGGATTCCTATTTACTAACCTTTGTATTCTAAAACATGCGAAAGGGTGACGTTTGCTCCAAAAGTGTTTGGCTTTTGATTAACGGGCGTTGGACCCGATCCGGGAGTAGGCCGGACTTTTATCGACGTTTTAACGGGCGTTGGACCCGAGTTTAGGTTTGTTTGATTAAAACCAATCATGCGACGCAAAACCTAAAGCCTAAGCATACGCGCAATCACAAACAATTATTTAGATCAAAAGGACGGGGAAGGGCGGTGATTGCGAACCTATACACTTGGGTCCGCAATCCGTTACAAGTGGATTTGAATAAAAATTCGGGGAGGCCCGCACCTCCCCTTTGTACCTTTGATTGAGTTTGGGGCCGCTTTAAACCTTCGAACCCACGGTTTTTAGGCCGGGGTAGATCCACGCGGTTTGATACACGCGCCTTCGAGTTAATCTTCGGAATTTTGAAGTTGATCTTCCGAGATTAGATGCTCGATGTACATGCAAAGAAAACAAAGAAGTGGTCAGAAAGTCCTAATTTAAATCGAAATGAATGATTAGGACTTAATGAAATAAGAGCGATACTTACGGGGCGTTGTGAGCCCGTTGATGTCGATCGTCCGCGTCGTCGGATGATGCATTCCTTGGTAATAATTCCTCGATGTTTTACATGTAAAATAGAGGGAGATGCCGATGCCACGGACATAAGTATTGATCTAATTCAAATTCAATTGAATTACATTAGTAAGACATGTCTTACCGTATGAATTGGTTGAGTGGGGTTGCGATTCTTCGAGATTTCCGAGTTTCGATCGTGTTTTTTTCATGTAAAACCAAGGGAAGATGAATATTAGTGACGCACAACATGATAAGATATTAATTCACATATATATAAGAATGCAAGTGAGCTTGAATAAAATCATTTCAGTTTAAAAGTAAATAAGACTCCTAAACGTAACAACATCACAAAAAATTTTCTACAGTGGTCAAGGAATTAAATTAACAATTCTTGACTGAATTGAAGCGGTAAATGAAATTGAGAATTCGACCTCCCATTTGACCATTTGATTTAAAAAATGTCATTTGACCGTTTGAATAAAGACAAAGGGAAAATGTCACGTGACTATTTAATAAAAAAATAATAATAAAATTTAAAAACAAAGAATTGAAAAGAGAGAAAGCGTTACCTCGTGGGTTCCTTTTCGTAATTTGCCGGAGGAGTTGCCCAGCGTGACCCAGATGAAGATTCTTCAGCTCGAATCAGATGTGGAGCCGGAGCGATTGCTTGATGGAAGAGACACCGGCTTCGTCGACCGCGTCGCGGGGGATAGGATCCGTCGGGGCTGGATCTAGGAGGTGCCCTATCGCTGTTGATGTTGGGATTTGCCGCCGCGGGAAGTCAGAGGAAACCGGGGCTGTCTTGGGGTGGATGTCGCCGGAGATGAGGGCTCCCAAAGCTGCCGCGGCGTCGCTGGAGTGGGAGATCCACCTTGGAGTTCCAGATCTGTTAAGGAATCGAGGTTCTCCCGGTCACGGCCACCTGAACTTGCTGTGGGTTCGCCGGAGGGTTTGGGAAGTGGAGACACCGGAGGAAGCAAGGCCGCCATTGTTGGTCGTGGGGACGGCCGGGGAAGGTGGGTTCTCCGTCATTGAGTGTGCTCGCCGCTGGTCGTCGAGGATGGTCGTCAGGGAGAAGGTTTGGAGACGCCGGAAGAGGGGAGGTCCGTTATGTCTGGGATGCGGAGAGGGCAGTGGCCGGTTCTGTGGGTCCGCCAGGGGAGACTGGCCGAGGACGGGACTGAGCTGATTACGCCGAAGGGAGCTTGGCGAGGAGAAGATGGCCACTGCTCTGTGGTTCGCCAGGACGTCGGGTGGGAGGAAACCTAGCCGATTTCGCCAATGAAGAAGCTTGCTGACTCCGGGAGGAAGCTTGCCGGTGCGGTCAGCTTGATGCGGATTTGGGGCGCCATGGGTCCTACGGATATCGGAGGGGGAAGCTGAGGACGGGGCCATCGTCGTCGGGAGGATGGCCGTGATCTGGGGACGTCCGGAGACATGGGCTTGCTACCGCTGGATTCGGAGAGAGACCGGGGAGTGCGGGAGGGATTCTGGTCAGGGAGCGACGAAGTCCATTGCGGCTGCTACGAAGGAGCGCTGAGGACGAGCTGCTGTCGTTGGGGAGCGCCGGGTAGCTGGGGCGCCGTCGAGGCGGCTGTGGCCGAGTCTGCAAGCCGAGGAGGAGTGGAGGTAGAGCTGCCACTTGACTGAGGGATGGGATTTCTGCATATGGGAACTTCCTTCCTCCTTTGCCGAAGAAGGTCGAAGTGAAACGACCCCATCTTTCGCCCCCTTTTTTTGGTTTTCTAAAAAGGGTCTGTGCGGGTCAAGGAAAGCATTAGTAATAAGAAAAATCCTCCAAGAGGCTTGGTGGCCTCAGGAGGTGGTTCTTCTAAGACGTTCTATTTTTAGGGATGGCGAACGCGGGACGTTCTGCGAGCAGCTACGGGGAATGAGGCTTGCTGGACGTTCAGCAGAGCGAGCGCTATCTGGAAGGTCGAGGAGGCCGCTGCGTCTTGAGGTATGTTATGCTCCTCATTGTTCGGGTTGGCGACAAAGGGGTTTCCTGTTGAGTTAATAATCCTTACCTTGGCTAGGATCTGTTGAAGAGGAGCGAGGCCTTTGGTGGCGACGGCAGTTGGAAACCAGTTGATCCAAAGAGGGGAGGGACTGTGCAAGAGGAAGGAGAGTCTCCCAAAAAAATTCTTTTTGTTCACCCCCCTTTAGCTCCCCCCCTCTCCGAATGCCTTGATGAAGACTCCCCTCTCCCCCTCTTATCTTCCCACGGTGAAGTGATGGCGCCTTGGGCCAAGTGACTTCGATCATCCTTGTAGAACCGTCAGTCTAGGAGCGTGCCCCCTCCCACCCCTCTTTTGGAAAGCTGGGGGATGCAGGAAGCTATCTTCTGCCCCTGTCGTTTCGCAAGTTGCCACTAGCCATCAAGGTGATGATGACACTAGTAAGTTTTTATCCTTTCTTATGTTGAGGTCGTCAGGATATCTTCACTGCAGATCTGATTTTGCCGAAACTCCTTGGCCAGGTGTGGATAAGAGGTTGAAGAAGAGGGGAAATTGGGATCTGCTGTAAGATTTTGTCGGGGGAAATGAAATGGGTTTTGGGCTATGTTGACTGGCTTTCTGCCTAAATGGATTAACATGGGCCTGGGCATAAACCAACTTCTTCTCACTATGCCCAGATTAATGAATAGCTTTTGTTTTTTTTTTGTTCCCAGGACTCTGAAGGGAGGTGACCATGTTTACAGCCGATCTATCAATACCTTCTTCCCATGCACAGGTAATTCATTGTTATTCATGATATCTAATGTATCTGCTGGATTTGTTTTTTTTTTTTCTTTTTATCATGCAGAGAAGCGGGTTCTTGTCTGCCAATCATTAAGGCTTTGCTGACCATCGTTTCCAAGACGAGGCATTATCCCCAACGCTAGTTGTTTTGGAGGGGAGGTTCGTATTCTGTCCATTGGCGTTCTCCTCTGGTTTTTTTGAATGTAAGTTTCCTGGAAGGTCGTCGTTTTAAAGGTAGATGCACCTCTTTCTTGGAATTGATGTCCAGGTTAAATCTGACATATGTTGCATGAGAATTGACCGGAGTAGTCACGTGTAGAAACATCCGGGGTGGAGGACGTGATAGATGAGGATGGGAAAGTAGAGGTAAATGAGATGGTGGCTGTAATTGAGGCATGCTCTGAGGAGGCATTGACATTGGAGCTATTTGAGGAAGTGGCTGCTTATACCGGCTGGATTCGGGAAAACGCCTCCGCTGCCGCAGAATACTTTGGAATGACTGCTTTGGAGTCAATATTGCTGCCGGTGTGATGGGAACTAGGGAGGAGATTAGAGGAATCCCAGATTCTTCACGCTCCTGTTGCCGAAATTCATCGAGGAGTTGGCCTCGGGGAAGAGATCGCAAGTTTCCCATTTCTGTATTTTGTTTTAATGAAACCGTGGGATCCGTATGGAATCGCAAAATCTTATTTGAGGTATTACACATGGGTGGTATTGATAAGACAACAATAGCTAAAATGGTCTTCAACAAAATGTCTCATCAATTTGATGGATCCTCTTTCATCTCTAATGTGCAGAGTCCTCAAAAATTAAGGGGGGCATCGCGCAGCTACAAAAGAGGTTGTTGGGTAACATTCTTGGTTCTGATACACCAGTACATGACTCTTACGAAGGGATTGCTCGGGTTGGGCAAAGATTTTGAGCCAAAAACGTTAATGAGAAAGCATTTGATGTTTTAAAAGAGTTACTTCGCCCTATGAAGTTTTGATTGTCCTAGATGACGTGGAGAACATCTCTCATATCAAGGAATTCATTGGAGATGAGCTAAAGAGTTGCTTGGGTCTGGGAAGTACGATAATAGTCACCATCAGAGGAAAAGGTGCACCCGTGGAGCATCTTGGAGAAGATTTGGTGCTATACGAATCTGTCAGATTGATGAAGAAAAATGTCATCGTTGAACTTTTCAGCTGGCATGCATTCGGGAAGGACTACAGAGTAACCGAATGCAGTGCATTTGTTGAGCCAATTGTCAGCAAATTGAAGGGATGCCCACTCCTTATCGAAGTTGTAGGCTCATTGCTACGTGGTAAGGAAGCAGGAGAATTCGAAACCATGTCCGTGACGATTGGCCCACCTACTCGAAATTTTTGGGATGTACTAACTGTACTTTACGAATCATTGGATGAGCACAAAAGGAAATATTTCTCGATATTGCATGTTTTGCTGCTAACGAAGACATTCGAAAAGCGAAATATATGTGACATGACTGCCTAAGTAGGCATCCGGGCAGGGTCTTGATGCCCTTTGCGAAAGTTGGTGAGGGTGTTCGTTTATTGCTTCATAGCTCTCTAAAACGTTTTGGGCAGGGAATTGTACGTGCGGAGGACAGAGAAATTCAGGAATATTGAGTCGCGTCTTCGTCCACCAAATTGTCGTGGACATAATAAATAGCAGAAGGTTAAGGTGTTTACAATATGATTTAGTTTGTAAGGTGTGGCATTAGTTATGGCGTTGTTAATCTATGTTGACTGTTCTTCTTCAATCTTTTGAAACAATTTGATTTTACATTTGCAGGGGATAGAAGCAGTGGAGGCCATCTGCCTCCACTTTAGAGGCCAACCATCATCCATGGAGACTACATCAGCCAACTTGAGGAATATGCTAAAGCTATGATTTCTTAAATTGGATTCTGCGGGAATCTTCGATGGCATTTTTCCAAAATTAAGGTGGATACAGTGGCGAAGGTGCCCCAAAACTTTTGAGGAAACCAATGTTGATATGAAAGACTTGGTGATCCTTGACCTTTCGGGAAGTGCAGTTCCAGGAGATTGGAAAGGTCGGGTGAATATCAACTTGGTGAATTTGAAAGTCATAAACCTTTCAAATTGCGCCAATCTGCTCTTCACCCCTAATTTCCAAAGGTATACCATTCTGGAGAGATTGATCCTGGAAAGATGCCCGCAGTTGGTGCGCATCGATCCCTCTGTCGGCGCTTTGAAGCGCTTGGTGTTTCTGCACCTAAGATTTTGCCAAGAACCTGCAGAACACTGAAAGTTGGTATCCCTAAGAGAACTTTTGATTGATGGTACGGGGGTGGAGGAGGTTCCCGAGATAGGGGAATTGAGGGACCTTAAAATTATGAGCTGCCTGGATTGCATATCGCTGAGACGCATCCCGGACTCCATTGTGGAGCTGGGGAGACTTCGGAAGCTATCCGTAAGGGGTTGTTGTTCTCTGCAGAAGGTTATGTTGTTCTCTGTCTCGCTTCTGTTGTAGTTTCTGCTATTGATACAGGTTTGTTTCCGCAACATGAGATCCTACAAGTGGTATACAGGTTTGTTTCCGCAACATGAGATCCTACAAGTGGTATCAGAGCCCTTAGTGATCTTTCGGGAGCTGTGGAAGTCTTGTGAAGTTTTTTGGAAGGTTGTTTTCTGTCCAACAGAAGAAGGAGATGGAAGCAAGCGGAATGCAGAAGGTTCAAGCAGTAACAGAGGTCCTGCTGAACAGAGGCATCCTTCTGAGAGTGGTTCAGCTTATCAGAGAGAAAGGTTTGATCCTTGCAAACACTGTGGAGGCACAAATCATCCACATTACAAGTGTTGGAGGAGGCCAGACGTGAAATGCAATAATTGTCATAAGTTTGGGCATATTGCAAGGTTTTGTTAGGAGAAAGATTCTCGGCAAGATGCTACAGAACGTGCTGCAAATAATGAGGTGGAGTTGATGTTTACAGCATCTTGTTTTGCTACAGGCGTGACTCGTAGAAGTTGGTTGGTGGATAGCGGATGCACCCAGCACATGTCGTATGATGAGAAGTCATTTCCAAATTTAGATCGAAGCTTCTGTGCTAAAGTGAAGATCGGAAATGGTGATTACATCGATGTTGAAGGAAGAGGAGATGTAGTTGTTGATAGTCCAAAAGGTAGAAAGTTGATAAGTGATGTATTTATGTACCTAAGATTGATCAGAATCTTTTGAGTGTTAGTCAACTCGTACAGAAGGGGTACAAGGTGATGTTCGAAGAAGGATTCTGTTTGATAGCAGATTCTTCTGGGAAGGAGATACTCAAGATTCAGATGAAAAAACAAGAGCTTCTCCTTTGATCCCGTGTCACAGGGTCAGCAAGCTATGGCGGCCCAAGATAACGAAGCAAAACTTTAGCACAGAAGGCTGGGGCATTTCCACAGCAAGGGCATAGAGTTTCTGCAGAAGAATGATATGGCAGGTGGATTTCCAATTCTACAGCAGAAGGATACCTCTGTCTGTAGAATGTGTGTGCTTAGAAAGCAGACGAGGCTTCCTTTCGAGAGTTCGAGCTGGAGAGCCAGTGAGAAGCTACAGCTTATTCACACAGATGTTTGTGGACCTATGTCGGAGGTTTCTTTAAATGGTTATAAGTATTTCATCATTTTTATAGATGATTTCTCTAGGATGTGCTGGATTTATTTCTTGAAGGCTAAGTCTGAGGTTGCAGAGACATTTGAGAAGTTTAAAAAGCAAGTTGAAAATGAGTGTGGTAGATCCATACAGATTGTGAGATCTGACAATGGGACAGAGTATACTTCTGCTAGTTTTAAGTCCATCTGTGAAGAATCTCGAGTGCAACATCAGTTTACTGTACCTTATTCCCCACAACAGAAGGTGTGAGTGAGAGAAAGAACAAAAGCATCATGGAGATGGCAAGATGCATGATGCAGGAGAAGGATATGCCAAAGAAGTTTTGGGCAGAAGCTGCAAATACTGCAGTGTTTCTACAGAACAGACTTCCTACAAAGTAGGTGAGCATGAAGACACCTCGTGAGGCTTGGTATGGGGTCAAACCGATTATGAAGAATCTAAAGGTGTTTGGATGTGTATGCTATACACATGTTCCTTCTGTGAGAAGAGATAAGTTGGACTAGAATGCAGAAGTTGGGATCTTAGTTGGCTATAGTATGCAATCAAAGGCTTATAGAGTTTATCAGCCGCAGAATGGGAAGGTAATTATGAGCAGAGATGTTAAGTTCTTTGAAGAAGAGAAGTGGATCTAGTCGGACAGAGAATCAGTCTCTGAGCATACGTCAGAGAAGCCTGTTTTGGAGGAATAGAATGCTGAGGAGCAGAATGTTGAGGGACAGAACGTCGAGCAGCAACTCAGTTCTGGACAAACAGGTTGATGATCCACCGATAAGAGGTACAAGATCATTAACTGATGTTTTTGAAAGATTTAATGTCGCAGTATTAGAAGATGCTAGTTTTAAGGATGCAAAGGAAGACAAAATGTGGCTAGCTGCAATGCAGGAGGAGCTAGCTATGATTGAGAAGAATGAAACTTGGGAACTTGTGGATAGACCACACGACAGAAAGGTCATTGGAGTGAAATGGGTTTACAGAACGAAGCCTAACCCAGATGGTTCTATGAACAAGCATAAGGTTAGACTTATCGTAAAGGGCTACTCTCAGGAAAAAATTTGTGTAGAGAAGAAGGGAGGTTTCTACGATGCAGAACTTGAACATAAGGTGAAGTATTACTATCTTAGAGGCGTGAAATAGATGGATGAAGTAGAGCTGGTCTACTATACCACAGAAGAGCAGTTGGCCGATATATTTACAAAGTCATTTGAAGTGGGAAAATTTGAATGGCTAAAGGAGAAGATTGGAGTGTTTATCAGCGCTTGAACCAAGAAGGAGTTTGTTGGTGTTGGTTCAAGGCTGACGATAATGGAGATTAAATGCTGATATTAGTGGAGAGTAAATGAGTTAAATGGTGGCAATGAATAAATAAGATTTAGTGGATTAGAGTTAATGGGTGTTAATAAGGTAGTTGAAGGGTTTTTCTTTAGTCTATTTATGTAATCTGATGCATCACGCATCAATTCATCAATCTATCTATCTATTGAAAATTCAGAAAAGAGTATTTGCTCAAAGATTGTTCGAGAGTTGTTAAGTTTTGGTTCGTCATTCGTCCTGCAGAAGGTTGCGCTATAGAAGCTACTATCTACAGAAGGTTCTGTTGTTCTCTGTCTCGCTTCTGTTATAATTTCTGCTATTGATGCAGGTTTATTTCCGTAACGTGAGACCCTACAGATTCCCTCTCGATTTCATCAGAAATGAGCTGGATAAGTGGGGGGGCTGAGAATTGTGTTTGAAGGTCGTCTGAAAGGTAGATAGATAGATAGATATATGCCTGCACTTCTGATCTGCCAATGGAGTGTTAAATATCACATACAATGGAGTCACATATCTACTCTTACTATCAATTTGCTAAAGGGCTGACATTCATGCCTCCCCATATCCCTACTCCGAAACCCCACACCACCACAAACAAGAAAAAATTCCCTAAGTGAGAAGCGAGACTTATGCTGCTCGTGGCCGCTTCTTCCCGGTATTGGGCTCAGTTCCTTCATTTCCTTTCTCAGGGACTCTGCCAGATGCCTCTTCTGTTGGTTCTTCTCCTCCCGCACCATCATCAGCTTTCTCATTAACCACTTTCTGCTCATTCGACACATTCACCTTCCGATTATCCAAACCATCTGAATCCACACTCTCAGGCTTGCCACCCATTTTAGATTTATCTTCCCCAGAAGAAACATTCTTCAACTCCTTAAGTTTCCCTGCTTTGCCTTTAGACTTTATCGACTTTATGGAAGCTCTAAGTGAAAGGAGATCATCATCATCGGGCTCATCAAAGCTTGCCGCCTTCTCTTCACCATCATCGTCTTCATCTGCTTTTCCGGAAGAAGCATCGGGCTTTTTGCCACTCAGTTCAGCGGGATCTTTAGATTTGTTCTTACTGTTCTTTCCAGGTTTGCCGACACTTCTCTTTTGACCTGATTTCAAAGATGTTGCCTTGCCCTTACCTGAGGAACCATCTCTATCCCTGAGAAAGATACCAAAATCAAATGACACATGAATATCTGGTCCAAGTGTTGAAAATGCTGAGAAAATTATCTCCCCCTACTTCTTTGACATCAATTCCTTCTTTCCTTCCCTGGTTGCCGACTCCTCCATTCCCTTTGTCATCCTTTCCTTATGAGCCCTGGATGAAGATTCCTACGTTAAATGTGATCCCGGAACTCGATGTTTGATCAATAACAACACTAATGGCCAGAGAGTAAAAACATTAAAGTCAAACGCTCAACCACCATGCTGCAGAATACCACTACAATGAAGGATAGAATTTTCACATTCATAAAACCACAGGCAGAACATATGATATGAACCCTGCACTAGAGGCAAGTAAAATTATCAGGAATTCCGGGGTAAAACAGAAACTAACAAATATTATTGCCATAAATTAAAGATTGCACTTAAAAAGATGCAACCACAAGCAAAAACATTGAAGAAAGATTAGCAGGAAAATCCAACCCTATAAACCAACAAACTCCCATGATAACAGCAGAATACATGAAAAAAAAAGAAAGATGGCACATACAATTCCAGAGAACCATCTGCATTTCCATCATCGCGTGCTTCATCCTGTGGACCATAAAGTCAGATGGCCCAAATGGGGGAATCAAGTAGAGTTATATCCAACAAACGTACCTGTTCAGAACCGGTAGCTTCTGCAACAAGCTCCCACTTTTCCTTTTGGAGATTCAGAATTTCTTTGTCACCATCACTGTAAACCACCTAATCATTCACAGTAAGAAACAGCTGATAAGCTACAAACAACGAGGTAAAGCTGCCAGAGAAGGGTCATAACACAAACCTTATGTTTCTTTTTCTCAGGGTCAAAAGAATCCACAACACCCGTGTAAAATCTGAAAGTTTGTCAAAATGTATATAAGAAAAGCAGCACTCTCAGGAAAAAAGAAAAACCGTAAGAAAAACCGGACTTTTGGTAGTTGGATCAGATGCATGGAATCTTCTAAACCAGCGGTCTCCTCAAAATCAAATCTTCCAAATATCAATTTTAAAGCGACTGGAGGAGGATAGACCATCATTATATCACCATTCCCTTACTTATTTACAATAGTTAATGACGCAAACAGGGCAGGGGCAACAATAGGAGCAATGTGCTAACAATTTTGAGAGGGAAAATGGCTGTTTTGACAGAACATTAACAGAAGTGCACGAAGGCTTGTACATCTTTAACTCATAATGCATAGGAGAAATAGCCTCAACAGGTGATGGAAATATAAACTTACTGCCGATCTCGAGGCCACCATACTCTAATTTTTGAGCCAACCAGATCCATTCCATACCCTTTTACATCAGATGACTGCAACGACAAACTGTTGAATCAGTTCAGCAGCACTAATCTGATAAATGTAAGTCAACAGCACAAATGCTTTTTCTTCCTTCTAGAAGCTAACTGGAAGTTATAGTTATTAAGGACAATAGGAATAACTAAAGAACAACTGCTGACAAAACAACCAACCGAACCCTCTGGACATTGCTCTCCTTAGATTTGTACAATAGATGAAAACAAGAAGTGATAAAAATTTGACAAGGAAGGAAAGAACCTTCTTCGCTGGTGTGCCCTTCCCCTTGGAACTGGCCTTTGGAGTCTCTGAAGACTGCACTTTATCTTTGTCAGATTTTGACAAAAGCTTTGATGAAGAAGACACCACCTACATAACAAGAAATCCGAGTACACCATATGGGATAAAAGGACAAAATTAGGATGTCAATTAGTTAAACAATTAAGTAGGTAGAAAGCTACTTTTTTCTTCTGTTTGACTGCAGATTTCTCAGCCCCAGTCCCTGAAGCCTCCTTTTCACTGGATGGCTGCTTTTTATTTTTTTGTTTCTTGAGAGAGGAACCATCTCTAATGATCTTACTCTTATTTATCATCTTCGATGAGGTTTTTGCACACTTTTCCCCAACTTCACCACGGTCCTCATTACTCTTCCTGCTTATTTTAAGGGTGATGGCACTCTTTGCATCAGCAGAATCTCCGACAGATAGCTTGTGTGAGTGCAGTTGATCTTTCATTTCCGAATCACTTATCCCTTCAGATTCATCCTTGGAGACCTCAGTGGTACAACGTGCAACCTCCTTTGCGTCATCTCTCTTCTTTCTCCTTCCAGGCTTCTTTGATTGCTTCCCCACTTGCTCACCTTTAGAAGCTTCATCGTCCAGATTATCATTATTTTGTTCTTTCTCATTCCCATGAAGCTTCTTTGCTTCTTTCTTCCTCGAATTCTGAGAACCATCGAGCTGCCTTCCTTTCCTCTTCTTGTTTACACGAAGGCTTTCTAAATTAGCATCATCATCGTCAACTAACTTCTTGACATTGTTAGTGTCCACAGCAGTATCAGATTTAGACCGATTCCCCCCATCACGATGCTCCTCTTTCTCGGAAACTGAGCCAGCCTCTTTTTTCTGGATGGCCATATTGGTTATCCTTAATTTTGGCGTTCGCAGGACAGGATCATTTCGTGGAGGAACAGGTTTATCCACCTAAATCATGCACAATGATTATTCAAATAAATTTTGAACCTTGAAAAGGTATTGATCATTGAACGTGCCACAGAAATAAAGAGCACCCACACCAGAAAAGAAAACGGTAGAAGAGTATACAGCCAGTTGACCAGTAATGAAATGGATATATGAGAGTATAAAACTACTTGCACTTATTTTCCTATCATTTGCAAGGCAATCTTAAACACATGTGCATGGACATGAGAGGTGACCAAAGGAACGCCTAGATCGCTTGCAGAAAAAGAGGACTAAAGCACCATCTTGGAATCCTAACCAGAAAAGCAAAGCTACAACCTAAGCTATTTTTATTGTAATGCATAAAATCTTCGTTAAAATGGCAACTGGTAGCAATTAAAGAATAATAACCAGCATAACAAGGGAGAAACCTTATGTTCTTCTGGGGCATGCTTATGATTCATGCCAATTGCACCAGCATCTCGAAATATTGATGCAACAGCATCATTATAGTCATCTAAAGAAGATCCCAGAGTTTGCAACAGTTCACCGAAGCAAGGTTTGAGTATTGACGCACAGTTGGCAAGCACCTTCTCAACCAATGCTTGAGCAGCATGCAAAACTTCCTGATTTCAATAAAGATCACTGAAAACATCAACCAACTAAACTGCTATAATCATAAAGATACTTCAAAAACATTAGTAGTCGACCTTGCTATCTTTTCTCACGCAAGCTAAAAGACACGACAGCAGTTCTGGCGACACATCTTCACTTTCCTCAATGATGAGAGCCATAATAGTCACCATTGATTCGGCAACATTCTTTGGATGATAATCCCTGCTAACAAATATCAGGTGCCTAATGAGTCAACAACGACTCGAATGCGTATCAGCAGCCCGAACCATTTATGTTACAACAACAGCTCAAATCATCGACTAGATGATGATAATACCTGATTGATTTCAGAAAATGCTGGAACATTTCAAGAATCAGGGTATGACATTCAAGATCCAGCATCACCACACATGACCTGACCCTGGCAACTGTCTCAAGGATTGAAGTTCGTTTTGAATACGACCGACTTGATTTGTCGTGAAGATTCTCAAAGGATGATACAATCAAACGGAAAACATCCTGGAGAAGCATGGATGAAAAATTAACCAAAATGCAAGAAGACACAACATCATATCCCAACTGAAAAACTCCAGAGAGAAAACAAGAAAAGGAAATAAATTTTTGGAAAAAAAAAAAAACCTTCATCTGATGATCTTCATAGGGAGCATCGGGTGCTGTTATCCTGGTTATTTCACTTATGCATGAAGCAACTACGACTTTGATTTCTTCATCCGAGTGAGTGATAAGCTTATCATCGATCAATGCCTTCACAAAAGGAGGGAGAGTATCTAGGATGGACTCTGGCGGTGATTGTTCGATCTTCGATAGTAAACCTTCCACTTTCTGATCATCAAAGTCCGCCAAGAAATTAGAGATAAAGCCAGAGAAAATCGTCCCAGAACAATTTGAAAAATACATGACCCCATCAAACAAGATGCTAGTCAATGCAATTCCAAAACATGTGGTGGATTGAATACTGGACCTAAAACCAGCTAAAAAAAAGGAGCTCCGCAGCATCCAAAAATTCAGCTTAAAACCAAACGGGGATATATTGATGGAGTTGAATGGAGCCTACTTGTACAAAAGAACATCACAAATACTGAACAAATAAAACCATGATTCAATTCGGACATTTTCAATTTCACAAAGCATTACGCAAAACAAGCCGTAAAATTAGCGAAAACATTGGGAACAAACCGGAGTCCTCCTCAGTCCATGCACAGCCCCCCCGGGAAAGGAAGAAACCCAAAATAGAAAAGCCAGAAGAAAGACTAAAACCACAAAGACAAAAGAAAACTCCTATCAAGACAAAAGGAAAGAAAAAGGGGGGGAGAGGGGAGAGAGAGTACGTCGAGCAAGGGGAGGAGGTCGTGGTCGGGGACGGAGGGGGAGGAGGAAGGAGGCTGGAGGAGGAGCAGGAGCTGGTTGCCGGTCTCCGACAGCTGAAGCCGGAGCTCCTCATCGGAGATAGCCATGGTCGTGTAAAACCCTGTAAGCAAAGCACCGACTACGAAGGAGGCAAAGAGTTAACGCAGCTCGTTGCAAGATCAGCAAGAGTTTCAACGGGAGAGGGGACCCGATTTCTTCTGATGGGCTTTGAACTTTTATTCGTTGTTTAAGCGACAGCAAAATCTCCCCAAAAAAAAAAAAAAAAAAAGAGAAAAGATTTAATATACCCAAGAGTACCAAAATGTGGTTCTTCGGATTCCGCGGGGAATTATGAATTCGAGTTGATTATAGGGGGGCGTGAAGTCCGCCTGGTTCATGCTCTGGGCCGGCCCATAAATTTGACATCCATAAACAAGCCCATTTCCCACGTCATTTTTATTTGCCAAGTGTGATTTTCCCATTAGTTAATCCCACGTGAACCAACCACCCCGAGGCTCCCCCCCTCTCTCCCTCCATCTTCACAAACTCCCAAAGGAGGAAACTTTCTCCTTGTATTCCCGGCGTGGAGCTCCCTGGAAAAAAAGAAACCGTGGCTCCGTCATCCTCATCTTCAGCTACGCTTTCTCGTAGAAAACCAAGGTTGGGTTCCCAATCCCAAGCCCCTGCCGCCCGCGTGATCTCCAGAGATCAAACGCCTTCCTTTTCGTCTTCGTCTGATTTCCCATTCTGGCAGCACAATTGGTTCATTGCCCTTTTGTTCCTGATGGCGATCGGGTTCTTCTCCCTTGCCCTGTTCTTGTTCCTCGGCTTGGATTTCGAGAACGGCTCCCCTACCCCTGCTTATGCTGCCCCCTCCTCCGAAGGTGTTGAGGTCCGGTTTGCGTAGATCCATTCATTGTGATATGTGGAGTTGCTTCTTCTTTATGTTCTTGGCGGAGTTTCGCTATGCTCTATCATCAGTTTAATGTTTGGATGGATCAATGTCGATTTATCGTTTGCCTGCTGAACGAATGACAGTGTTATGCACTTTGGCTACAAAATTGTTGATTGGTCGATCCCGTTTTTCAACCTGCGCCAATTAATCTACAACTGTTTGTATTTTGTTTCCTAAAGCAATGAATATGTATGCTCCGGCAATCATTTCTATAGTCAAAGGTTATGTTGATATCTTCTCAGTGTGTGTTCTTAGTAATTTGTCCAAAATGTCATGTCGTTGTTGAGTGGTTTTCCATCGGCTCTTTTTCCTTCTGGCAGATTACTTATGGATCAGTCTTGAAGCTAATGCATGAAAAGACAAGGGTCAGGCTTCACTCTCATGATGTGCCATACGGTTCTGGCAGCCAGCAGCAATCAGTTACTGGATTCCCCAGTGTCGATGACTCCAACAGCTATTGGGTATTTTTCGTCTAGACTATTAGTTTTGTTGTTAGAGTAGTTTTTGCGGACATCAGCTGACAGCAGTATTCCTCTCGTAGATTGTCCGACCCCAGCCGGGGACATCTGCTAAACAAGGCGCCCTGATCACCAGTGGCACGATAATCAGGCTTCAACACATGGTAACAAGAAAATGGCTGCACAGTCACTTACATGCTTCTCCTATATCAGGAAACCTGGAGGTGAATCCTTCAAATCTCTTTGATGTGTTTCCTGCTTATTGTAGCTACATACCAGTTTACCTTCCCTTATTATTTTTGGAGTTGATTTCGATCAGCCAATTCCTTTCATAGAAATGGAGGATGTATTGCTGCATTATGCTTAGATACTGCAACATGCTCACTGCTTAAGCTTTTTTCTTGAAAAGGCTTGTCTTAAAATGGTGCTGGTCGAAACTGAAACACTAGTATTGACATTTGGACACCCTTCTCATCATCAATGTGTCTCTAGCTATTTTTTAGTGTTTTCTTTTGTACATGAAGTTACGTAGGTTAGCTGAGGTGGAGCTCATGAATGGCCCATATTGCATGCTGAATGATTTTCTTCTTCCCGCTTCAATAGGTCAGCTGTTACGGAGGAGAGACAGAATCTGACACCGGAGATTGTTGGAGGTAGGATAGCATAACAGAATCCTATCTGAAACTGTCCTGTATGTCTTATAGCTTCGGAGATGACAGCTTAGTGACCATTCCTACAGAATCTTGATTGAAGGCAGTGGTAAAACTTGGAGGCAGGATCAAAGAATTCGTCTCCAACATGTTGATACTAGTGGGTATTTACACAGTCACGACAAGAAGTACCAACGTATTGCTGGGGGGCAGCAGGAGGTACGGTTTTCATCAAGCTTTCTTTCATAAATGAAAATGCCGTACATAGAATGAGGCACGCTTGCTATATGAGTATAGAGGCATGTAGACATTCCATCCATCTATGCTAGAGGAGAAGGCGCGCACGGGAGTGAGTTTCTTGAATGTCTAATGATATGTTCCATTCATTTTATGGTGGTATGGAATGTTTTCAGAGTAATCTGGCAATGGCATTTCTGTTTAACATCAGTTGGTAATGAAGATCATTTCCCTTTAGCTGCAGCTGTGACCTGTTCTATGAGCAGTTCTTCTCTTAAGTTTCAAATGGCCTGACTTAATGGGTTGTTGTCCTTGACAGGTATGTGGCGTCCGAGAAAAGCGCCCAGATAACATTTGGTTGGCTACGGAAGGCGTGTTCCTTCCAGTCTTGGAGAAGAAGTAGAAACATTTTCGGGGAGGCATGGGAGATGTACAATAAGCATTCTTTCTTTTGCTTTTGAGCAATTCTCTATCTAGAAACGAGTAGACTGGGTTTCCTTGGTAGAAAATGATCCGAAAGGATCCTGTTGAGCTTGCTGACATTGGTGCAGGTGGGCGGATTTGCACAAGAGTGGACTGACTGACTGACTGACTGACTGGAGAATGGAAGTGCCCAACCTGTCATTGCATAGCAAGCCAGGTTGTGAATTTTTGGGTTTAACTTTTTCGATGATTTTCGAAAGCCCTGTTTGACCATTCAATAATATTAGAGCCCATTTTTGAATACCTTGTGAGAGATCAGGTTGTCCCCGTTTTGGACCGCTTCCTTTGGGTTGTCGATTTTTCATTTTTCCCACTTTTAAGGAGCCATTCCATTAACTCTGCCGACATAATTGACAAAGTAAATATGATTCATGTCAAATACAACCGACTCTGTCGGTGAAGATGACAATGACACCCACCAGCTCAATCCAACATTCATTTAACCAGACATGCATCCCCTATATCTATCTCTTGGACAGAAAATTAATATATATATATATATTCCGGCGGACATCCACAGGGTAATTACTAGGTATTGAGAAAACCATGATTTTTACAGGCCCATGTACAAAGTGTTTGTGCTCGTTTTCAGAAGGAAGAAAAGGGTCGAGCTGGAGGGGAACATATGATGACCAAAAAGTGACAGGCACATGGCTAAAGGCCTGCAATCTGCAGTCAGAAAGTTTTCTTTTTAATCCCTCTCCCAGACTAACCACCACTGATAAAAGCAGAACCCTCCCTTTCACTACCTTCTCCTTCTCAGATCACACGCCCACTTAGATATGCATGGAAGATAAAAGAGAAGAGAAGAGGACATTACTCCACTCTGTTTCTTCTGCAGTTTGCTGGCCCCACACCTCCCCCAACTCCTCCATTTATTCAAGCACTGTGGGATGGCAGCAATTGTTTTGAGCATTTAGACTTTTTTTCTTTTTTGCATTTATCATAGGGAGGTGGGAAGCGCACACACTGTCACAAGAAGCCTCGCAGTTAAGAACACACACTAGATTGGGGAACCCAATAATGGAGATCTACACTACAACACGTGGAGAACATGATCCAGCTAATTCCAAAACTCCCTAGATCTACAAAAGGATAACATTGACTAACTGACTCCCACTCTAAACCCCAACTGAAAATTGCTAAAGAAAGACTTTTTTATTTAACTTGTAGGGAGAAAATGGGGATGCCTTCCATCGGTTTTTACTTACATGTACATGTCCCTTTTTTATATACCTAGAGGACAGCTCATCTCCTTCTGTTTTCCCACAATCTGAATGAGGGCCATGTTCCCATTAACAATCCAGATCTGCAGATGCAAACGAAAGATTACTTCAGTAATTCAGGCTCTAAATCAGTCGAGATAGAATATAGTTCCCCACTGAAAGTCATGGCTCACTCATCCCCCATTCCAACTTATGTGGTTTACCACCACACCAAATTACTCCAGCTACTTAAAATCATTGGTAATTACATTGGGAAGTTCCCCGGGTGGGAATGGATTCCATTTAGGTACAGTAATGAATAGTCCCCATCTTCATGATATGAGAAAATGACCGACACCCCCCCCCCCTGCAAACAGACACCCTAGGTGTGGACCGAAGCACGCTGCACTCTGATTCGGTCGAAAGATGTAACCATCATTGATTATCTTTGGAATTGGGGACCCCAATTCTCTTTGGACTGAAGTAGCCCCAGAGGAACTCTTATTTGCATGCTATGCCATTGGGCATTCAATCCAACGTCTTACGACCAAAGGTCTAACTATGGGCGCTATATTTAATATCATCTACCTAAACTAATCTAAAAGGTTTCATATTATACTAATCTGCCCATCTTAAGATAAGACCACTGGCTTCTATTTTTGGTGACACAATAATATGTTCCTACATGATCCAATACCTCATAGAACGCGGAAATCTACAACGTCCTAGTCGATGATTACGATTGCAAAATTGAGACGGCTATTATTGCAGGAGCATACTAACCTGCTTAAGTCAGAATGGGAGGCTCTTCGAAGTTGAACTTGCGGTGAGTGACTTGAGGTGATCCGAAGGAACGAAATCTTGAGGAAGATTGGCTCTTTTAACTATCCTTTTCATGTTGTTCTGCAAGCTTTGTTGAACTAATTGCTTCACCGCCTTCTTCTCCTCACTCATCATAGCTTCCTCCTCTAAGCACTCCTTTGCATCTCCATGTCCAATTGCTGAGGTGGATGTAGGGCTGCTGTACATTGGACCGGACACGGCTGCAAAACCACCCCCGCTGTAACTCTCAGAAATCTGCTTCCCTTTGTCCACTCTCAGACATTCTAATACCCTTGAAGCTCGTTTCTGAGCCAATGCACTGCCCAGAAGGGTCAACTCTAGTAATGCCGAAACAATTCCGGCGTCTATCATGGCCTGCCGATCTCCATAGGCCTTGTGGGCCATGACCATCAGAATATAGGATGCCTTTTCTTGGCAAACTGGAGAGTCCGTCCAGCTCAGCACGTCCACCAGCACAGTAAATGCATCAGGCACCGCACTAATCGCCTTTCTTCCCTCACCCATGGACACAACATTACTGAGTATGGATAGACTCCTATCACTAACATCCATATCTCCCAAAGAAGCAATCAAGAAAGGGATCAAATCGGTTTCAATTATCAAGCCAATGTTTGGGTGGAAGATTGAGAGGTTGTAGAGAGCTCTCAGAGAATCCTGCTTGGCCTGGGAACTGCTCTTTCGGTCTAAATCCATAAGGGTGTTGACCAAAAAGGGGATTGCACCAGACGATCCGATGATGGGTTTGTTCGAGTCGGAAGCACTCAGTCCGAGGAAGTTGGCCACAATCGCTTCAGAAATCAAAGGGTTCGTGGCGACATTATCATCCGAAGAAGAAGATTCAATGACCTTCAGCATCTTATGAACTGCACCTGCTTTAACAATGGCTGCCTTATTCCTGAAAATTTGTTGAAAAGGAGAGAGAAGGGATCAATCCCGAAGAAGAAGAGCGAAACTAACAATTGAAGTAACAACTGGAAAAAGGCTAGTGACAGGTAGTGACAACCGCTCATAGACAAATCTGCAGAAGAAGACAACACCCAAAATGCAACCAGCAAAGAAACAAGGGAAACGACATTTCACTTAAAAATGAAAAGACCATGCATAGACAGACAGGAAGACAACAAAAATAGGAGAAGAAGAAATCCGGAATCCAAAACAGGGAGTAACAGAAGAAGGGTTGACTAATGGGCCGAGCAGCAAACATCGTCAAGTCAGTCACCAGAGATGAGCACAGAAAAAGAAGACAAATCTCATCTAGTTCTGGGAGCACCGTTTCATGGACAAGAAGGATAAGTGGGAAAAAATGGGAGAACGTGACGAGCAGAAGACACGAATCCCCCCAGCAACAACCACCCCCACTCCTAACAATAAGAGTGAGATCCATTCCTTCTTGTTCTTGAAGGCAACCCTCCAATTTACTGACCCTTGGAAGCATCAAACTCTTGCCTGGACGGACTTTTATCAAAATCAGAGCAGAAGCAGACCTCACATTTTCGGTACATGCACATGAAGAAAAGGAAGGAAGAGGGTAGGAGGACATTACGCTTCGTTGGCGATGCCAAGATTAAGAAGGGCGTACAGAGCGTTGATCGTGGCTTCATCATCGTCGCAGTCGATCATCCCAACGAGGGGGGGAATGGCGCCCAGCATTGCCAGCATGCTGCGAGCCTCGCCGTCCTCTTTGCTCAACAACCTCACTCTAATGGCCCCTTCCTTCTTCCTCCGCCCATCGTCGTGGTAGTCCCCGTTTGCCCCATCGTAGTGACATTGCAAGTAACTAACGACTTCCTTAAGCGAGTCGAGGGAGTCGACCTTGCGGCGAGTCTCTTCTTCGATCTCCTGCCTCTCGTGAATATCGGCAAGGTCGAGGAGATGGAGGAGTTTATCGGACTTGTGAGGGGTGGAGGAAACAGGAGGAGGAGGAGGGGGAAACTCGCAGGGAATGAGAGCTGGGTGAGAACGGCGACATCCGGGAGGGGGTTTCCAGGAGGAGCCGCATAGGAGGTGACGGCGGAGGAAGGAGGAGAGGGAGCCGAAGGAGGTGGAGGTGGTGGTAGAGCCCATTTCCGATGGTGGCATCTTCTTCTGCCGTTTCCTCACTTTCATTTTAAGCTGGTTTCCATTTTACGCCTTGTGAGGCTGAGGCAGGCATAAAACACGAGAAATGTTCCGTATTTCCCCCGGTCTAAAGAAATGTCCAAAGATCGGGTTTGGCAAAATATTTTGGGTTTTGACCCAACAAAGCTCGTCACGACGGCCTTCGATGGTTCGTAAGGAAATGACGTTAGTTTTTAAAAATAATTTCTAATACGTTCCGAGTTTCAAAAATAAAGTATTTATCGACTTTATGATGGGATTCGAAAATTCATATTTAATTTTATAAAAACATCGGGGATTAAATGTTCATCCGGCATAAAGCCAGATTTTGAAAATCCGCCGTTGATAAAAATAATAAAAAATACGAGCTTTAAAAAACTTAGACAACAAAAGTTACAGTGACCTAGATGATCAAATGTTCATCTTTAAACTACGGTGGCACCTAAAGAATAACACTCCAACCAACTAAGCCAGTTATTTAGTTATAGTTAATTAATTGGTGGGTTATGTTGCTATGATGATGGGATAAAGATTGGTCGAGATTATTGACAGTGAGCTTAATAATGATTCGAATAAGTATGCATGCCTAGGCGCTCGTGCGAGGCGAGGAGGCCTCACCTATTTTGGCCTAGGGCGGGCGACGAGGGAAAGGCGCTGCCTAGGCGCTCCGGCATTCAGGCGCCCATTTCTCTCCCAGCCGCCCTCAGCCCCTTGTCAGCCCCCCGCACCGCACCAAGGCCATGGCCAGCCCCCGCAGGTAATACCCCTAACATCATTAATTTTTATACAGTGGTGGTGAGTGGTGGTGGGGGTGAAAAGGAAAGGGGGTTTAAAGTTAAACACAAAAAGGGGACAGACTGATGCTGATTTCCAACCCGTTTTCTCTTCCCCCTTCCCTTTTTCGAGCTCTTGTCTGGTTGCCGATGCTAATTTGGTGTAATAAACTCATAAAAGTTGCACAAGCTTGCTTTGGTGTCTTGTCTTGTCTGGTTGCCGATGCTGATTTGCTGCCATAAACTAATAAACTCATAAACTCATAGTGTATGGCCATTGAGCGAGTATTTTGCAAGGATTTTTAACGGAGGAATTGAGTGAGGCTGAAAGAGGATTGTATGTTTTTTGTCCTAGGACTTAGCCGAACCTTAATTCTATAGTCTATACGTTGGCGCCTTAAAGCCTAGCGCCTCACGCCTCGCCTAGCCTCGGGCGATGAGAGGCCTTCTCGCCTTGGTGGCGCCTTAACGCCTTGAAATCACTGGTATGCATTGGAGATTTTTCATTTTAATCATCTGTCATTGTATGGAAGAATTAGGTTTGTTGAAGTGCTTATTAGAACCTATATGTTAGCGGTCCAATTAAATCGGTTTGATTTGTGGCAATAACAAAGCGACATTTATATATAAAGAAAGTTGAAGCAATTACTCGATATGGTGATAATTATAGTGTTGTTGGTGGGAGTATTTTAGCTGTTTTAAAGGAACGTATTCAAGTTGTTCACTTAAATAAAGCTTCAAATAGCCTCATTATAAGGGCTTTGAGATTATCTCATACTAAAAAACGGGATACACCATCATTTCATGATGATACTTGGATAGAGAGAACGATTGAAAGTTGTAAATTTGGTTCTAATGACGGGTTTGATGATGGAAGGAACAATATAGAAATGTAACAACCTCAATGCGATTAACATAAAATAGTTCTAAAATAACAATTGCCATGTCATGTATAATGTGGAGGTGAAAATGATGCTTGTGAAATTGAATCTAGAGGAAGTAGTGAAGATATTTTGTGCATCGCCTATATAAAGTGAATAAATCCATTGAGATTATTACATTATGGGCTTGGGATAGATTTTCACACGTCCCTCTAGTTAGACGGAGATTATCATTAGTAGCTAGATGGGGTGTGGAGTTATGTATCTACAGATTGCTTGAATGACTTATTTGAAGGACATCTTGAACGCACTATCGACCCACTGCTTATCCGGAAGAAATATTTCACATAAGTCCATTGACGTGTTTTAGTAAGCTTGAACGCGTCATTTGACGATTTGGCGATATATAATATATCTCTGCGTCGTGTGTATTTGATCGCCAGTCACATGATGTTAGCCTTCATGGGAAGTTAGAGACAGATTGGAGTGCCCTTTATTGTATACATATTGGTCATTGGAATACTCAGATAGATAGATTGATATATTATACCAGCATCCATCGGTGAGGTGGATCATTCATATACTACATGATACATGAAGTTACTCGTAAATGAATCTTGAAGCGGATAGCAATTATGAATTATTTGATAAGTTAAACTTGGTTTACAAATTCAAAACACCTGCAAAAATTTTAAATATTTATTAATACTTTCTACTTTTGCAGGTGTGTGATGAAGCTTCTAGAACTGTCGTCAGACTTTATTGTGGGTATTTATCCTCAGGGTACCGACTCTCTACATTATCTCTTACTGAGATATTGTTCACATTTCTCGTAGACATGATGATGTACCACCGGGAGGTCCTCTCAATTTAGACCTTCTCGGTATCCTATGCAGACCAAACGTATATCACGCCTACTCAAGATTGTCTAGAGTCCAGTTGACACGCCTCCAGCATCACATAAGAGAAGGCCGTCACTAGTTGCATTTCGCGACGAATCATCACATATAGTACATATTGACGAGGGGGGAGCTTAGTCCGTTCAAGTACACCAGAATTCATGCATTCGGAGGAATTACACACGGATATATAGGCGAAAGGATATATGCTTGGGAGTGCGCCTCCAGTTTGCAAATCAGCGTGCCTCCAGTTTGCCGTCGATGCAGGGTGCCGGATGGTGGAGCCACTGCCCAAGTCTTTCGCAGGGAATGCATACGTGCTGGCCTCAGTGATACTAACTGCAGAAACATTGGAAGAGACCACCTATGATGAGCTAGCAAGAAAAGTAACGGAAACAAAGGAATCAGCCACGGACAACTATGTCGAAGCATACATCGAACCGCTCGAGAGGTCTGAGGCCACCACCCTCCCTGCCTTGGAGGAGCTAACAATAATATCAGACTGGGCTAGGATGCCATTTCACAGCCCCGAGTTCATGGGCCGACGAGTGACCCATAGGTCGCTTACTTCATGTAGAACCCAGACGATCGCAGGGCCGTAGACGTCAGCGTCGGTCGGCGGCCAGAGACAGTGAGCAATTCTGGGGGGGTGCTTGGGCTTCACACGGCGGCCACAAAGATTCAAGGCCTCTACCTTTGCTTGCAAGTATTTCCTTGTAATCTTTAAAATGAACAGCAAATGCAAGCCCAGAAGTCTTTAAAAGGAGGCACATGGCAGTAATTTTGGGCCATACCATGATGGAAGTACCCAATAGGAGAGCGACACGATTTCATGAGGACCCCGGTGGAACTAGGCATTAGGAATTGGGAGACCCATCTCTTTAAACTCGGGTGGTTTGTGGTGTCCCCTCCTACTCTCGTGATCTGCTGTCATAAAGCTTCTAATCCTGGGAATGTCTACATAAGCGGGGCAATAATTTAGTAACTCTGCAAACTCCCCCCAATGGGATAGAAGTAGAAGAAACCCAAGCTCGAAAAACGAGGAACCCCTTGCAATAAGGCAAATAGTGTGTTCACCGACAGCAGCAGCAGACAGTAGAAGTTCCTTTTTGTTCGAAGTCATTAAAAAGAAGAAGAAAAGGTTCCCTTCCTCACCTCTCTTCCCCTAAATCCCTCCCTCTTCCCGGTCCCCTGATACCGGGAAAGAAGGAAAGGAAAAGCCTTTTGTTTTTCCTCTTTCTTTTTGGGTGGTAAAGTTTCCATCTTTTTTTTTTTTTACGGACGAGGAGAGACGATGCCGTGCAAGATGGTTCAGGTGGCACGGAACCGGGAACCCGGGTCGGTTCCGGTGTACCTTAACGTCTATGACCTGACCCACATCAATGGCTACGCGTACTGGCTCGGTCTCGGGATCTACCACTCCGGCGTCCAAGGTTAGCCCACGGTTCCTGAATTTTGGGTTTAACTTCTATTCTTTACTTCGAGGAACTAACTGTTCGTTTGAGATTTTGGGTCTTCTTTTGGATGATTTGATTTGGGGAGCGAGGATAGTGTCGCACATTGCAGTAGTTAAGGCTGTAAGTAGGTGAAGTTTTTGGAGTTTGTGTAATCAAGGGCGGTTCTTTGTCTCTGAACTTGTTTGCCTTGTGGTTGTCTTGGTTCGTGCCAAGAAGTGATCCGGTTCTAGTTGACTGCTGGGGAGTCTGATTTCACGGGCTAATTTTGGGGCTGTCTGTTTTTTAGAAGATTGCCCTCTGAATTATGGATGGCCTCTTTTGGATGTAATTTGTTAATCCTATGCTCATGGATATTGACCAGCTACACTATTTTCGGGAGCTCCTCCCAGTAGTTCAAGTACTAGAAACTGCATAAATCTTGCTAATCCCATGGATTAAGGTCGCTGGCAAATATTGTGATGGTCAAAGGCTGATGCATGTCTGACAGAAATAACTGTTTGTTAGCATTGGTAGTTTTGCGAATGGCAAAGAATTTATTATGCATAGACCGATCTGATGTTTCTTCTGCTGGGATTGTCCTTCAATTCTCTTTGAAAGGTCGTCAATATTATTCTAACTTTCTGCCGTGCTGTTGCAAAGACATGCATTTGCTTAATATTTCCTTCTGATCACTCTGCAGTATCTTTCATTAACTAAACTGTAGAGAATTTGTGTTCCCTTTGTTTCACCGTATTTGGAGAAAGGCTTCTATGTTCCACATTTCCGGGTTCCTTGTAAAGCTCGGGAAATATAACTGATGCTTCTACCATATTGCTCACAGTTCATGGCGTGGAGTATGGATTTGGAGCACACGACCATGCAACAACCGGGATTTTTGAGGTCGAACCAAGGAGCTGTCCTGGTTTTTCCTTTCGAAAGTCAATTCTGATTGGAACAACTGACTTAGGTCCCAGAGAAGTGCGTGCATTCATGGAAAAATTAGCGAAAGAGTACTCTGGAAATACATATAATCTCATTACAAAGAATTGCAATCACTTCTGCAATGACGTTTGCCTTAGACTGGCACAAAAACCTATCCCACGATGGGTGAACCGGCTGGCTCGGCTTGGTGAGTTCTGGGATCTAATTTACTTACCTGAATCATTGGTGCCGGATTCTAGCATTTTAGAAACTGAGGAGATTCATATCCTTGAGCTGTTACCAAAATCTTTGCTTGGTGAACGGCAACCTTAGCAATTTTATGTTGGTCATGATGCATCTGCTTCGCTTTTGTATGCCAGGACTTTTCTGCAACTGTGTACTACCTGCCGGACTGAATGAAACAAAGATACGCCAAGTCCAATCCAAAAACCGTCCTCTTGAAGAAGAAAAGAAGAAACTTCGGAGCCAGTCAAGTAGGTTCCCCTATTTTAGCACATCTAACGACATGTCCTCATCACGCCTTCTTCGATCCTTGAGCAGAAATAGTGGACAGAGGCAATGTTTGCGCACACCTTCTTCTCTGACCCATTCAGCTTCAACACCAAATCTCTCTTTCAAGACATGACAGGGGACAGGTTCCAGGGTGAGTTACTATTATCAGGGGAGGGGGAGTCAGGGGAAGATGGTGTAATTTAACCTCTTCCTTATTTCTGGAGGGTGCCAGTAGCCATTTTCAACAAAGTTGGTAAGTGTCAGAGTAGTAGACCAAAAGTCTGATTCATCTTTGTCTACTCAAAGTTGTTGTCCTCGGCGAAATCGAATAACATCCCTTGTCAGGATGGGGGCCAATTGTCCACCTAGCTTTATCACTAGTGGGGATGTAATTTTCCGACCATGAAGAAAGGGGCATGTCCTTGCTCATTGTACATCCAGCTCTTCCTAGTAAAAGTAATATTGCTTTGAAAGTAATCCAATCCATTTTATCACAGTGATGGTTTGCTGTGAGTGTGATGTGCTTTGCGTTGCTTTTGCAAGGCCAAGAGCCATGATACGAGAGCTTGTGTTGGTGTCACTGTCAAAAGCTTGTTTCTGCAATCACCCTCTCTTACCCATCTGCAGCCTGATATTTAGCAGTTGAGATGGCTGCTTGTTCAAATTGGGAGGAGGAGGAGAACTGAGTCTTTTGAAGGAGTATCACCCCAATTCCCCAAAGCCAACGACTTTTCCAAAAGAGGCAAAATTTGATCAGGGGTGGCCGAATGTTCAAAAGACCAGGTTACCCAGCAGCAACCTGAATGTAAGGTTGCAACGAAATGGATGGTCGGAAGAGTATGCCCGTTCTGACTATGGACTCAGTTCTCCTTCCCAACACAAGACAACTCAAACCTCCCAACAGAAGAAATGACACCCAGCAAAAAAAAAAGGAAACAAAAAATGTTAATATCTTACAATTTTCAATTATCTACAAAGGAAAAATATCGATTCATGGCACGATCGAATTTTCGTTTATGGCCTGAATTTTAAAATCTTTCTTTTATAGCCTTAAATTAATATTTTGAATTCTTTATGGCCTTGTTTAGTTACTCAATTTAATTTGCCATTACCCAAATATCATAATTATCCGACCAAATATCGATTGGTGGCCTGAACTTTTCGTCAACTTTCTTTTGTAGCCTAAGTTTTGAAAGTTTTTTCGTAGCTTTAAATCGATATTTTGAATCATTTATAGCCTTATTCTAAGACAACTTCAATATCATACCTCATCGACATGACTCATTACTAATACATATTTAAGCCTTACATCTAAACTTTACGTCTAAACACCTTCAATATCACGTTTCCCCCTTCGATGACAGTAAAATACTTCGAAAACTAAAATTTCTAAAAAAGAAAACTCTCATACTCATCGACTAATAACCTTTCAAGATGAACATCGAAGAAAACATCTCCGTATTTTTTTTTACTTTAGAACATGAACATGGCAATTAGTAATACGTGCTTGCAGATATGGTATTAAAATATGTCGTGTCACAGTGTTGGAGAAATCGTAAATTCGGGTAACATCATTACAATAATGTCATAAATAATCATTACAATAATGTCATAAATAATTTAAAATATTGATTTAAGGTTATAAAAGAAAGATTTTAAAGTTTAAGCCACAAATGAAAGTCGGTAAAAAGTTGGGGCCACAAATCGATATTTTTTTGAAGTTACGATATTTAGTGACATGAAATTGTAGATTCGGTTAAAGGCAGTTTGAATAACGCCATAAATGATTCAAAATATCGATTTAAGGATGTAAAAGAAAGATTTTAAAGTTCAAGCTATAAACAAAAGTTTAAGAAAAGGTGACGAAACAAACAGATATTTTGCAAAAAAAAAAAATTGTCCTCTATTCGTACTTTGGGTAGATATTAACAAAAAATGTTAGTATCTTTCAGACCAAACAAGGACAGTTCGCCGTCGTCGTCATCGGCGACAGAGATGTAGAAACGGGAGAGGTCCCATAAGAGGAGGAGGAGGAGGACCAATTATTCCTTGATGCCTTCACCCTCAACTTTGATCTTGTCTTGGAACAAGACTTGGCTGGTTTTTGGTATTTTTATCAAGGAATTTTTTTATCATTTTCATCAATTTTGACGAGGGACACAACATGCATGACATATATCTATCTCGAGTAATTCAAACGATGCAAAAATGTAAACATGCACCGGGATGCAGTGCAAACAGTGATACAGGCAAGTCGAATGCACCCTAATTTTTTTGTGGGCCAACCTCAATTTGGGCCTAAATAGATTATTTAAGGCCCATATAAAACGAAAATTTTGGCAGTGCATTATGGGCCTCGGTTTCCCTCTGATTCAATCAATAATCAATCCTCCCTCCGGCTTTTCCTTTTTTTTTTTTGGGGGGGGGGGGGCGCATGATTTCATCAAATAGGGGTTGGCTAATTTTGATCAATGAGGAGATGATGAGGCCATCCATTATCCCAAATTATTGACGACCTCGTGTGTGAGGAGTGTAGAATAATCAATCAATGAAATCTAGCTAGACAAACAGGAGATATAATCAATCCATCAGGGGTGCAATTTCATCATTTCGAATTTGTTGGGGGGGGGGGGCATCCTAAGGATTGATAACATGTTTTGTGTACGAATATTATTAGGGTAGTAATGTAATGAGAGGAGGGGAACATGGGGTTGGGTCTCTCTATTCTCTCTTCTTTTTGTTTTTTTTTTTTTGGGTGAAATCATCAATGCACATGTCAATCCCATGTGTGAAGGGTTTTGATTTTTTTTTTGTCACATTTTTGCTAAATCCAAAATAAATAAATAAAACACCTCCCCTTTTTCTTCCTCAGTTTTTGTAAGGAAACCCCTTTTAAAAAAAAATAATGATAAAAGAAGATTGGCTTTTTTGAAAATTCTTGCATGATCGCTTGATCCGAGGCACCCAAAATTAAAAAGGAACAAAATGATGAACTTCATTAGGTAAGAAAACATGTAAAATCAAGCAGACATAAAGAAAAGATTGGACTTTGGAGACCCACCCGTTTCCTTTCCCTTTTCTTTTATCAACAGAGAGAGAGAGAAAGAGAGACAGGGGAGGGAGTTCCCTGTTCCTTCTCCTGATTAAAGTCCCCCTGTGTTTGTGTTGTGTGTGTAAGCGTGTTTTCCCTGGTCATATTGTACATGAATTTCTTCTATCCACCATCATTGGGTTTGACTGCTTTTTTTTTTCCCTCTTTTCTTGGGGAAGATCTTTGCCTCCTCCTCAAAAAAATTCCCCACCTTGTCCCCCCCCTTTTCACCTGCTTCTTCGAAATTCCCCATTTCCTTTTCAACACCCCCCTCCCAGATCTTGTTCTGTAGCTATTTGGGAATGGACATATCCAAGTTTCAGGTAACAAAGTGCGTTAGTTTTTGTTAATAACGTATGAAAAATGGGGCTCATTTGGGTGGCTGTGTCATGTGTGTGTGTATGTGTTTGTACAAATGAATGGTTGGTTCCTTGTGATGATTCCAGTGGAATTATTCTTTTTACCAGCAGCCGCTGCAAAATATTCAAACAACTAATGATAGGAGGGGAGGGGGAAGGGGGAACTCAATTCACTCATTCACCCGAGTTTGAAATGATTTTTTTTTTAACCATCTTTTCTGCATAAAAGAAGCTCTTTCCTGAGATGAATGTGGGGAACAAAATCGATTGCCCACACCCCCCAAAAGCACCTCAATCCATCATTCTGCAGTTCCCATATTGACAATACCATTAACAACAACTAAAACCCAAGAGGAAAAAAGAGGAGAAAAGCTAACACAGAAATTCCTACAGAATGAAAAGGGGACCATATATATATGCTAACAAAACTAGTCAAATAATATAAGTCACAAGATGTCTTTATTAAAAAAGATCACGGGAACTTGTTGTTAGGAATAAAATAATCACTGATTTGCATGATGTGGTTATTATGGATTAGGGGGATCCTTTTGTGTGACAGTGTTCATGTTATTGGGTGTTGTTTTTTAAGGGGAGGCAGGTCTTTTGGGAAAAGAGATGCCCCCCTTCCATAAATGTACACACCACTACGAGCAATGCGTGGCTTCCCTCTATCACTTAGCCTACTAAAATGTCATTCTCTTTTGGGATTACATGATTTGGTTGGAGTTGTTGCTACTAACACTAGTCTAAGACAAGACATACGTCTTGGATCTCTCGAACAAACCACCCGACTCCGACACGCCCAATTCCCATAAAGGTGTTTAAGGAAAAGGAAAGTGATGTCCGGGAACGCATGCTTCCCGAATCCCAACCCCCCAGAATTCCATAATATGAACAGGGAACGAGTGAAGGAGGGAATATAACACAGAGGGATGCGTTCCATTCTGACAGCAGAGTGATCCTGCCCCTTGCTCTGTTTCTGTAACTGTCTGTGTTGAGACTTGTAGCAACAGGCATAACTTTTGAATTTCTGCCCCCCTCCCTCGATCCTACTGTCTTGTCCTCATTCCAAATCTTGCAACTAAAACGGTACCGGCTGTTCTTTCCGAGCTAAGTTTTCTTTTAATCGTTCGATGGTTCGGCCAAAGGAGCTGAGGGAAACAGAGGATCCCCTGCATTTCTTTCCAACCAGGATGACTAAAATGATATGATTGTAGAGTCAGAAGCTTAACTAAGTACTCTGCTAGTAAAATAATAGCGGTGGTACAGCGCGCCTATACACAATAGCAATGTCGAAATGTGCCCCGAACTGTCAGCGATTTCTTTCTACCCTACTTGGAAACAATGGCCATTAGGACGAACAACCGTACTCGGAGGAGGATAACTCGAGTGATCCATAGTCGAGGAGCTCTTCAATCATCTGCTCGATGTGGCGATCTTCGAGAGGTTTGATTTCCTCTGCTTCTTGTTCTTGCTTGATCACCCAATTCCCAGAATCTTGTGCCTGAAACTCCACCTTTCGCATTCCCAGCTCATCCATCTTCCCCAACATGCCGTTACGAGAGAAATCAAAGTGAGAAATCACTTGGCCCGGATGAACGACCGGGAATGGGACTGTCGATTTGGTCAGCTGCAACGAAGCCATGTAGCATTTATGGAGCTTCGCAGTCAATGTGGCTGAGAGCAGCTTGGACGAGGATGACTGGGATGCGTTAGGGTTGTAAGGGAAGTTGGTGCGGGCTCTTGGCCCACACATTAGCCTCGCGGCCTCGTCATAAGCTCTGGCAGCGTCTTCTGCCGTCTCGAAGGTTCCCAACCAAATTCTGGTCTTCCTGTAACAACCGAAAAAGATGAAAAAAAAAACAATTATATATCGACTCAACAAGAGTTCAAAAGCTTCTTCTGGGGTTCGAAAAGGATTCCCAACCCCCACCCCACCTGCCTAATCCAGTTTCAAGAACTCCGGCGACAATATTAGCAATACGAAGGCACCATTCTTATCTTTTACATGGGTTTATCCTAGTACAGTGAGAATGAGGAAGGCTTACAACAAGGGATGGCGAATCTCGGAGACCCAGGAGCCCCAATGCCTTTGCCGGACACCGCGATATCGCTGCTGGGGTCTAGCCATGGCGGTTCTATTTACGCAGAAAGGGGGACAACACGTTCAACCGAGACTTTTTAGGGGTTGTTTGGGGGGGGGGGGGGGGGGTGGGATTTGTTGAAGCCTGGGAGTGTTGACATATTTATAATAGGGACAAAAGAAGCACATGGAGAAGGTTTATGTGTTGGTCTCTTCACGAGCTTGCTGTAAACCAAACTCTAAGGGTCAAGTAGCCCCCCTCCCTCGAACATCCCTCAAGCAAAACCTTTCAAACTGTTGTCCGAATGCAACCCACTTGACCTTAACAATTGGGGTGTGGAGAGGGGGTGATGACATGCATTGTTGGTCCATGAAATCTATGGTCGTGATCTCAAAAAGATTCCTCATGCGTAGGTTTGTGGCCAACTGAAGATAACGACCCATGTCCCACCCTCCCTCCTCATCTTTAATTATAATACCATCAATCTCAATTTTACATAAGAGCCGTGATTTTTGGGAACCTGTTCACAGAAGGACTTGTTCATTTCGAGGTAAAAGATGTGCCAAATATAATGAAACCAACACCCCCCCCCCCCCTCTCTCTAAAATCTCTATCTAATCCCTTCCCCCCCCCCCCCCCAATAAGACTGTGATCAAAGAATCCTCCATGATACAGGGAATGCAATAATGACTATATCACACCACCCTTCCACTAATTAAGGCATCAAATTTGGAATGGAAATGGATGGAGTGGTTCCGCACACAAATAAGGGTGGGCTATTTCTTCTTAACACAGTAATTTGGAGATTGCATTTGCTAGTGGTAACTGTCACAAGGATTTTGTGGGGAGCTAAGATTTGGTCGAGGGAAACTAGTGCTCAGCACATCACATCGTAAATGTTCATATAGAAAACCAGATCCCCATGTTCACTGTTCTCCCACATGTATGTATGATCATCACACAAAAGAGGAGGTCACGTCATTCCATGTCCATCATCCGGGTAAGCCGATATTTGTTCCTTGTAGTAGTAGTAGTAGTAGTATAATGGATTCCACAGTTTTTTTGTCTTGATCTTCTACACGCTTCTTTCTTTCTTTCTCCTTATTATTTAAACGACGGGGGCTGCTCCTCCTCCGAGTCCCACATGATCCCAACGAGATTGTTCGCGGGGTTTCCTCTGTTCATTGAACTCCCTAGAAGGGACGAGATTCCCATCCTTAACAATGCTTTTGCTTGCCCCTTAGGAGAGGAAGATGGACTTTTAGTTAAACGAAGAGAAAAATTGAGAGATGAGGGATAGGATTAAGACAAGAGAGAAGTAAGGGGGTTTGGAGAAGTTATTGAGTAGTTAGTTCCCCTTTTTCTTGGTTTACAGCTAGGAAAATGGTGCTTTTGATGACCACATCCCATGGGGGTGGGTTAACCAAAGGGAAGAGAAGCGCGTGGAAGGTTGGGACCCTCCCATCTCCCATCCCATTCCAATCAGTGATTTTGGTTAATAATATATAACTCAAAGAAGACAAATACACTTCCTAATTCCATTAAATGTCACCATCATACATACACATACAATAACCAGGGGAGAGGTCAAGTGGGTGGGCTCAATTTCAACCAGGACAAGCAAGATCGAGAGATTTTTTCACCCCTAACCTCCCTCCCTCCCTCCCTCCCATGCAATCTCATTATTATTAGCCTCTGGTTTTAACTCTAAACACTCACTCGGGTCATTTTTTTTTCTTTTGGGATTTGATTCGATTGCCATCGTTATTATTGAAACGAATAGGGGGGGGGGGGGGGGGGATCATAACACCAATTCTTGAGCAACTAAGTTTAGCCTCCCCTCCTCCCCCTCTGTGAGCTTTTGTTGAATAGATTGATTGTATCTCACGGCGCCAATTTTTTCTCGGGAGGCCATGTGCTGCTGCTTCGGAGGTCTTAAATAAATATAATTACTGTATGGAAGAATGGCAAGGGAAGGGTGGGGGGTTTTGTTTGTTTTACATGTCAAAACCGCGTTGTTAATGATGAGATTGTTTCCGCGGGTGAACCAGCTAAGCTTCTTCTTCGTCTTCTTCTTCTTCTTCTTCTACTTCCTTAAGACACGCGGGTTACTCACTCCTACTTCTTCTCCCCACTTAGTTGTCATGCTATCTGTCTTATGTATTCTCAAGCTAAACATAATTCTAACAAGTTGCTTGATTTGATCCTCTTCTTGTCCAGAAGGGTGTTTTCAGTCTTCCTTGAGAAATTATTTTTATTTTAAAAAGAGTAATTATCCTTTGTTCATGAACCCACGTGAAGTTCTAGGATAAAATTAACTAGTGAAGAAAAAAAAGTTTACTTACCTACCTTTTTAAATGAGGAGATTTAATAATCCATTTCAGGATTAAAAGTAACAGGCCCAACTCATAAAGATTGGGCCCAAATACATAGGCCCGTACACTCCCCCAGAGCCCAACTGGCTTATCAAAATAATCACGCATCGATCATTCCACAGTCGCCGTCATTGCTTGATTTTGGCTTTGAGTGGTGATTGGACTTGTGGATTTGGTTGAGTGCAGCTGTCCTCCACATGAGGACTACTGATATTACCATTAAGCGAATGTTTCGGTCTGAGAAAATCTTAGGTCATTGGTCCCTAGAGGCCAACCCTGTACACATATATACCAAGTCCTCCGACCTTCGCTTGATCATGTTACAATCATTCACTTAATTTTGAGCACTCCCTCTTAACTTCGTCGTTCGTCCAGTAAGTTTCAACGTTTTGATGTTGTCATCTCACGCGGAATTTTGAATATTATTTGAATTTTATTTTTAGAAAGTAACATATTTCAACGTTCGTTTGATTAAGAATACAACTTTATTATTGGTTTGATTTTTTATTATCCTCGTACTTTATAATTAGTCCATAAGAGAGTAGTAATGAGAATAATAATTACAACACATATATGCGGAGTAAGTAAATACTGTTTAAAGATACGTGTCACAATATACGGAGTCATATGTTTTTTACTCTTTATATGAAAGTATTACTGCTCGAACCAAATTATAAAAAAAAAATGAAAAATTTAGTAAAAGCAAAAAGACCAACAAGAAAAGGAAAATAAAAATAGAGATAGAAATACCTTCCCATCTTCCCATCTTCATTTGTTCAGTATACTTTTTACAAAACTCACAAAAAGAAGGAAGAGTATGTAGGATGGGCTCCGGCGTTGTTGTTCGATGTTGGATAGTAAACATTAGTCAGCTAAGAAGAAATTAGTGATAAACCCAATGCAAATCGTTCCAGAATAATTTCAAAATTAAGTGAGGTGATGGAACAAGACGACGCAATTCCAGAACATGTGGTCCAAGATAGAACCACTTCAAAACAGAGTTGGCTAACATAGTCGCATACGTGAATAGAGGCGTATATGTCGAAGGTAATAATACCACGTGAATACATCCTTCCATCTTTCATGGTATTGAGCGGGAATTTTGAAGTTTTATTGATTTGGTTCCGATTGTTTGAGCTCGACATCAATATTCTGCCCGGTTATAAACACCAGAGAATTCTCAAGATCTCGACTTTGCCAATTTGCTTAATATTATTCTGTTCAAGCCTACGATGGCCGGTGCTAAAGCGGGTGCAAATGACTGAATACTGATGAATAATGAGCGCAACTTCGCCATCATATCCAAATAGTCACGACACTTCACAAGGGTGACCATGCACTCGTGGCTATTCAGACATAAGGTGTCTCGCCTTCTCATAAAAAGGTTCCGCGACGATAGGCCTCGGCTCTTTATAAAGATCATTCCCCATGTGCTGATTTGCACGAGATATGGCTCCGAAGAACGATTAATGGAGGGAGGACGCCCGATATTACCTTCAACACATGCGACTCTATTAACAAACACTTGTTTTTAGCTGGTATTATGTTCGTTTTGAAATTGCATTCACAGTCATCTTGTTCCATGGGCTCTCAAGTACTCTTGAAATTATCTCTGTTCTATAAATTGTTATGTGATGATTTTCCCTGGCTGTACTCTTTAGGCTAAAGTGTGAGTACCTCATGAGCGCAAAACCGATCTAGAGAGTAGAATTTTGGGAAAATTGGAAGACAGGATGCATATCGCGCTACTTGCTTCACTTGTTAATATATGTGATGGGCAAAACAGGTTAGAATTACATAGGAGGACTGGAGGCCGTCAATATTCATCAGTTAAGGCGGTCAGATTCCTTTGTACAGACACTTTAGGCCTAATTCTCATCTCATCCTCATTCCAAGCTTTCTTACAAAATCATTACAACAACTAACCTGTGTAGTAAAACACCTTGTGGGGGGAATTCTAATCTGTCCAGGAGAAATATTGGTTCCATGGGTAGAGGATCGGCAGCGGAAACTTGCCCTGATGAGGGATGAAGTGAACTTCGGCTTGTCCATCACCTGACCATCAGTGTCCCACCGAGCTCAATCGGCACAAGAGGGACAAGCGAGTACAGCACATCTCTTATCAGCGGCCTGTAGCTCGGTTGTGGTTGCAGGCATAAAACAGCCACGGCAGCAGCCTACATGCCGTTCGCAAATTGTTGTCAATGTCGAATAGAAAGGAGAATTAGATGCGCAGGGTCAGAGAGTGATTTACCATGAGGTATGGATGCGTAAGACTAACCTGACATAACTGTTTTGCGTCCACAGTATCCTTTATCGCCGGATGAACAATATCCGGGAGCTTTGCCCTGTCGGTAAGCTGTGGCATGGCCTGGAAGATAAGCAACGTGGTTAGACCTTGAAGGCACAATCCCTTCCCACGTACAGATATGTCAACTCTTTGATTTGGCCAACATATACCCAATTGACAACGGATTGACATTCATCTTGCCCTAGTTTCTCTAGAGGTCTTCTTCCAAGAAGCAGCTCCAAAAGAACAACTCCAAACGCATATACGTCGCTCTTATCGGTCAGTAGACCTGAAAGGGAGGACCGGGTGCACTAATGAATGAGGAAGATTAAATAAAATTCTGTCTTTTGAAACAATGATTAATACTTCTTACATACCATCCAAAACATATTCGGGAGCCACATAGCCCAGGGTGCCAGAAAGCTTCACTTTATTCTTTTTGCGGGTAACCTCTGTTATAGCCAGGCCGAAGTCTGAGAGCTGAAGCAAGAAGAGATGCCAAAAGGGAAATATTGAGTCAATGCCCGCCAAGATAGATCCAAAACAGAGGATGTGTGATATCCCGAAATTTGTTTATGTGGAGATTTACATTTTACCTTTGCATTGTAATTGGCATCTAAAAGCACGTTGGCCGACTTCAAGTCCCTATGGATGACATGTGGGTTGCAGCGCTCGTGAAGGTACTCTAATCCTCTGTCAGATGGCCGGGTGACAGTATGTTCGCACAGAAATCCGCAACGAGTCCTTACAGGAGGTAATCAATCGAGCAGACAGTCTAGAAATCTCACCTCGCAATGTCCAGAGCTATCTTCATCCTCATGTGCCATGTCAGTGACGATCCCTGAGAAGGGCCTGTTGCACGACAATCATCATCCACTTTCCAACATTCAGTCCACGCTTCACGAACGAGAAGACAAGCCAGGGGAAAGAGTTCCCTACCATACAAGTGAGTCTCAAGAGAACCATTCTGCATCAGTTCATACACGATGAACTTGCTCTGGCCATCCACACAATAACCCAGCAGAGAAATCACGTTGGGGTGATGCATCCTACTGAGCAGCCCCACTTCACTCTGCAATTTCCACCCGAACATCATCCCAGTCCATGCCATTCCATTCCATCAGTAAAAGAGCACCACATCATCTCCCAAGCATATCTCAGGGCAAATCTACCTCAAATACTTTGGAAGCATCGATGCTGAATGAATCGAGCTTCTTGACGGCGATGTGGATGTCACCCTCCAGCTTCCCCTTGTAAACACACCCAAAAGCACCTTTCCCGAGGACATTCCCCTCGTGGAAATTCCCCGTGGACTTCTCTAGCAGCTGATAATCCATCACCAGGACGGGACCCTTCTTATTCACCATCCTCAGGGAACTGAACCTCCCCAGGAAGGAAGTCATGGATAAGCACAATTCCGCATCTTCTGAATCTTCCCCCGACCCACGAAAATTTTTTCAAGAAAGAAAAACCAAACCCAGAAGCCAAAATCAGTAAAAGAGAAGGTTAAAAAAAAAAAAAAACGGAAGCAGAAGAAGAGGAGGACGAAAGTTGTGGTTACCAGAGGTGGGACCGGAATTCCTCCGGGCCCTTTCCTGGCCACTTCGGCGGCAAATCCAGAAACAAGCGGAGAGAAACAGAGCGGAAGCGAAGGAAGACCCGGCGACGACCAAGGCAATGATTAGTCCATTGCGGGAATGGGAATCCCCCATCTTTTTCACTCTTTTTCTCCTCCCAAAGACTCTTGACTGCATCGAAATTCGTCCTCCTCTTTGGACAAACCAAAAACAAAAGCAAAAAAGAAAAGTCGCAAACTTTAACAGCACGGCAGCAGATTATACAACCCCACCATCCACCCGCTCACTACTCCTCCTCCTCCTCATCACCCAAGCCGAAGCTAACCCACCCTTTGATGGAGAAGTTGTTGACGGATTCAAAGGGATGCCCGCAGTGCTTACGTGCATTCCCGGTTCAGTCAGCAGGATAAGAGGAATTTTTTATTTGTCGAGCGGAGGAAGAACAGAAGTGGGTTTGGTTTGGTTTGGATGGATTGGATTAGAAGAAATATCAGAGAGTGACAAAAAGTGGGTGGAGAGAAAACATCATCATCATCATCCATCTCTGATGCTGGCTGGGAGCGAGAGAGGCGGCACATTCGGACAGGGAAGATGTTCATTCATCGTTGGAGATATGTGCAGTGCAGATCGGTGGACCACGAAATATTTGGTTTTGCACTGGTGAGATTATGTGTCACTGGTAGTGGTAGTATGCTGGGATTGGGGAGAAGAGATTTGGCAGGTGCAACCCAAACGACAGCAGAAACTAAAGGAAGGTGTGTGTGGCCTTCTGCTCTTGGTGGGGGGGGGGACCTCTGATTTCCGTGCAGAAGATCTGTCGGAATTACATTGGAATGGATGCCGTTTGGCATGCATGTATGCTCCTCTTACAAACACAACAAAAACTGCTACATCATGCCCCATGCATTTGTTGTTGCTGACATTTGACCCTTACTCTTATATTTTTGTTTTAGTTTTCCTTCGTGGGGTTGGACTTGTTCTTTCTTGGATCACACACACACACAGACACCTGTGCCTATCTCTCTGTGATTCGATTAATTGAGAGTTTGGTGATAGGGAAAGGCTTCATTTCATGGAATTAGAGTAAAAAGTTTTAGGAAAACAATAGCATAATTGGGACAAGGATAGAAGTTGGCAACAAATATGGTGGTGGGGGAGGGGTCCAATCATTTATTGCTTCTTCATATGAGAAAAAATGTGTTAGTTGAACCGTCTTCTTTCAAAGGATTGACATTATTATTACGGCTAAATGAGGATGTCAATGTTTTTTCTTTGTCATTACAACACACAATGCTCAATTCAATATTGGGAAGTCAAAATTGGGGTAGGGCGGTGGGGTGGGGGTGTTTGGTATTGTTTCACCCAACTTATGGAACACCAAATATTATTAATAGAATATAAGAGGAAAGAGCCCGCGCCATTCAAGGAGGAGCCGTCCGGCCCAAAGATTAAATATGGGCCTGAGGCAGTCTCATTTCGGCCCAACAAACAGTCTCATCTTTGGCATAGTTATCAAGGAAATCCCCCTTTTATATTTGACAAAATATCGATTTATGGCCTTAATTTTGAGCCAACTTTATGTTTTTTTATTAATTTAGTTTGTTATATAATCTTGTCATCAACTTTTATTTTTATTTTAGTTTTGGCCAATCTTGAAATTTATCGCGCGAAAGTCAAGCAGGCATTAATATATCGTTTTCATTTATCGATTAAAAATGAAAAAATATTAAAAATAAAAATAATATTAAAACCTCTCAATTATTTTGTTTTAAAATTTCGATTGAAAAATCAATTGAGTTGGAAGCCGATGTTGGACGATGATTGTTGATGCTATAAAAAATACGCAAAATCGATGAAGGCCGGTTGATGGCTCTATTAGGAGGTCGGTGCTACGGGTAAAGTGGAGGAATGAGATGCTGAAATTCCACTATTATAAGAAACGGATCAAACTATATTAAGGCCTTGTTTGGCTTTCGCTAGAAGAAATTTAAGATTTGTCAAAATCAAAATAAAAAAAAAAAGTGACAAAATTATATAACAAACAAAATTAATTACGTACATTTTGCCTTTATAATTTAGGAAGGCGGAGGAAATGGAGAATGCCTTTGACGGATTTCGTTCCATTTCAACGCTAATTAAACAAAATTGTCTGGGTGAATAAATTTAAAATTTCAAAAATGATATTTCGAAATTGAATTGTATAAGTTCGACATTAAAAGAATAAAAAAATATAAATATAATATAATAAAAAATAGAAAAAATGAAGTCGAGCTCCACCTCCGGAGAGGATTTTTTAAAAGTTTAACTTGTTCAACTCCTTTTTTAAGTAAAATTAAACATATAAAGTTCGATTTTAAGGCATTAATTTAAAAATTTTAAAATCAGTGTAATTTATTTCATAAATTTATTTTTTTCCGAGTAAGACCGTTCTCTTTTGTCTGAATATGTTTGTGTAGAAAGAAAAAATGACATGAGGGTCGTTTTTGGAGAAGAAGAAGAAGAAGAAGAAGAAATGGAAACACTTGTTAATCAACGACATGTCCTCCTCCTCCTCCTCCTCCTCGTGTTTATTAATAAATCCTCAGCTCTGTTTTGCCCAAAGAAGAAAAAACCCACGAAAAGAAGAGGGCCACATCCATCATCACATGGGGGGAGATGGATAATGTTAATACCATCACCAATCAATCGCCGGATGAAATTGTAAAAGTTTGATATGACGTTATATCATAATGAATGACGTTAGCCTTTTCCTTTATTTAATACCAAGTAAGAACACAGTTTATTTTTAATATTACAGGGGGGAGGGGGCGTGGCCTATGTTTGTTTGTTTTGAGATTAATGATAATTGACTCTGGGACATCAGAGTGGACCCCCACCACCACCTACATACATAAATACACATACGATCCCTTCCCCCTTCACTCTCTTCGACATTTACGCCCCTCCCTCAACCATGACTACCAGGGACGACTGGCTGTCTTCCGCCATCTCCGATGACCGGATCGTCGCCCAACTCCTCCTCCACATCCACCACCCCACCTCCTCCTCCTTGCTTCCCCCTCCGCAGTGGGGCGTCAGGCATCCCAGGAGCAGGATGGTTTTCACCTGCGACCTCTCCCCGGATAAGAAACGAGATTCCTCCAGGAACAGCCCCACCACTCCCCTCGCTTGGAGCGTCGTCGTCGATTCCACCTCCCCTTACCCCAGATCTAAGGTGATTTTCTCGTCGGGAGATAAATCTCAAAACACAACAACCGATGGATGGTCCTCTTCCTCTTAACCTCCTTGGATTTCTGGGGAGGCGGAACTCCGTTGGTCTGTTCGGCTCTTCCCCTCCCCTCCAGGGTTCTCTAATAATCCATCCCGTCGTGTTTAGGGTGGGGGTGGGGGGAGGGAGGTTTTTATCTGTTTCTGTTTGTTGTTGTTCTGTTTTGAAAGTGCAATAACGCCCATTTTCTTTCCTTTGGAAGGAACTTCCTCTTCCCTTCCCTTCCCTTTCCTTCCCCCTCGATCTCATCCATCAGCATGTTCTCTTTTATTTTATCTTATGGGCGACTCCTTCGTTTCCCGGAGTTCCGATTTTCTCCTGTAGTTTTTGTTTAGGGTGGGGTGGCCTGTTTGTTCTCTTTCCCTCTTCTTCTTCTTCTTCTTCGTGGACGGGTTGAGGTTTTCCTGTGTGGGCTCGGGATTCCCTCCCTCTCGGTAATTGTTTCTGGCCGTCTTCTTTCTTTTTCCTTAGACTCTGGATGACTTTTTTCGAGGCTGAGCTGGGGATGGGGTGCATTTAGTTTTTGTTTTGTTTTTCGGGGGTGCGTGTGGAGACCCACTTCCCTCTGCGTGGTCGCCTTTGGCCCAATCCTACGTCGGTGATTCTTCCCCACCTCTTTCTTTTTCTGAGATTTATGGTTATTTACATACAACCGGGAGAGAGAAAACATGAGCGTGTGTGTTCTTGGGGACGCGGCTTTGATTTGAATTGGAGGAGATTTCCCATGCTGAGGTCGGCCTTTATCTTGGAACATTTTCTTTTGCTGTTTTTTTAAATGTCCGAATTGTTGTTGTGGCCCCTCCTGGCGTGGGGATGCCAGTCCCCCAAAGCTGCTTGTCCCTCCTTCCCCTTGTTAGGGAGTCGTCTGCTGCTCTTGCCACTCCTCTTTTCTAGTTGATGAATGTTAGATAAGCTCTTTACCTTGGTGCTTTTCTTTTTATCTCAACCTCTTTTGTTTTCCCTGCTCCAGGCTGTCATTGCAGATGAACCCGCCACCCCGGATGCTAACAAGTCTAAGAAAAAGATGGTAAAATACTGTCCGTTGAATTTTTTTCACATCGTTGAATGGCGGGGAGGGGACTCTGATTCTGATCAACGACTTTTATTCGTAGACTTTTGCTGAAATTAAAGAGGATGAGGTTTCCCTGTTGAAGGAGAGAGTGCACTTCAATGAGGTACCGCCTGTGTTGTCTCACGGCACTTTTCTGCCTTCTGGCGTTATTCACGTGTTCGTTCGTTTGCTTGCTTGATTGCCTCCTCTTGGTAGGAAATTGCAACCCTACGCACGACCTTTATGGAGCATACCGCCACAAATGAGAACTTGAAGAGAATTAAGGTGATGACTTGTTCCTTTCTTTTTCGGTTGTTTCTTCTTTTCCAATTACCTTATTCGTTTTGAATCAATTTTACCCTCTTCATATTTCTCTCTTGTTTCCACATATTCCCGGGTGTTTTGTTTTTTCCGACGCTAATCAGATGTTAATAGTCAGCTGATTTCGACGGAGTTTCATTAGGTTGTGCCATGTTGTTGTTGTTTCCTTGCAAATGCTGCAAGGTGGTTGCATGCTTTCGAATCCGACTAACCTTCAGTAACTGCAACTGCAGCTCGATTTTGACTTAAATTCTACCGACGGAGCGACAACTGCCACTGATGGAAAGAAGAAAACAGCTCTGACTCTGGAAGAAAAGCCTATATTGATCTGCCGGACATCTTCAACGTCTCAGAGTTCTTCGTGTTTTCACCAAGCTTCCATGCAAGGTGAGGAACCGGACGGTTGTTTCTTACTCCCAGATCTTAACATGACCCCTTCAGAACATGATTTTTCCTTGGACAACTTACACCGTGCGGAGGAAATCCAGGTCATGAGTATCTAGATCTTAGTCAGTTTTTGCCATAATCATCATCTTTGCCGGAATGCATAAAAAGGAAAAAGGGAAAGTAACGCGAGGGTGCTGTGGAATGAGATGCCGAGGCCGCGGGCACTTAGAAGAGTCAACTCCCCACTGCTTTTGCAAGAAGATTTAGGGAAACGGGGTTTAACAGTGGTGTAGTTGGCTTTGGCTAATCTAACTGGATGGGGTTATGTTATGATGGGGTAAATGGTAGATGGGGGGATTTAAGACAAGTTTGTGGAGCATAATCCTAACAAAATGCTCCTCTGATAATTCTTTCTTCTTTGTAAAGAGGTTCTGCGGACATCTTAAAAGAAAGTTCGTTCTTATTCGGTTGCCTGTATGCGATCTGCTTTGTGATCCAAGCCACCTACCCGGGACTCGTATGTCAGTTGTGGGAGAGATGGCCCGACATCCATCATGAAATCGACCCAGGGTTTCAATGGGCTGGTACTTTTTGGGGTCGTCTTGGACCTGGGTTTTTGGAAGAACTCTGGTTTGAAGAAAGTGTTCCCTACAGTGAGGACCCCTCCTTTTGTGAATGACCTCCTATGTGCATTCACTTTCATGGGAGGGACACCCCTGCATGATATACTGGAAGTGGGCAACATCTGGATCTGTGTTTGGTTCGACGTTTCAGCCTGTAGAAGCATCATGGTGGGGGGTAAAAGAGGTTGGAGGAAAATGACAGCAGAAGATCCACCCAGCAACAACAGAGAGAGATACAGAGAAAGAGAGGTCATACCCCCCCAAGAACACCCCCCATGTATTGCAGTAGTAATGAGTGTTTGGCGTCCTTTCTTTCCAATCTGTTTCCAACACTTGTCATGTCAACGAAAAATATGAAAACTAACAACATAAGAGGGATTGGCCGGCCCTTGACTTATCTGTTGTACTTCTTCATTTTTCACTGTTTTATAAGGAATGCCGAACCCAACCCCGAATTCCATTTTATCACAATGATGGATGGGAATGATGCCAAAAACAAATTCTGCACTGTCTCAATTAGAATGGACCCCCCCCACCCACCATTCTTCCCAACCAAAACACACACACTCCCACTCTGCCCTTTTCCTTTCTGAGATGTCTGTTCTTCCTTTTCCTTTGACGCATCATTTGATGGTGATAGTAGTAAATAGCAATATTCCAAATGGGAAAAAGAAGGGTCGTGTTGAATTGAAGAGGGGAAGGCCCTTGAAGCCAATGTGAAACTTTTTGAAGTCGTAACATTAGCATGCGGTTTGGGATTCTGGAGGGTTTTTTTTTTCTTCTACTGTGGAAGAAGAGGCCTTTCTTGAGAGGGTAAATGCTGGTCTCTGTTGAGTTGAGGACTAAACCCAGTGTCTCAGCAGTAGAGCCTTCCCTCGTATCAGAACCTGTCTAATGAGGCATGCATGATAAGATATTCAATTGCCTAAACAAAATCATTTTCAGTGTCTCACCCTGCACAAGAGACTAGTAGGCCTAGTTATTATGAGATCAGACTGAAAGGTTTCTTCTTCTGTCATTTTTTTTGTTTGTTTTTGGTGGTCAAGTAGAGTATGACAACAGCATATATATATATATATATATGAATGTATACATGGGTGTGTATATACAGAGGTGTAAGTAGAGTAGAGCAGATTCCTGGCAGCAGCAACTCAATTCTTCGGGAGAATGAACCAGGAAGCAGTAAATGCACTGTTTTAAAAGGGAGTGAGGGGGTAAGGTAAGAGACAAAGGTGGTCACCACACTCCACTATTTCTGCCTGACCCCTCCTCTCCTCACCCTATCAATATTACACAGAAGGTGCAGAATTACTTTGTTTTTTTTTTATCAGTTTTTCTTTTCTTCTGAGAGAGGTTGAGCTTTGAGTGCTCCAGTGGTCCTGGACAGATTTTCCTCATCCCAATCTCAATCTCCATTTTCATTTCATTTCTCATTGCGTTGCAATTTAAGCTCTTCATTTCTGGGTGGTCCTGTGGTCCATTCCCCCATCCATTGGAAACCACCAAAGGAAAACAAAAGCCTAAATTGATGGTTAAAGGATTTTCTTTTGTTTGACTTTATCAAATGAAAGACACACCCTCCTCCTCCTCCTCCTCCTCCTTTTGTGTTCCTGCAATTCTAACAAATGATCCTTTTCATTTCATTCACACACACACAACCCCAACGCTGTGATGTGCAACATCAGATTCTATGCAAGTTGTTTCGGAGCAGACACTTTTTGTACTGCAAGAACTCTTACTATTCCCTCATGTCAAATTTATGTATATTTCTTAATCATCCTCATGCGGAGTGCGCGCATCCGATGTCGGCATATCTCGATTCTCTCGCTAATATAGATAGCGTTTTGATACTTATGATCGTCGTAAATCTCCTCCGGAAGGAAACGAAATGGTCGCTACATCCATCGCGGCGTCGGAGTCACTCTTGTCGATCTTAACCAAATTGCACCCTTGGTCTTCCTCCGAACTCCACAGTTGCTGAGAGGATTGTCTTTTGTTGATAAAAGGGTTGTCTTGCAAAAGGACTTACACGAATGCTAGTGTAAAATTTGGGGGGGGGGGGGGGGTTATAACAGATGCTCTTCAAAAGGTCACCATCAGACTAATGACATCTCAAATTGGTCATCATGTCTTGGAAGCATCATTATTGTATTCGAGTGTTATGCTTTCTCGGGGAGGGGATGGGGTTCTCCTCGTACTCCAGAGAATCGATTTTCGAATGCATCAACAAAAACGAGGTTGCAAAGCTTTTTGCTTAAATAAGAAAAGAAACCCTCATGAAGATTCATAAACTAAGTATTCCCGCTTTCTCATTTTCGGGCAAAGTCTTGATCATAAGCTACAAAAAAAAGAAGCCATTTACGGAGGAGACAACATCTGTCGTTCTTACATGTAAAATAATGTGCCACATACTATGTATATTAACACTTTTGATTAATATTTTTAATTGTAATTCAATCCCACTAAACAAAACGCAAATGGTTAATATGATAATGGCGATAGGTACTTGGCCAAATTAATGGCGAGGATAGTGGTGGTGGGGTAGGGCTAAATTAATTCTAATATTCATCCAACTCCTTTATTCATTAAGAAGATTATGGTTGGAAGGTCCGGGTCATGTGTCTACGTAGGAGGGATGCTCCACGGGTGCTTTAAGGTTGGTTGGTAGGCATTAAGTATTTATGATACACCATCATATTCCAAGATGCATGTCCGCAATGCAACGAAATCGATTAATGGAGGCGAGGCGAGGCAAGGCAAGGGTGTTTGTTGTTACTACTCGTATTTCGTTGCATATGAACAGAACTGAGACGCCGATTTCACAACTCTTGACTACGGATCTCACGTATAGAACTCGTCGTTGTCCAAATACGAAGAAGTCAAATGGAGGTTTGATCAAAGCTTGATGAACGGGATACTAAATGAAATGTAATGTTGATACAATATGGGGGGGGGGGGGGACATTTTGGGGTCGAAAATTAGGCATGAACGTGTACTACTTACTATGCACACGAGAGTGTCAAAATCTTGGGGTCGAATCAGCGGGTCTTCTTTCAGGAAATAAAAGAGGCGAACAAGAAGGCGGATGATCGATCGATGAATCAATCAATCACCCTGCAATTATCTCCGATTCCCACGCACAGGCCTAATGCCCTAACCTCTTCTATTCACTTCCCTTTTAACACTTTCGCCGGAAGGATCATCAACTAGGAATGGAGATCCGATCCATCGGTGGAATATTATTTCATGAATCTGCAATATTTTATGGAGATGTACGGCGATGATCCCCCCACCCACCCCAACAACGTGAAACACGAGAACGTTCAATACCTGGGAAAATTCATTACCTTAAAGCTTCTGACACATTCCATTAAGAAGATGATGATGCATTTGCCTTTTAAAGAAGCTGGGCATCCCATATTTCTTTCCATAAAAAAGCAAACACAACTTTGAACAATATTGGCGATGAGATAATATATATATATAATTATTAAAACAAAAGAGTGGGTGGGGGGACCCAAAAAAGATAATGTACACAAATCAAACAAAACCAGACGGCATCCCATCGGTTTCCATCAATCTATCTATCTAACCATCCATTTTCTAAATTACATACCACCACCACCACCTCACCTTGTTCCTATTGGAAATTATTTTCCAAGGAAAACATGTGTGTTGGGGATGTATACAAATGTTGGGTTGGAAAATGACTTCCTCCCCCTTAGAAACAAACATTCTCGTATGTTTTTTTTTTTACAAAGGTTTAGAATTTAGGAGACAGGGAGGGGTTTAGTCTTTTTTGTTTTTGTCAAGAGGGGTCGTGGGTGGGACTGGGACCATTCCATATTCCATTCGTTCCCCCCCCTCCAAACACTAATACAAAACCCAAAATAAATAAATTAATTAATACATATATTAAAAAGGAATACGTACTTAATTGTTCAATGAAAGAAAAATGAGAGAGGAGACCAACTTTATAGAACCTAAAATTAAATTGGGGATTCCGGAAGTCATCCCTTAGAGCCACGGCGTATGGCCAAGGTTGGTTCCCTCTTTTTGGTGTGGTCCCAATCCCTAGTTATTCATTAGCCTATGTTGTTATTGTTATTGATTATTACCTCCTAGTTACGAACAAAACAGACACCTGCAGTTAGTTAACTCGGAATGAATATTGGGGGGTCATTTGATTTAATTCTAAACAATCTTAGGGGATCATCAGTGACGACTGTGTAAAAGTGACATTTCGTCTCTACTCCTTGTTTGTTTAGTTTGGCAGTCCCTGGACTCTAAAAATTAGCTAAACATAGACGAGGAAGGTTCAAAAATACCTCGCTCCCTCGCTCCTTCTTACACACGATTTTTACTTTGTAAAGGACATACGTTTGTTGCTGCCTCTTTTACCTTCTTCCCTCTCCTCTCATCAAACTCCTCATACTTCCCCATCCAATCCCAACATCCCCCCAAACACCAAACACCAAAATACACTTCTTCTCCGATCTCCTCTTTTACTCCCCCTATAAATATATCCATACCATTATTGGAAAAAAAAAAATAAGAGAGAGAGAGAGAGAGAGAGAGAGAGAGAGAGAGAGAAGGCCACCACGACGACGAGGACGAGAATTGGTGGAGACATGCCGCTGCCGGACGTCATCTCCACTAAGTGAAACCGAGAATCCAAAGGGGGAAGGAGTGACTTACTCCTCCCATGGCCTTCCACAGCCACAACCACCACCACCACCACCACCAGCAGCTGAGACACCAAGACCTCACCACCACCACCCCCCTCAACCACTTCCCTTCCGTCCACTCCTCCCCTCCAAACTGGCTCTCCGCCGCCCCTACCCCTAACACCAGCAACTTCCTCCACCTCAGCAACTCCCCCGATTCCTCCTCCGCTGCAACCACGATGCCTAAACCACCTCAACCCCCTCCCCCCTGGCCCCCCGGACTACTCCTCGTCGACTCCTCCTCTTCCCTCGATCTCAAGGACTCCCTCCCCCAGGCTGATGCCTGCGCCAACCCCGCCACCACCAGCAAGTCCGACGCAGGTGACTGGCAGTCCGCCAGGAGCAAGGCCGACATCCTTGCGCACCCTCTGTACGAGCAGCTTCTTTCCACTCACATAGCTTGCCTCAGGATTGCTACCCCTGTCGACCAGTTGCCGAGGATCGACGCCCAGCTCGCTCAGTCCCAGAACGTCGTCGCCAAGTATTTGGCCTTAGGGGGTGGTCCCACCTTGGTAGCCGACGATAGCAAGGAGCTCGATCATTTCATGGTAAATTGAATCCTTATTCCTTCTTGTTTCGTCTCTTGAAACGAGTTCCCTGATATTCTGGGGATATGATGTCGGAATTGAATGATGTAACTTTGCGGGCTTGGCATCCTGATGCTCTCTCTCGAGTCCTTCCACCCGTCCCTTATCAAATTTTCTCCTGCCTGGACCTGCCGACAGATTCCGTTTTCTGTTCTAAAGTCCTTTTTCCTGTTCTCACCCACCTTCTTACCATTAGTTAAAATACGAAAAAGTGAAAGTAAAAGGAAGGAAGGGAATTCATGCTCGTCCTCTGTACCCGAGTCATTTTGCATCCGCGTCATGGAAGATCGATGATTTTTCGATGCTTCTCGACGTATTAGTTTCTCACAGACATGTTAGTCACTCTTTGCTTATCGTGGCAGGCGCATTATGTCCTACTGCTATGTTATTTCAAAGAACAACTGCAGCAACATGTCCGTGTCCATGCGATGGAAGCCGTGATGACCTGTTGGGAGATCGAGCAATCTCTGCAGAGCATAACAGGTCCGTCGTTTTTTTTCTTACTTCGACGCGTCTTGTAATCAATGCAAAGGGATTTGTGTATACAAGGATTGCCCTTCAATATCTCTTTGCTGCACGTACAGGGGTATCCCCCGGGGAAGGTACCGGGGCAACAATGTCCGATGCTGAAGATGATCAAGTAGAGAGCGACGCTAACTTATTTGATGGCAGTTTAGATGGGATGGATACCTTGGGCTTCGGTCCTTTGATCCCTACGGAGAGCGAGAGATCACTAATGGAGCGGGTGAGGCTGGAATTGAAGCACAAACTTAAGCAGGTAAGGACCAAGGCTTCCACATGGCATATCCAAGAGTACCAAGGAGCTTTGACATAGGTGTTCTCATCCGAATCGCATTTTTTCATATCCGCGCAGGGCTACAAGGAGAAGATAGTAGACATAAGGGAGGAAATCTTGCGCAAGCGACGAGCCGGGAAACTACCAGGCGACACGACCTCCGTCCTAAAAGCATGGTGGCAATCCCATTCCAAGTGGCCATACCCTACAGTAAGTTTTCTTCATAGAAAAGCCGCCAATATGTAGGACATGATCCGTGTTTCGAAATGTCAAGTAAGTCTGTAATTCACAGGAGGAGGACAAGATACGTTTAGTCCAGGAAACCGGGTTGCAACCAAAGCAGATAAACAACTGGTTTATAAACCAGAGGAAGAGGAACTGGAACAGCAACCCTTCCACGTCGACAGTCTCGAAGAGCAAGCGCAAGAGGTATGTCCTCGTTCATGCTACGAAACCTAATACATATATCCTCAATATTAGTCGTTTGCACCAACGAAATTTTCAAATGAAGCAATGCAGGTGATGGCGGTGGTGGTTAGCGCCAGTCGTAGACAGGGAAACATTTGAGTTGGTTATACTAGAGACCAAGGCCGTGGTGCGATGCGCGACCCAGCCAGCTGAGGGATCAACCATACCAAGCACCCCGTCATTGGTTTCAGCTGCGAAATAATAGGAGAAACCGCGCATCGATGATGGTCAATGTATGTACAAATGTAAGAGACTGATTTCATTTGATTTTTGGCAGTCCACCATTATATGATATCATGGTCTGTTTGGCTCCGTTTGGCGTTGTTTTGGGGTTTGTGGAAAGGGGTGGTTGTACGTTACATTGGCATAAAGTATAGTTGGTGGATTGAAATTATTGGTGCTTTGTATCATGCCTTTCTTTGGATCACCTTCGTTTCTTGAATTTCTAGTAGCCCCAAATAATCGAGCAATTATGGGAATGCGAGGGAAATGATAGAAAGCATGCGTAATCGTAACCTTTCAAGACATCAAATCCTTTTCTATAAAGCTTCGACAAGACAAAGTTTGCGCTTGAATTGTGACTGATATGGATGGAAACTTACCATCATATCAGAAAAACAAAAAAAAAAGAAGAATACAAGATACAACCTTTTGATTATTCATCCCGTTTGAAATCAACCGAGTTACGAAAGACAAAGGAGGAATAAGGAAGGAATCGATCTCTTACACTAATTCTGTTTGGGGAGGGGACTTCAGGTGACGGATCAAAGACGACGGGCTGCATCGCACTCGTCGTCGGAGACATGGTCGAAGTTAAGAGCGTAACTCTGGGGATCATACGCAAAACCCATGTTCCTCTTGGTCTTCTCACCCCTATTACGCCTGCGGAACATCTCATAAAAGAGGCCCTTGACCCTTCGCCTCGACAGTGCCTCGGACATGTGCCTGAATCCCATCCGTACACTCCCGACGATCCCATCCTTGATGTTGAAGCATCCACACCTCGACCGCGCTACTCCTTCTTCTTCTACATAGGATATTTGGCGGCCGTGGTCGTGCTCGAGTATAGGTTTGGACTCCTCACACATCCTCTCTATCACAAGATTGGCGAACATGATGACGGGTTGAAAATCGAAAAGGAGACTGCTGCCGGGCGAGGGGGGGATATTTGCCTGTCTTTCTTTCCTGTTGAATGAATTGTGGAGTACGTGCTTCCCATTAGACCTCATTTAACTAATATATATATATATATGTATGTAGGGAGATGGGGAGAGATAGAGAAAGCTGGTGGGGGAGAAGACAATTTAGCCCTAAGCTGGAGATTTGATATCGACAGCACATTTCTCCACTCACAATATCATCAATGTATCAGGTTGCCACGTGTATGATTTATATGGGCCGATTAGTTTTTTAAAATAATATTGCTTGTATGTTTTATAACTCTGATTATGTAAATGCCGGCCCGGATTGGAGCCGCTGAAGTTGATTTTTATTTTTAGCGTAAAATTATTCGGCACAATATCTTTACGATGTAACTAAAATAATCCATAACTATAGTTCAACTAAGTCTATTACCGGAATTTTTTTCAAATTTTTTATTATTTTATATCCACACAATTTGTAATTCTAATTGTCAGCAATATCGCCACCCAAATATCAATCCCAGCGTATAAGTTGGAAGGCTTTATATATTAAGTTTTTCGGACATGGAAATTTTGGTTTGTACCATTTGGATTGTAACGCTTTTCAACGCCTTGGATGCCGGTGCAGCCTTCATCACAAGGACAAGGCAGCAAACGTAGGAAGGAACGGCGGTGGTTCATGCCTAGTAGGTCGAACATCCATGGAGCCTGGCGATGAAGAATTCTCATGTCCATGCGTTTGTAGGGCTGCATTCCAGCTGCGGCCGTGTCAGTTATCAGTGATGTCAAAGGCGGCGGGATCCGTGTGTTCAAAAACGTGGAGCTGCGGGGAAAGGAAAACAACAAAAGTAATAACCCATACATAGTAAGCATTTAAGAATCCATCGCCAATAATTAACTTGTTAATCATCTTACAGATGAAAGAAAAAGGCAATCGACTTTAATCGACGAAAGAATGCCCATTATACTATTCTGTTGTGGCGGACACGTGGTAATTATACTATTGTATTATTATTATAATCACATGGATGGAAAGGGCCGAGGAAAAAAGGACATGTTTTATTGGTAAACTAGGCGCCCTCGAGAAGCCTGGAACATGTAAGGGGGAGGAGGAGGAGGTAGGGAGAGAGAGAGAGGGATATAACAAGGCCTGGCCTCCTGAAAAATCATTAGTCCCAAGTTCAACCTAGTGACAAAAAAAGCTGCCAGATATGTCTGCGCTGTCAGTTTGCTTTCCTGAAACTGGAAAGCCAACAACAGAAAGTATGAAACTTTCGGCGATCAAGAAGACTTACTATTTTATTACAACGGACCAAGGAAGGGATGACAGAAGGATCGGGTTGGGTTTTACAGCACACCTTCTTCTTCTTCTACTGTCTAAGTCCCTGGATGAGTTTTGGGTGATGAGCTGGCCCCGGCCCCTTCCCTTCCCTACCCAACCTTTTACTTCGTCAAAAACGTACGACTAAGTAGTGGGTTAAAACTTAGAAGAAGAGAAGGGCCCCCTCCCGACCAAGTTAGTAATACTTATATCAGTTATTACTAATCATTAGTATTCATCGACCCCCCCCGACGCCATTCCCTAACCCTAATCCCTAAAATTCCAGCAGCCCTCCCCCCCCCCCCCCCCTCCCCTTGTTCCCAGAGGAAGTATTTCCTTCCCTCTTTTTTTTTTTTATGTCCCTCGATTTGATTTTGGGTGAAAGGTCTGTCGGTGCTTTCGATCCTCTTGGTGCATAAATTCTGTGGTGTGGCCTTCCATTGTCTGTTCCTGTTGTTTGATCGGGTTAAACGCTCCCCCCCCCCCCCCCCCCCCCGGCGATCCTTATCTTTCGTCAAGGGGTGTCCGGCCTTCCTCTGCTTTTTGGACGCCGTTTGATTGTTCTGTAATTCGCCGTGGTTTGTGTTTTGGGGCGCCTGTTCTTTTCTTTGACTCAATAAGTCAAATATCAATAAAGCCAAAGAAAGATGGGGAAGCCCGCCGGGAAGAAGAAACACGTGGCTGCCGGGGATGCCCCGGGGAAGCAGGCCAAGCCCACCGACCGCAACCCCAAGGCTTTCGACGACGACACCGCAGTCTTCATTACCATGTCCCAGGAGCTCAAGGAGGAAGGCAACAAGCTCTTCCAGAGACGCGACCACGAGGGCGCCATGCTTAAATACGAGAAGGCCCTCAAGCTGTTGCCCAAGAGTCATATCGACGTCGCCTACTTGCGTAGCAATATGGCCGCCTGTTATATGCAGTTGGGTGTTGGGGAGTACCCCCGCGCCATTAATGAGTGTAATTTGGCTTTGGAGGTGTCCCCTAAGTATAGCAAGGCGTTGTTGAGGCGGGCGAGGTGTTACGAGACTTTGAACAGGCTGGATTTGGCTTTGAGGGATGTCAATACCGTTTTGAGCGTGGAGCCGAATAATTTGTCTGCGCTGGATATTGCGGAGAAAGTGAAGAAGGCCATTGATGAGAAGGGGATCCGGATAGAGGACAAGCAGGTTGTTTCGGAAAGCGTCGTGGTCCCTAGCACAGGGTCTGCTCAGAAATTGACCAAGGAGAAGTCGAAGAAGAAGAAGAGTTGCAGGTTTGAGGTGAGCACGACGAAGGACAAGTCAATTGTTGTCGAGGATGTACACAATGATGTCCGGAACAAGGAAGCGCTTCTGAAGACTATTACAGAGGAAGACAAGGAAGTAATGACTGAGGATGTTGAGGAGGAGCAAAAAGCTGTTACGAGGACGGCGAAGCTGGTTTTCGGCGAGGACATACGATGGGCTCAGCTGCCTCTCAATTGTAGCATAAAGCTGGTTAGGGATGTCGCACTCAATAGGTTTCCTGGATTGAGCGCTGCTCTTATCAAGTATAGGGATCAAGAGGGTGATTTGGTTACTATTACGACAACAAATGAGCTGAGGATAGCTGAGATGTCTGGAGAGCAGCACGGTTCAGTCAGGCTGTATATTACACAAGTGACTCCCGATCAGGAACCGGCGTACGAGGGACATGAAAATGAGCAGGAGCTAGAAAAAGTACATCTGGCCGATGAAAATGGCAGATTGGAGGGGGCAGGACATGTTGAGAAGGGCTCCACTTGTGTCGAAGATTGGATCGTTCAGTTCGCCCGTCTCTTCAGGAACCATGTTGGCTTCGACTCCGATTCCTACTTGGACCTTCACGAGATAGGAATGAAACTTTATTCTGAGGCGATGGAGGACACGGTCACGACTGAAGATGCGCAACTGCTTTTTGAAATTGCGGCTGAAAAGTTTCAGGAAATGGCAGCTCTGGCCTTGTTCAATTGGGGGAATGTCCATATGAACAGAGCGAGGAAGCGCGTTGCAGTTTCGGAAGACCAGTCGAGGGAGGCCATGCTAGTGCTGATCAAAGCTGCATATGACTGGGCGCATAAAGAGTATGTCAAAGCGGGGTTGAGGTATGAGGAGGCCCTGAAAATCAAACCGGATTTCTACGAAGGTCTTCTCGCCCTCGGGCAGCAGCAGTTTGAGCAAGCGAAGCTGTGCTGGTATTATGCAGTCGGGAACCAAGTTCACTTGGAGGAAGGACCTTCTTCGGATGTCCTGACGCTGTACAACAAAGCCGAAGACAGCATGGAGAGAGGTATTCAGACATGGGAAGAAATGGTGGAGCAGCGACTCAACGGGCTCTCAAAATCGGAGAAATATAAGGGTCAGTTGCAGAAGATGGGACTCCGATCGCTTTTGAGTGAAGCTTCTCCCGATGAGGCAGCAGAGCAAGCGATGAACATGACCTCACAGATAAACCTTCTCTGGGGCACCTTGCTGTATGAGCGTTCAGTGGTGGAGTATAAGCTAGAGCTTCCCACTTGGGAAGAATGCCTGGAGGTTGCCGTTGAAAAGTTTGAACTAGCAGGCGCATCTCCGACCGATATTGCTGTGATGATCAAGAACCATTGTTCCAATGAAACAGCGCTCGAAGGTCCTTTTCTCGAGACCCGCCTCTCATCTGCCTATTAACCATACGTACAAGGCTAATGATATTAGCACCTAACTATTTTATCCAGGTTTCAAGATCGATGAGATCATTCAGGCATGGAACGAGATGTACGATGCAAAGAGATGGGAAATCGGTGTTCCCTCCTTCAGATTGGAACCGTTATATCGCCGACAAGCTCCCAAGCTTCATTCCGCTCTCGAGAACCAATTGAAATTTGCAGAGTGTCGATCTCCCTAATAAGGCAGTCTTGATTCAAGTCTTCTCAAATTCTTTTCGCCACGGATATATGCGTATGGTATGTTAGCCCAGTACATGTACATATCACGGCCTTCAGGAAGATGCTGAATTAAGATCTGGCCTGCTGTTGTTTGTGTGAATTTTACAGGTTCTTGATTCTCTTGGTCATGTTTTTGTTGTGCGGCCCGTTGTTTGCTCCGGAGCGAAGAACGGAAGTCGGGGTGGATGCTCGTATTGGAGCCAAGCCCCAGGTTTTTTCTTTTTATTATTCACTCAGATGCTATTCTTCGTTAGTGTCAACAGTAAAGTATATACTGTGTGGATTGAGAAAGCATTCTTGTTGGTAGTTGAGGTGATCAGATTCTTTGTTTATTCTCACAGGCCAATGAGTTTTGGTGGGTGCTTTCTACATTTTTTACTGTCATATTTATAGCAGCATGATGTTTGTAGCGGTGGAACAAATTTGGTGTGATGTGAAATGTTACTTTTGAATGGGAAAACATAGCGCACTTTGTAATTTTTTATGGAAGTTCATCAATGGCTCGTCGTCTAAGTGTTTTTGTTTTCTTGTTTTTCGTAAGGTGACCACGTTCACGAATTATCCGAATATCGTGTTCGAGCCAAATATTTCCGACGTGTTTGCTAGTCTAACACGTTTGCGACCACAGTTGTATTATGATGGTGAGAAAGGACTTTGACGACTAAATAGTAATTTTCTGGACTTTGATTTACGATCCAGCATGCCTGATTTATCAAGTGTCCTGATTACTTGAAAACCCAAAAAATAGAACAATTCACCTAAATCCTTTAAGGCAAACCTCTAATGTGGTTTGGGCAATAGATCAGAGATTCCCTCGTTATTAGATCTTGTCACAATTATGTCATCAACATAAATCAATAATATGATAATACATACATTATAGGATTTGTAGAACATAGATGCATCAGTCGGAGAATTTGCAAAACCCCACCGTAAAAGACACCCATTGAGTTTCATATACAAAGGCTCTAGGACTTTGCTTCAACCCACGCAATGCCTTTTTGAGTCTACAAACATGATTAGGTTTGCTTGAGTCAATCCATCCTGAAGGCTGTTCAATAAAGATAATTTCAGCTAGATCTCCGTTAAGGAATGCATTATGTACATCTAGCTGCTTTAGGGTCCACCCAAATGAGATAGCTAGACGTAATATCACCCCGATTGTTTGATGTCGCACCACCGAGCTAAAAGTTTCTTTATAGTCTATTCCAGGTGTTTGAGTAAACCCTTTTAGCCACAAGTCTAGCCTTACACCTTTCCAAAGTACCATTTGCATTAAGCTTAACCTTGAACATCCACTTGCATCCCACAATCTTCGGAGTCCCTTGATGTGGAACTAGCTCCCATGTCTGATTTTTGTCCAATGCAGCAAGTTCAGACATCATGGCATTCCTCCAAACAAGTATAGCCAGGGCTTCCGCCAGATTAGCAGGCTCGATAGGTATTGGCTCGGTTCTTGTGCTTGGAGAGGTTGTTGGGACAAGTTAGATAGGTATAACTTAGGTTTGAAAATTCCTGCCTTGGATCTTGTAACCATGGGATGTATATTTTGCACTACTTGTATCTCTTTGAGGGAAGGAGCCTCTGTCATTGTTGGATCTGGAGTACCTGGTGTATTAGTAACAGGACTGACAGTAGAGTGAGGTATTAACTTATTAGGTGAAGGAGACTAAGGTAGAATTATAGTTTATGTTTGATTATGTGGTCTTAATGGGTCTGCAAAGCATGGATGGGGTAAAATAGGACTCAAAATATAAGAAGGAGTTTGAGATATATGAGGAGCAGTTCCAGAAGTACTACACTGAAAAGGAAAGGTTAACTCATCAAACAGGATATATCTAGAGACATAAATTTTGCATGTTGTAATACCTCAAATTAACAAACCCAACATTCATTTCTCTTGAAATGGCCAAAGCCCTAACACAACTCAATATTATCTTGCCCAAAGTCCAAACACAATCCAAATTTCAACATTTGTGGCCAAAGCCCGAATACAACTCGAGGTTCAATTTCGGACAAACAAAAGTAATAATAAGTCATCACCAAACCCATCAAATAGTGACGGTCAGTAAAAATCAAAACCAAAGGAGAAACCCGCTTCTATGTCCGTGACTTCCAGTAGTATTGTCTCAGCTTCCATCAGCAACCCAAGGAGGCAGCATTGTGTACATCAGATGCGAAGCAATGGAATCTGGACAAATGATGCAACCGCAAGAGATCAAACAACATCAACGGCCTTCAAATCAACCACCATTGTGGCAGTCCCAGCAACAGCAATACAACAGCTACAGCAGTTGCAAAGGCCACGACAGTCACGTGCAACCAACAGCCTCACCCGAGTCGAAATCAGCCGGTGATGCCCTCTTGAAGCCAACCAAGTCCAAATTTCCTGAAGCGGACGCTCTCCTCCAGCTTTATGCTCACTGCTGCTGAGAAAGTCATCTAAAGATCCCTACTTCAGTGAACATCTGAAGACGTAAGAATATTACTTGGCAGAAAACAGTAAAGACAAATACTCAACTGCAATTTAATTTTGGGCTGAAAGATTATAGAGCCTCATAGTACAATCCAAGGGCCAAATACATTTCTACAGCAACAACAACCCAAGGCTGAACAAAGACAGCCCAAACCCAAAGAAAACCCACAAAACCAAAAGGCCGAGCAAAAAGGCTGACCAAAACAAACTCACAAGCCCAAGCCAAGGGAGAAGAACCAAGCCCACCTGCAAGTCCCGACGAAAGGACGATTGCATCCCTCCCACCTGGGTGCCTGATTCCCACTTGCCTAACACCTACCTGCAGAGAAGAAAGGGAGAAAGTCAGACCGAGAAGACGGGGCAGAAGTCGTCACTTCCTTTCCCCTCCATCAACAAGCCTTGCACCCGCCATCCCACCCGCACGCAAGAGACTCAAGCAACAGTCTTGTCACCTCATCCCACTTGATCCCCACTTGTATGCCGTCCCACCGCCTGAGCCCTGCACCAGCTGAAAAGAGAGACGTCAGACACAAGATAGGAGGAGATACAAGATGGAAAGCCGATTGTAAGCAGAGATAGCCCGGCCGTAGCCGCAATGATCCCTCCTAGGATCATCAGTGGCCTCGCCCCTTGAAGCGAGTGCCACGGGCGATCGGATGACGCCCAGAATCCCCTATAGGAAGAATAAAAAAAAGCTAACCAGGGAGCTTCTTACGGGTTCCAAAGTTTTTTTTTGGATCCTCCCCTGTTTTCTTCCCAGCAGCGGCCCTCTTCTTCTTCTCTTCTCTGTGGTCTTCACCCCGGGGGACCGTCCTCCACTTCTCCTTTGCCAAGGTAAGAAGAAGCCAACGACGTGGAACCTCCCTTGACGACCAATCCAAACGAGAAGAACAACAAAGGAAAGCGACATCAACAACGTCGACCCTGTCTCACCTGGGCGAAGATGACAATGGCCATCCAGACCATCTGCTGCAGGGCCTACCGAACTTCCCGTCATTTCGAAGCGATTTCTTCAAACCTTCCAGGCGACAACTACTCCCTCGAACGTCCAGCAGACTCGGCTCCTCGCTCCCCGTGGCTGCCTGTGGAAAAGAACCCGTGTTTGCCCTCCCTGCGTCGCTGAAGAATCACCTCCTGAGGCTGCTAAGCTTCTTGGAGGATTCCTTTTATTATTAACGCTCTCCTTTACTTGCACAGGCCTTAGGAAGCACAAGCAGGGAGGCATACAGGAGAAGAAGAGCCATAATCATGGGGAGACTCTGGTAACTCCGGAACGAGGCAGCAGCTGGCGTCTCCTCCAACATTACAAATGGTTGATTCGTCGATGAGCACAAAAATCTCACTGTTACACCAATCTCTTCCCCAACGCTCAGTAGTCGTTGCATGTCATATCAACAACATTGGGAAGTCCCTAAGCCAAGCCTTCACCATCAACGAAGTATCCTCCCATCTTGGTTCCAAGAAAGCCTCACCTACGGCGGACGGTTTCAGCTTTCCAACCTCAACTGCGCCCCAAGGTGGTTGCCCATTTTGGCTTCTCGATGCAAACCAGCCTCTCCCCGGCGTCCTCTAAACCAGCAGCCACGGACCCCCCCCTGTTCCTCCGACGACCCACTTCAATCGGCAGCAAGCCTTCTCCCCGACGACCATCCTCGACGACCAGCGACGAGCACACTCAATGACGGAGAACTCACCTTCCCCGGCTGTCCCCACGACCAACAATGGCGGCCTTGCTTCCTCCGGTGTCTCCACTTCCCAAACCCCCCGGCGAACCCACAACAAGTACAGGTGGCTGTGACCGGGAGAACCTCGATTCCTTAACAGATCTGGAACTCCAAGGTGGATCTTCCACTCCAGCGACGCCGCGGCAGCTTTGGGAGCCCTCATCTCCGGCGACATTCGCCCCAAGACAGCCCCGGTTTCCTCTAACTTCCCACGGCGGCAAATCCCAGCATCAACAGCGATAGAGCACCTCCTAGATCCAGCCCCGACGGATCCCATCCCCCGCGACGTGGTCGACGAAGCCGGTGTCTCTTCCATCAAGCAATCGCTCCGGCTCTACATCTGATTCAAGCTGAATCTTCATCTGGGTCACGCTGGGCAACTCCTCCGGCAAGTTACGAAAAGGAATCCACGTGGTAACGCTTTCTCTCTTTACAATTCTTTGTTTTTATTAATTTTATTATTATTTTTTTATTATTATTAATTAGTCACGTGACATTTTCCCTTTGTCTTTATTCAAACGGTCAAATGACATTTTTTTAAAATCAAATGGTCAAATGGGAGGTCGAATTCTTAATTTAATTTACCGCTTCAATTCAGTCAAGAATTGTTAATTTAATTCCTTGACCACTGTAGAATTTTTTTGTGATGTTGTTACGTTTAGGAGACTTATTTACTTTTAAACTAAAATAATTTTATTCAAGCTCACTTGCATTCTTCTATATATGAATTAATATCTTATCCTGTTGTGCGTCACTAATATTCATCTTCCCTTGGTTTTACATGAAAAACACGATCGAAACTCGAAAATCTCGAAGAATCGCGACCCCACTCAACCAATTCATACGGTAAGACATGTCTTACTAATTTAATTTAATTGAATTTGAATTAGATCAATACTTCTGTCCATCGCCTTGCCATTGGCATCTTCCTGTTTTACATGTAAAACACCGAGGAATTATTACCAAGGAATGCATCCTCCGACGACGCGGACGATCGACATCAACGGGCTCACAACGCCCCGTAAGTATCGCTCTTATTTCATTAAGTCCTAATTATTTACTTCGATTTAAATTAGGACTTTCTGACCACTTCTTTATTTTCTTTGCATGTACACTGAGCATGCAACTTCGAAGGATCAATTCCAAAATTTCGAAGACAAACTCGAAGGCGCGTGTATCAAACCGCGCGGATCGACCCCGGCCTAAAAAACCGCGGGCTCGAAGATTTAAAGCGGCCCCAACCTTCAATCAAAGGTACAAAGGAGAGGTGCGGGCCTCCCCGAATTTTCTTTGAACCACTTGTAACGGATTGCGGGCCCAAGTGTATAGGCCCGCAATCACCGCCCTTCCCTGCTCTTTTGATCTAAATAATTGCTTGTGATTGCGCGTATGCTTAGGCTTTAGGTTTTACGTCGCATGCTCGGTTTTATTCAAACAAACCTAAATTCGGGTCCAACGCCCGTTAAAACGTCGATAAGAGTCCAGCCTACTCCCGGATCGGGCCCAATACCCGTCAATCAAAAGTTAAACTTTTTTGGAAAAATCGCCACCCTTTTCGCATGTTTAGAATATAAAGGTTAGTAAATAGGAATCCCCGAACCCAGACTCTGATTTTTCCGACTTAAAATCACACCATTTTTTAAATAAGTCGATGGCGACTCCGAACAAGTTTTCCAAAGTTAAAACTAAACCACACCCCTTTTTTCGGAGCCATTTAGGATGAGGCAACGGCTACTCGAGCCGCTCCTTGAGCCTTCCTAAAAATTCGCGAGTGAGGTCTTAACGCAGCCTTTCGCTCGCCACCTTCAGAGAACTGGAGATGGTTGGCGAAACGTCCCGCAGACCCGTTCGCGAATCAAGGGAAGGCCCAACCACGGGTCCCCTTTCCGCAGCGTCCGGCGTTCGAGTCGCGACGCCGACCGGATTGGGCCTCGGGGGAGCGGGCCCGGATCCTCGTGTCGCCGGAGCCGCAGCGCGCGTGCTAGGCCGGAGGGCGCGCGTACATCCCGGATGGCGACTCCGCTGGGGACATCTCCGCATGTGGATTCCTACCGAAAACCTTTTTTTTACCACATGCGGGGAGGAGTGATCGTTTTCGCATGTAATTGATTGGCTCGGTGCCCTTTGTATGATCTCCTACCTGTGTTTGTTTACCGCTTTATTAGGCATACATAGGTAAGTCCCTATACCCGGGACTAGGATCTTTAGGGGGTCACCGAAAGGCACGGCCTCGCTGCTTCCTGCGGCTTGTAGGCTATGGACCGGGACCCGCCTCCCTTAGTCCGAGGGAGGTCTTAGAAACCTTCATCCGAGTCTAGAATTGCTTGCCCACTACAGGTACCAGACGCCGCACGTGCATTCGCTTGTTACTAAGTGACTGCTACTCGTGCAGGGACAGGTTCAGGTACGTGTTGTATGCGATAAATCGTGACACTAACTCTGTTCATTTTGCAGCGGTTTGGGTTGGTCACGGGGGGGTTCCAAATTCCTTTTCTCCCTTCCCTAACTCCTTTTACCGCTTTAATACATTCATACTCATGATCACGTGAATGCATTTCAATTTTTCTTGTAATACCATACATTCTATTTTACTTGAACATGATTGCACAAATTGCGTGCGGAATCATACCATACTAGGGTTAGGGATTGGAATGTTATCATCCTGGATTGACACCCTATTATGCAGAAAGACTTCATGGAGCCCATCGCATTGTGACAGAAGAACATGCCTAACGCCCATCACCTCCACCGGTGGTTGCCGCTGCTGAGGCCATCCGAGCTCGAATTCGTGCAGTCCAAGCTCAAGGGGCTCTTCCACCTCATTCACCTGGAGTTGGATTGGGCTCTCCTGCAGAACCTGGTGGGGCGCTGGGATCCAGATTCCTTCGTCTTCCGCTTCGGGGACTTAAAGCTGGCGCCACTCTACGAAGAGTACATCAACCTTGCTGAGATGCCCCACCGCACGGGAATACTGCCCTTGCCTCGGATCGACAAGCCGAAGGAATACATAGCGAGGCTTCTCCAAATCCCGTCAGCAAGTGTACCCGGACTGTTCCATTCCCAAGGAGACATCAGCGTCAATGGCATCATCGATCTGCAACTGACGCCGTACAACCCACGCATGGGAGAAGGGCAAGGATCGGCACGAGCATTCATCCTGCTATTCGTCGGAACGATACTGTACCCGCAGAATGAGAAGACAATCAACAGGCGAGCCGTCTACATCACCAAAGCCATCTTGGAAGGCGCTCCTTTTCTACCCAACCTGATTGGAGAAACCAACTTCAGCCTCACCAACATTGTGCGTGAAGCCAGGCGAGGAGTTCACAACCACCGAATGACCTTCTGTCCAGCCCTACTGCAGGTGTGGTTTTACACTCATCTCGGGATCACAGGAGAAGCCTTCACAAGAGAGCACACACCGGGACTGCTGGCCCGCATCGTGGGGCGTGCCCGCCTTCCCATACGCACCTTTGTTGGAGTGGACGCTCTATTCCGTTCTCTGGAGCCTGCCGACTTCTATCAGAGAGCCCCCTGCTTCGATACGGATGATGCCATCACTTCCTCGACGGACGGATACTTCATTCCAATCATGGGGTTCGGAGGCACTTCCTACTACGCGCCGTTTCAAGTCCGACACCAGCTGGGATTGACTCCGAGGACCAGAGCACCTCCACAGCAACTCTTCCGACCGCTCAGCCTCGACGACAAAGTGATCAAGACAGCACTCCAGAGAGTGATCGCGCACATCTTCCGCACATGGATGGCCCTCACGGAGGAAATCTGCGAGCTTCCACCAGAACCCGAGGAGGAGGATCGCGCAGCTCAGTCCCAGCGCTTCTGGAGGAAGCGTCACGCTCAGTGGGATCGCACCTGATCGATGGCGTCGTCATACAGCTATCGGGCCTGCGAACCCATTCTATCCTTCATTTCAGTTGATTGTATTTTAACTTTTACGAAGATGTTGAACTTGTTGGTCTCTATCTAATTCGTTTCTTTTGGGGTTAAATTCGAGTGAGAACAATCCGATCCCTACATTAGACACATCATGCATCACTACATGTCATGCATCCATGGTATCACTGCTTGATGCTGATCGGATTTTCCCTTGTTTTCAACCAAGGTACTGAGCAATAGCTCCATACCGAAAGCGCCCCAAATATCGTGCCATCCGAGCAGTGATGGCCGAAGATTCGGCAGGACAAGCACTGACCCCCATGGTCCTGTCTCCGGCGGCGGAAGAAGAGATAGCCCCGGCTGCCGGAGTAACCATTGCCGTCCCGTCACCCGCCGCCATTGACTTCTCGGCCGCGATGGAAGCCCCCTCACCTTTCCCAACGTTCGCCTTCCCGTCATTGCCCCAGACTATCTTCACTACCGGATAACCCCCAGATGGGAGGACCTCACCGATGTACGTCCCACCGCTGGTTGCGTCAACAGCGCCGTCGGTGATATCGTCAGCTGCTCTTCTGGCGGCAGCTCCCCTCAATTCCACCTCAAACATACTGGCCCAAGGCGCCGGCCCTCCTTCACTGGGAGACAAGGTAGAGTCTCTCACAGCCGAGCTCTCTTCTTTGAAGACGATGATGGCTGAGCTTCTCCAACGACAGCTAGCAGCCACCCCTGCTCCTGTCACCTCCCAAAACCCCCACCTTCCTCCTGTCATGCCAGGACCCCAAACATCAACATACACATTCCTTTCTAACCTAAACACTCCACCAAATACTCTACCTCCCTATAATTCGGTCATGCCCGGATCCGCTACCTCCACAAGTGTAGCACCTTTATCTAACCCATACATGAATGCGCCACCCCTTTCCCTTCCCATGTCTCAGCCATATCTTCCTCCATACTACCCTCAACCAACATCCCGAGGGCCAATGCCCTACCTCCCAATGTCGTACGGGCCAACTCCCCACACCCATACTCAAACAACCGGGCCAACTCCCTACCCTCAAACAACCTTCACACCTCCCGCTTTCAGAATTTCCCAGCCAATTGCCACCCCCTCAGTTTCGCATGTGGAACCAGCCTTGCCAAGCCCACGAACCCGTAACGCAGCGATCGTCGATGAGTTATTTGGCGAGCAACAACAGACCAGCGCTTTCGAGACAAGGCTCGAGGCTAAGATTGCCTCAATGCAGCAAGAAGAGGCTCGCCGCATGGCAAAGTTGGAAGAGCGCCTGAACGCCATCCAGGGGCATCGGGCACACAACTGGGAGTACGCCAACTACCAGATCCCTCATATTCAAGTCCCGCCAAAGTTCAAGATGCCCGAATTTGAGAAATTCCATGGAAACGGCTGCCCGGAATTACATCTCAAGCACTTCTGCCACAAGATGGCAGTATATCCAGCAGATGATAAATTCCGCATTGCAATGTTCCAAGAGAGTTTAGCGAAATCAGCGCTACACTGGTACCACACCAAGGATGTTAGCCAGTACACTACATTCAAAGACTTGGCCCTTGACTTCCTCAACTACTACAGCTTTAATGTTGAGATGGCGCCTACAATCTCAGATTTGCGGAAATTGAAGAGATACCGCACCGAAGACGTTAAACAGTTTGCCTACCGGTTCAGGCATATCGCGTCTCAGATAAAGCCGGCGCTTACAGAAAGGGAACTCATCGACGAATTCCTCCAGCTACTTCCACGTGAATACATGCCCTACATGATCGGGCAGACGTTCTCCACCTTCGCTCAAGCAATCATCAATGCGGACAAACTTGACGGAGTAAATCGAGAAGGGCTAATCCCTTCCCCTTCAGTAAAACCGGCAGTGAAGCCTAGGCCCAAGGAGCTTATTGCGACTGCTGAGCAGAACAGGCAATCGATGAGGGCAACACCACCCCCGACCTCGTACGCGCCAAGGACATATATCGCAGCTGCGCTCAGGCCCCCAGCCCCGGCAGCAACTCGCTTTAGACCCCCAGTCAACATGGCAGGACAACAGCAGCCAAGGCCTGGACAAACGGAGCGTCCACGACGGAGGCTAGAGGACTTGACCCCAACGCCCGATCCCCTGGATGTCATGTTTGTTCGATTAAGGGACATGGGTTTCATCAAGCCCGTTGAAGCCAAAGCAACCAACCGTTCCTCGTTCGGATACAACCCCAAGGCGGTGTGTCAGTACCACTCAGGAGCAGCAGGGCATGACACCAAAGATTGCATCGCCTTGAAGTTCAAGATTCAGAATCTGTTGGACGAGGGAGTCATTACATTTTCTGCGCCTGCGGCTGCCCCAAATGTTAAGAGCAATCCTCTTCCTGAGCATGCGAATTATATCGGGGCAAATTTCTTCTCAGTTTTAGCCGAACAGGGAGAAGAGGTGAACGTGTATGAATACGAGTACGCTCCCTCAAGGAGTGTCAACATCATAAGCGCCGGTCGTAGTCGAGGCCGAGGCCGCAGCCGAGGTCGAGGAAGAGGTCGTGCGCCCCAGCCCAGCAGAAGTGTTCAGCCCACTATCCTGCCAGATGGATTTACATTAGTTCCCCCTCGGCGGCCAAGGACGCCCTATGTTTATATTTCGTTGGGATCAGCACAACCGGAAGCATGTCAGACAGAATCATCGCCTGCAACGGAACCAAGGATTCCGGTCGTGATGGGACCTACCTGCACGTCTCTCGGCCCAGAAGTTGAATTAATTACCCGCTCCGGAAGGGTAGTGCCAGCCCCTGAAGCCTCGTCTCCAGCCGAATCTTCGAAGCCCAAGGCGCCTTCAAACGAGCAAATCCGCAAGGTGATTTATACGGTGAAGGGAAGCGACTACGATATAGTCGAGCAGCTCCGAAAACAGCCGGCCTAAATCTCACTATTCGACCTCATCCATTCATTTGACAAGCACAGGGAAATGTTGGAGAAGTTTCTAGCCGAGGTACATGTGCCAGAGCAGGTTGAAGTCGCGGCGTTAGATGCGTACATGAGCAGCATGCTGGCTAACAACATAATTACCTTCTCGGAAGATGATCTACCGGAACAGGGGCCGGATCACAACAATGCTCTCTTCATCACGCTCAAGTGTCGTGATACCACCATCTCCAAGGTTCTCATCGATGGCGGGTCAGGGGTTAATATCGTCCCGTTGGCGGTAGCTCAAAAGCTCGGCATCAACTTGGAGAAGCTTTCGCAATCCGGCTTAACTATTCGGGCTTTCGACGGCGCGAAGAGGCAGGCCCATGGGGAAGTTACGTTGGAGATCAAAGTTGGGCCAACCCTCTTCTCTACCCAATTCCAGATTCTGGAGACTGCGGGGTCCTTCAACATGTTGCTGGGGCGCCCATGGATTCACCAAGCTGGGGCAGTTCCCTCAACGCTTCACCAGATGATTCGATTTTCCTCAGATGGCAAGCTCATCACAGTCCGGGGAGAACATTCAATGGAGCTTTGCCACGAGATTGACATGCCATACGTGGGAGAGCCAACCGAAGAGCCATCAACAACGCAGACCTTGGAGATGGTCAACATGGTGAGGCGCGACTACAAATCAGATCCTTTGATGACATGGGGCAACATCAGTGCAGCAAAGGAATTCCTTCGACATGGGTATCAACCGGGCCAAGGACTCGGAATTAGAGGGCAAGGGATCGTCTATCCGATCACTATTCCAGCTCCTGCAGGGACTAGTGGACTCGGGTTCACTGACAAATTGCGGCGCAAACAGGGCAATCACCCCATCAGCAAATCGGCCATCCGTTTCGTCCGATCATCTGCGGCGACAATGGAAGGCGAAATCCTGTCAGAGAAGTTGGAGAATGTGAAGATCCGGAAGGATGAAGAAGCCGATGACGAGGAGATGACTATTGAACATGTTAATGTCATCCAAGTGAATATCGGGCTCGGGCATAGGCGTCGACCTCGCATGCGCGCGCCGTACTTCCGAGCTCCAGTAGTGCCAATTCCACCCCGGACGCCTCCAAGGTTCGAAGCGCCTCCTCCAAACAGGCGCTTGGATTCTCCTACTACTAGCGAGGAAGCAGAGAAGAAGGAAGACAAGAAGACCAGGACACAAGAGTCCGAAGAAGAAGTTTGTATGATGGAAGCGTCGACCCTGGCCGAGTCAGACATGCCTCTCGACGGGTGAAACTTTCCATCTTTACTTTTCTGCACTTAGATAGTTAGAGTCTTGAGTAGGTTACCTTGCTACATTCTGGTCGCGGACTAGCAAGGTTGTCTATATGTAACGCGACCCCTAGGCAGTACCTAGGGCGTTTGTGGGATCGGGCCGCTGATGATCAGGGCGAATCTGAGGAAACGACGAGGGACCCGCTGAGTCCTGATCCCACAACATTTTCTTTTGGTCATAAGCGCATGCCTTATCGTCGCATGAAACAGTAGTTCGAATGATTCATTTCAATGCATCACTCCGATTTCTGCCCCTTTTCAGGAACGGCGCTTCAGGTACACCCGAGAACACCCCTGAACAAGATGGAGAAGCAGTAGACGACCCTAAATCCATAGAAGGATACTATGGCTTGGAACAAGGTCTTCAACGACATGAAGAACCAAAGGACATCACACTGCAGAGACCGGTTTCAATCAACATCGGAACTCAAGATGACCCCAAGGAATTGTTCGTCGGCACGGACTTATCAAAGGATGAAACTGAGGACATCACCAACTTACTCAAGGAATTCTCTGACGTCTTCGCTTGGTCGTACACAGACATGCCGGGATTAGATTCGGAGATTGTGGAGCACAAGATTCCTACAGACCCGTCAGTTCATCCTATAAAGCAGAAGCAACGCCGGTATAAGCCCGAACTAGCCCTTGCCATCAAGGAAGAAGTGGATAAGCTGCTGAGGGTCAACTTTATCGAAGTGTCTACCTATCCACAATGGGTTGCCAACATAGTCCCCGTCATCAAGAAGAACGGGAAGGTCCGAGTCTGCGTCGACTACCGCGGCCTCAACAAGGCGAGTCCCAAAGATGACTTTCCACTCCCGCACATCGATCTATTGGTGGACAACACCGCTGGATTCAACAGATTCTCTTTCATGGACGGATTCTCCGGTTACAATCAGATTCGCATGGCCGAAGAAGACAAAGAAAAGACAACCTTCACGACGCCCTGGGGCACGTTCTGTTATCGAGTTATGCCTTTTGGACTCAAGAATGCTGGGGCAACTTACCAACGTGCTATGGTGGTTTTATTTCATGACATGATGCATCGCGAAATTGAAGTCTACGTCGTCGATATGATCGCCAAGTCCAAGGAAGATTAAGACCACACTGTCATTCTCCGGAAGCTATTCGAACGGCTTCGTAAGTATAAGCTGCGCCTCAACCCCGCCAAATGCGTGTTTGGAGCAACTTCGGGCAAACTTCTTGGTTTCGTTGTCAGTAACAAAGGCATTGAGATTGATCCTGATAAAATCGAAGCAATTCGTGATCTCCCAGCTCCAAGGTCAGTCAAAGAGATCCGCGGCTTCATGGGTCGTGTTAACTACATCGGACGGTTCATCTCCAACCTAGCCGACACATGCAAACCACTGTTCAAGAAATTAAGGAAAGACGTCAAATTTGAGTGGGACGATGATTGCAAGATTGCATTTGAGCAGATTAAGACATATTTGACAGAACCACCAGTTCTTATCCCGCCAAAGCCGGGGCATCCTCTCACGCTCTATCTCACCATCAGGGAAGAATCATTTGGAGCCATGCTCGCCCAACAATTGCCAGGTGCCAAGGAGCACGCGATTTACTACCTCAGCAAGAAATTTACAGATTGTGAGTCAAGATACACAACTTCTGAGCGTACCTGCTGCGCACTCGTTTGGGTTCTCCACCGACTCCGACAATATACTCTGCATTATGAGATCCTGTTAGTGTCCGAGAATGATCCACTCAAATATCTCTTCGACAAGCCAACACTGATGGGGAGAGTATCAAAGTGGCAATTGCAGCTCGCCGAATTCGACATTCGACTCCACTCCACGAAGTCAGTCAAGGGGAGAACAATCGCTGAATATCCTGGAACGGATGATTCATCTTTGGAAATCGGACTACCAGATGAGAACATCTTGCTCATGGAACAAGAACCAAGGTGGAAGATGTACTTCGACGGTGCAGTTAATTCCTCAGGATCGGGAATAGGAGCTGTGGTAATCTCCCCAGATGGACAATATTACCCAACGGCCGCCAAAGTCACCTTTCCCTGCACGAACAACATAGCTGAATATGAAGCGTGCATCCTCGGCCTACTTCGTGCACTCGACATGCGGGTTAAGCTCCTCGACGTTCATGGAGATTCGGCACTCATCATCTCCAAAACAAATGGAGCATGGCGCACTCGAGACCCAAAGCTCATTCCATATCAGGATTATCTACAAACACTGATTAGACAATTTACTGATATTGAATTTAATTATCTCCCACGAACTGATAATCGATTTGCTGATGCTCTTGCAGTACTCGCCTCAATGATCCCGTTGGCTGGAGAGATGGACATCGAGCCCTTGCGCATCAATATTGCTGATGATCCAAGCTGCATGCATATTGAGCAGAGTCAACCAGAGGATTCCCTGCCTTGGTTTACGGACATCAAGAATCATTTGCAATCAGGAGGATTTCCCCAGAACAGCACGGGGAAAGAACGCAAGTTCATCCGGAGGATAACAAGAAGTTATTTTCTAGACGGTGATACCTTGTACAAAAATCCTTCACGACGGCCCTCATGCAATGCGTCACCAAGCAAGAAGCTGAAGCCCTCATTGTCGAAGTCCATGAAGGGGTTTGTGGACCGCACATGAACGGATACGCTCTCGCCCAGAAAATCATGTGACAGGGGTATTATTGGCTCACAATGGAAGCCGATTGCATCAAATATGTCAAAGCATGTCACAAGTGTCAGATTTACAGCGACAAGGTACATGTGCCTCCAACAAGACTTTACCCGCTATTTGAACCGTGGCCGTTCTCAATGTGGGGCATGGACATGATCGGGCCCATCAACCCCGAGGCATCCAATGGGCATCGATTTTTACTGGTCGCAATCGATTACTTCACCAAGTGGGTTGAAGCACAATCCTTCAAAGAAGTCACAGCAAACAACGTTGTGCGCTTCATGAGGGCGAACATCATCGCCAGATATGGAGTTCCAGAGCTATTAGTCACAGATAATGGTTCAAACTTCAACAGCAAACTAATGGAATCCCTATGTATGGAATTTCGAATCAAACATCTCAACTCTTCACCGTATCGTCCACAAATGAATGGTGCAGTCGAAGCTGCCAACAAGAACATGAAGAAGATTCTTCAAAAGACAGCAGTTACCTATCGCGATTGGCACGAGAAGCTCCCTTTCGCGTTACTCGCCTACAGAACAACGATGCGCACTTCGACTGGGGCAACTCCTTTCGAGCTCGTCTACGGCACTCAAGCAGTCATTCCAGAAGAGGTCAAATTGTCGACTCTCAGGATATCATCCCAAAGCAACATGGCAGAAGAAGAGAAGGCCAATCATCAAATCGCCCACCTCGACTTCATTGATGAGAAACGACTTGCCGCGGCTCACCATATGCAATGCTACCAACAACGCATGTCTAGAGCATTCAACAAAAAGGTCAAGCCAATCAGGTACAGACCAGGTGACCTCGTTCTTAAAAGAATCCTCCAAACTACGAAGGACCGTTCGTCGTCAAGCACGCCTTCTCAGGAGGAGCGACCATCTTAGCAAAAATGGATGGAGGAGAACTGCCACAAGCAATTAACGCAGATGCTCTCCGACGATATTACACCAGAATGGTATCCAGGTCTCAAGTCGGACTTTTGAGATGATATCTGTCAGCTGGATTCTTTTACACCTCGAAAGATCACTCAGGATAAAGAAGGCTGACATCAGGGAAAAGGGAGGAATACACGATCATTCTTCTCCTCATTCAAGTTAAGCGAAATTACATGAACACATTTCGTTTACGTCCTTTGTCTCGTGGGCAGGTACAAGAGCCCCTCACACGCATGGTGCAAAACTCCTATGACAAAGGCGAGGGTGGCAGGGTGGCAAAGCTTCAAGCCAAAGTCTTGTAACAATTCGTCAGACCTTCGATTCCATCGGACGAAGACGCAATGACGAAACCATACAAAAAGGAAGTACCAAAATTCTACTTCACTTTTCTTACTAAACCCATCAAATAATGATGGTCAGTAAAAATCAAAACCAAAGGAGAAACCCGCTTCTATGTCCGTGACTTCCAGTAGTATTGTCTCAGCTTCCATCAGCAACCCAAGGAGGCAGCATTGTGTACATCAGATGCGAAGCAATGGAATCTGGACAAATGATGCAACCGCAAGAGATCAAACAACATCAACGGCCTTCAAATCAACCACCATTGTGGCAGTCCCAGCAACAGCAATACAGCAGCTACAGCAGTTGCAAAGGCCACGACAGTCACGTGCAACCAACAGCCTCACCCGAGTCGAAATCAGCCGGTGATGCCCTCTTGAAGCCAACCAAGTCCAAATTTCCTGAAGCGGACGCTCTCCTCCAGCTTTATGCTCACTGCTACTGAGAAAATCATCTAAAGATCCCTACTTCAGTGAACATCTGAAGACGTAAGAATATTACTTGGCAGAAAACAGTAAAGACAAATACTCAACTGCAATTTAATTTTGGGCTGAAAGATTATAGAGCCTCATAGTACAATCCAAGGGCCAAATACATTTCTACAGCAACAACAACCCAAGGCTGAACAAAGACAGCCCAAACCCAAAGAAAACCCACAAAACCAAAAGGCCGAGCAAAAAGGCTGACCAAAACAAACTCACAAGCCCAAGCCAAGGGAGAAGAACCAAGCCCACCTGCAAGTCCCGACGAAAGGACGATTGCATCCCTCCCACCTGGGTGCCTGATTCCCACTTGCCTAACACCTACCTGCAGAGAAGAAAGGGAGAAAGTCAGACCGAGAAGACGGGGCAGAAGTCGTCACTTCCTTTCCCCTCCATCAACAAGCCTTGCACCCGCCATCCCACCCGCACGCAAGAGACTCAAGCAACAGTCTTGTCACCTCATCCCACTTGATCCCCACTTGTATGCCGTCCCACCGCCTGAGCCCTGCACCAGCTGAAAAGAGAGACGTCAGACACAAGATAGGAGGAGATACAAGATGGAAAGCCGATTGTAAGCAGAGATAGCCCGGCCGTAGCCGCAATGATCCCTCCTAGGATCATCAGTGGCCTCGCCCCTTGAAGCGAGTGCCACGGGCGATCGGATGACGCCCAGAATCCCCTATAGGAAGAATAAAAAAAAGCTAACCAGGGAGCTTCTTACGGGTTCCAAAGTTTTTTTTTTTATCCTCCCCTGTTTTCTTCCCAGCAGCGGCCCTCTTCTTCTTCTCTTCTCTGTGGTCTTCACCCCGGGGGACCGTCCTCCATTTCTCCTTTGCCAAGGTAAGAAGAAGCCAACGACGTGGAACCTCCCTTGACGACCAATCCAAACGAGAAGAACAACAAAGGAAAGCGACATCAACAACGTCGACCCTGTCTCACCTGGGCGAAGATGACAATGGCCATCCAGACCATCTGCTGCAGGGCCTACCGAACTTCCCGTCATTTCGAAGCGATTTCTTCAAACCTTCCAGGCGACAACTACTCCTTCGAACGTCCAGCAGACTCGGCTCCTCGCTCCCCGTGGCTGCCTGTGGAAAAGAACCCGTGTTTGCCCTCCCTGCGTCGCTGAAGAATCACCTCCTGAGGCTGCTAAGCTTCTTGGAGGATTCCTTTTATTATTAACGCTCTCCTTTACTTGCACAGGCCTTAGGAAGCACAAGCAGGGAGGCATACAGGAGAAGACGAGCCATAATCATGGGGAGACTCTGGTAACTCCGGAACGAGGCAGCAGCTGGTGTCTCCTCCAACATTACAAATGGTTGATTCGTCGATGAGCACAAAAATCTCACTGTTACACCAATCTCTTCCCCAACGCTCAGTAGTCGTTGCATGTCATATCAACAACATTGGGAAGTCCCTAAGCCAAGCCTTCACCATCAACGAAGTATCCTCCCATCTTGGTTCCAAGAAAGCCTCACCCACGGCGGACGGTTTCAGCTTTCCAACCTCAACTGCGCCCCAAGGTGGTTGCCCATTTTGGCTTCTCGATGCAAACCAGCCTCTCCCCGGCGTCCTCTAAACCAGCAGCCACGGACCCCCCCTGTTCCTCCGACGACCCACTTCAATCGGCAGCAAGCCTTCTCCCCGACGACCAGCGACGAGCACACTCAATGACGGAGAACTCACCTTCCCCGGCTGTCCCCACGACCAACAATGGCGGCCTTGCTTCCTCCGGTGTCTCCACTTCCCAAACCCCCCGGCGAACCCACAACAAGTACAGGTGGCTGTGACCGGGAGAACCTCGATTCCTTAACAGATCTGGAACTCCAAGGTGGATCTTCCACTCCAGCGACGCCGCGGCAGCTTTGGGAGCCCTCATCTCCGGCGACATTCGCCCCAAGACAGCCCCGGTTTCCTCTGACTTCCCGCGGCGGCAAATCCCAGCATCAACAGCGATAGGGCACCTCTTAGATCCAGCCCCGACGGATCCCATCCCCCGCGACGTGGTCGACGAAGCCGGTGTCTCTTCCATCAAGCAATCGCTCCGGCTCTACATCTGATTCAAGCTGAATCTTCATCTGGGTCACGCTGGGCAACTCCTCCGGCAAGTTACGAAAAGGAATCCACGTGGTAACGCTTTCTCTCTTTACAATTCTTTGTTTTTATTAATTTTATTATTATTATTTTTTATTATTATTAATTAGTCACGTGACATTTTCCCTTTGTCTTTATTCAAACGATCAAATGACATTTTTTTAAAATCAAATGGTCAAATGGGAGGTCGAATTCTTAATTTAATTTACCGCTTCAATTCAGTCAAGAATTGCTAATTTAATTCCTTGACCACTGTAGAATTTTTTTGTGATGTTGTTACGTTTAGGAGACTTATTTACTTTTAAACTGAAATAATTTTATTCAAGCTCACTTGCATTCTTATATATATGAATTAATATCTTATCCTGTTGTGCGTCACTAATATTCATCTTCCCTTGGTTTTACATGAAAAACACGATCGAAACTCGGAAATCTCGAAGAATCGCGACCCCACTCAACCAATTCATACGGTAAGACATGTCTTACTAATTTAATTTAATTGAATTTGAATTAGATCAATACTTCTGTCCATCGCCTTGCCATTGGCATCTTCCTGTTTTACATGTAAAACACCGAGGAATTATTACCAAGGAATGCATCCTCCGACGACGCGGACGATCGACATCAACGGGCTCACAACGCCCCGTAAGTATCGTTCTTATTTCATTAAGTCCTAATTATTTACTTCGATTTAAATTAGGACTTTCTGACCACTTCTTTATTTTCTTTGCATGTACACTGAGCATGCAACTTCGAAGGATCAATTCCAAAATTTCGAAGACAAACTCGAAGGCGCGTGTATCAAACCGCGCGGATCCACCCCGGCCTAAAAAACCGCGGGCTCGAAGATTTAAAGCGGCCCCAACCTTCAATCAAAGGTACAAAGGAGAGGTGCGGGCCTCCCCGAATTTTCTTTGAACCACTTGTAACGGATTGCGGGCCCAAGTGTATAGGCCCGCAATCACCGCCCTTCCCCGCTCTTTTGATCTAAATAATTGCTTGTGATTGCGCGTATGCTTAGGCTTTAGGTTTTACGTCGCATGCTCGGTTTTATTCAAACAAACCTAAATTCGGGTCCAACGCCCGTTAAAACGTCGATAAGAGTCCAGCCTACTCCCGGATCGGGCCCAATACCCGTCAATCAAAAGTTAAACTTTTTTGGAAAAATCGCCACCCTTTTCGCATGTTTAGAATATAAAGGTTAGTAAATAGGAATCCCCGAACCCAGACTCTGATTTTTCCGACTTAAAATCACACCATTTTTTAAATAAGTCGGTGGCGACTCCGAACAAGTTTTCCAAAGTTAAAACTAAACCACACCCCTTTTTTCGGAGCCATTTAGGATGAGGCAACGGCTACTCGAGCCGCTCCTTGAGCCTTCCTAAAAATTCGCGAGTGAGGTCTTAACGCAGCCTTTCGCTCGCCACCTTCAGGGAACTGGAGATGGTTGGCGAAACGTCCCGCAGACCCGTTCGCGAATCAAGGGAAGGCCCAACCCCGGGTCCCCTTTCCGCAGCGTCCGGCGTTCGAGTCGCGACGCCGACCGGATTGGGCCTTCGAGTCGCGGGCCCGGATCCTCGTGTCGCCGGAGCCGCAGCGCGCGTAATAGGCCGGAGGGCGCGCGTACACATGTTTCTCTGTGAAAGTAAATATATCCTTTGTGAGAAGAACTGTTTCCTAATAAAACACAACTGATAGATCTAGGTTGAAGTTTATGGATACTGCACATCCTTAACAGTGGAAAATACTGGCAGCCAAAAAATCGGAGAGAAGTATGGTTAGGTTTTAGTTTAGTGAACAATTCTAAAGGAGTCTATGAATGCAAAACTCTAGAGGGAAGAATGATTATGAGAGTGACTGCATGATGAAAAACATAAGGCCAAAATGATGGGGAAACATTAGCATGAGTGAATAGTGACAAACCAACCTTATGTCTATGGACAAGACAATTGATGTGTATATGGGCAGGACAATTGATGTGAAATACCCATTTGTGTCAGGTAGGTATGCAAAGACCTGAACTCTCCACCCTTGTCTGACCTAATAGTGAGGATAGGAAGCTGAAATATGTTTTGAATTAGTTTATGAAACCGTATAAAGGGAGATGTTGCTTGAGACTTTAATTGTAAACAATAAATCCATGTAAAACGAGTGAAATCATCCACTAGTAACATGAAATACCTGTCTTCAGTAGATGATCTAATAGAAGAAGGTCTCCATAGGTCAGTATGAACAAGAGCAAATGGTCTATTAACATGTGACACTGAAACAGGAAATGGTAATCTATGGTGTTTACTCATTGCGCAAGCAGAACATAGAGGTAATGATGTATGTTCATAGGGAAGTTTACATAAAGAAAGAACTCTATGTAGAACTTCGAGACTTGGATGGCCTAGCCTGGAATGCCACTTGAGAGTGTCCTGAATGGGTATGTTAACTGTTGTGTGAACATGGAATGAGGTCTGTTGGTGAAGTTTGTTATTTTGACTAGGTCTTGGATCAGCCGAGAGGTAAGAAGAGGAAGATGAGAACTTATAGAGCCCGTCCTTCATTGGCCCTTAAAGAAAATCACTTATTGAGTTCTCTTGTCCTTAACACAAAACAGATTAGGATGAAACTCAACAATAACATCATTATCCTGACATAGTTTAGAAATACTAATAAGCATATTAGATAGTTGTGGAGTGTGAAGGAGGTTATAAAGTGAAATAGAACTAGACTTAGACTGAAAAACTTTCTGGTCAACATGAGTAATGTTCACTTTGCTACCATTTCCAACCATAAATGAGGCTTTACCTTTGTAATTACAGACATTTTGCAGGTCTTCAACATGAGGAGTCACATGATGAGTGGCCCCTGAATCATCCATCCACTCATTTGGGTCAAAGAAGGCAGTGGATGAAAGGCTTGGTTGTGAACGAGTTTGTAATTGGGTAGGTTGCTGTGTTTGATAGGTTGAACTGGGTTGATAAAGGATCGTAATCTAGTAAGTGAATATGTAGTGTAGAATGCTTGAGGTTGGGGCTAAAAGTTTGTGTTTAGACGATGATAACAGTTCAAGGCAGTGTGTCCTACCTTAAAACAAATCTGACATTTAGGTCTAAATGGAGGTTTGGTGTAGTTTCTGCCTTGTGGCTTATCAAAGGGTTGGAAGGTCTAAATGGAGGTCTTCCTAGTAGACCAGGGGTTTGTAATAGAAAACTGATGTAGAGGTGTATTTCTGGGTCCACTAGTTAGATAGTAATTGGCTCTAGGAATGGGAAACCTACCAAGTTATTGTCTAGACTGAAACCCTGGATTGTATGTCTGGAGTGCTGATACCTGAACCGGTGGCAACAGACTCTCTACTTCATTCCTCCTTTTAATCATGTGCTCAATATTCAGTAAAAGGCTTTGTATCTCCTCAATAGGTGGTTCATCAATTCTAGTATATATTGCAGAGATAATAGCATCATATTCAGCTGGCAATCCCTCTAACATATACCATATATAGTCTTTATAGCGAACAGGCTCTCCAACTGCACTCAATTGGTCTGAATAAGTCTTTAACAAGTTGAATTATTATTGTATACTCTTCCCTTCTTCAAATGTTGCATCTGCATTCTCAAGTTGATTACTCTGGTTGTTGAACTTGGCTCGTAACTGCTTCTTAGGTTCTCCTAGACTTCGTGGACAATTTTACAGCAGACTACCTAACTCAGTGGTTCAGGTGTGAGAGAGGCGAACAAGAGACTCCTCCATGACTTGTCTGTGCGCTGTCAAAGCTTGAACTCGGAATTCTGCACTTGCAAGTTACTATCTAGAAACTAAGGAGGAGATGAGCTACTTCCATACACAGTCTTCATATCCACCAGCGATAATCGCAGCTAGCATTTGTCCTTCCACAAATGATAGTTTCTATCCTCCAATTTAAGAGTTAACGAGAATATACTTGTTGGGAGTTGTATAAGACTTGGTATATTTGTTCCATTTGCACTAAGACCTCCTGATAAACCAGATTGTGGTGTTTGTTGAGCCTGGGTTTGACCTGATGTTTGAATTGTAGGAGGTGGAGATAAAGGAAAATTAAGTCGATAATGGTATGTCATTTCTCTCGAAACAAATAGTTTTCCTGAAGCTGTTAGGCAGAGGGCTCTGATATCATGAAGCACATTATGCAATAATCTGGAAACGATGATAAGCTAGGAAGATGTTTAAGAAAGAAGAGAAAGAAGAAAAAGCAGAAAGATAATGCCGCATAAAAGAAAACCATTTTTTTCATTAATTGCTACACTTGATACAACGATTGTAGTCCCCTTTTATCCTTTACTATGTAACAACCATTTTGCATGATTGCTTTGTCCATTCGTACTTGCTTATTCTCCATTAATTCTAGTGTAGATATTATCGTTTAGAACTTATTCAATTGGGCTGGGCTGCGGACATAGGCCATTATTGGAGTTGGGCTTGGTCCACAAAATCGAAGTTTCATCCCCACAGTAAGCGAGGGGGGTGTTAGCTTCAGACTCCAAATGCGGATTCCTGTTACTGTTTTGCCCGTGATTTGTGTTGGATTTATCCAATCCAGGTTACTTCCTCGGCCTTGTGCAGTGAATGCGTTAGCAATGGACAAGGAAATTTCCCGAATGTGAGTGTTTGGTTCTCAGATGCCTTGTTCCTGTTCTTTTTTTTTCTGCCTTTGTTTTCAGTTGTTAGTTGTAGGTACTAAAAATGGAGGTGACGTTGCTTTCCCATTCAGAAGGTTCCCCTTTGATGAGCTTTATGCCGTGAAAAAACCCGGTCCCGAGAATGTAGATGGTAGCGAGACTGAGGATGATGACGACGAGGACGAAGCTGATGAGCCGGATGATGATGAGGACGAGGAAGAGGAAGGGGGCGAGGCAAATGGGGATGAAGAGGGTGACCCTGAGGACGAGCCGGAAGCCAACGATGGTGGGAATGAGGATGGGGACAAGGACGATGATGTGGACAGGGAGGAGGAAGACGACGAGGACGAAGAGGATGAGGAGGAGGATGAGCTGCCTCAACCTCCTGCGAAATTAGAGGAAGTGAAGATATAGAGGTCGAGGGACGGACGGGTCTGTTGATTGGTATCTGGTTGGGAGGTTCCGGACATTTTTAGCTTGAAGGATGATGAGATGATTCAGGATTTGTATGCTAGTATATTTCTTTTCTTTCTCGTTTTGGCGTAGCCTAGATTCTCGGTTAACTTGTCTGTCTATGTACTTCCTGCAATAACTTAGAAAGTACTTAGAATCTTTCATTTGTGCTTGCCATTCAAATTCTGTGGGAGCTGATCACACCGCTGTCTGAAAGCAACAAAAAGGAAGAAGGAAACACAGAAGAAATAAGCAGAAAGACGAAAAGGAGAAGCGAAGAAGATAGATTGCAGGTATTCACAAATTTCACCAACATATCTATGCAATATAACCAACCTAAATGTATTTACTTTTTGTCGTTCACCCCTACTAATACGGGCCAGATTCGGGTAACACACCTGACTTTAGTGATCAAGTCTTGCAACCCGCGTTGGTGTATTTACTAAACTATCCCGGCTTGGTCTAACCCAGTTCGTCTTGGTACATCAACATTCTTTCCTCATATGCAGGCTCTCCTCTTCCCTCTGTGTATTCCTCTTCTCTGCATTCATCCCGGGTCTCTTTTCTCATTCTCAACTTACACTGTCCACCACCTTCACCTGGCAAGGATGATGAATTCATTTAGGATCATTTGGCTCAGATCCTGTTCGTTCTTCTGCTTCCGAAAGCTATGATTATAGTCCTCCCGGTGGATCATTTTCCGGCCCGTGCAGCAGGGCTCTGTTACCACCACTAGCTCGGAAACAAACTACGCATGTTTTGTTATCGTTCTCCTTTAGGCTAATGGCCCAAACTGATATCAGGGTCTGTCTGAATTATTATATGACCAAAGTCTATCTTTGCACCAAGGGGTAGGCTGATTAAGAATCAATCAGAAGCTGTCCTTTCCTTAATCAACGATGAAGAAATCTGTCAACAAATCTTCTTCCAAGACAGGGTCTCCCGGAGTATTACCCTCCTCAGCAGAGACTTGTCCCGGGTTAGACGTTTCCACAAAACATGGGTCTGATGGACCGATGAATTTCCACGTCCATCTCCCCTCACTCGCAAGAAAAGCCAAAGATCCAGTGGAGTTTGTATCCGGGGATGATGATATTCTGCTTTTTCTTGCTTCTAAGAGCTGACCTGGTTGATTGCTCCTAGCATGGACAAAAACTGGGAAACAGCCAAGGAATAATCCCCTCCCCCACCCACCCACCTACCACCACACAAAACGAAAGCTTCTTTCCTCTTTGGCAACGCCATTGGCCATTTTGTTGGTTCACAAAGCCACGAGAGATGGACCAAAACCCATTAAAGCGACCAATCCCACAACCCCCGAGACGAAATCATCTTTGTGGTAATGAGCATCGTGATCGAATCAATCCATTATTCTGTTGGGAGTGGGAGTGCTTCGAGTTCATCTCGTTCAGCCAAAGTGGGAAGTCAGTCCCCCTCCCATTACTTCAACGAAGGAAACTTCGTGGGATAAAAATGTCACGATTACCCCCCCACTTCATTTTCCAAGGAGGCGATAATTTCCAAAAAGATAAAAACCAGATTCCATCAACCCTCAGTTTGCGCCATCTAGAAATTGAATATGACCCCTAAATATAAGTAGTTTGTCCAAGGAGAAGACCAAAAGGCTTGCCCTTCTCTTCTGTCATGAGTTTACATGTCCCTTTCCTAGATGCTTCGGTGGCTTCAGAGACTCCCAATGTGGAAGTTGAAGTCATATTCAGACAGACCAAGTGAAACCCATTTGGACATCATGGGCAAAAGATGAGAAAATGTGACGATGTGATTTTTACTTTCGATGGGAAGGTCAAGTAAACATCTTACAAACATTTTGGTGTAGTGGCAGTGAGTCAGGACTAAGCTAAACAAAGTGGGTGATGTAATTAGTTTACAGGAGGAATGATGGGAATCACAATTGGCTTGCCAAGTTTGAACATTCGGAGGATTCAAGAGGGGTGTGTTTAGAATAAACAAACAGGTGGTCTTAAAAATAATACCTGGTCAAAAAAAGGGTTGACGGAAAAGCTTGCAAAGAAGATACACAGCGTTGTCAAATACCAAACTCCAAATCCAAACTTAGTATTTAAGACAAACCCAGATGCCAAAAACGTCCCCGTCTCATTAACTCTGCGCTTTCTGTTGTCGTCGGACAAAAATCCTCCAAAAAAACACCGTCCCGGAGGTCGCCCTCTCTCGCGCATGGAAGGTTCGCGAGGGGCGTAGCCGATAGAGGGAGATGACTGGCATAGTCGTTTCCCTGGTCGTGATCATAGCATGTACATGCCTGTTATTCTACGTTGTACGCCAAGGATCCGTTCCTGGGCTATCCTACACGGTGCAGCCAACGGTCATTGATGGGTCCGTATTCATCAACGGGACCGCGCCTGTGGCAACCACGGATGAGGATTTCATCTGTGCTACCCTGGACTATGGCCCTCCCGACGTCTGCTACCACGGCACCTGCTGGGGAAATGCCACCCTCTTCACCCTGGCAAGCACCCTCGTCTCTCCCTCTTATCGTGTGAATCTTGATAGTCTGTAATACTGTAGCACCTTCCTGATGCCGGACTATGCCTTGAATTTTTCAGAACTTAAGTAATCCGATCCTGCTCAATGCCGTAAATGGTAAGCCAAAGATCTCCCTTTCCCCCCAGATTTTTATCCATTTCCTCGCTGCCCTTGTCGAGGATGGTTTTATGGAGAAACTGAATCCCTTCGCAGCATTTTCACCATTGGTGATTAGGATGGGAGGGACGTTGCAGGACCTGTTGGTGTACCAAACGGACATGGACCAGGGGCCCTGCAATCCCCAAGCCTTGGATCCCTCGGGGTTCCTGGGATTCTCAGAAGGGTGCCTTCCGATGTCCCGATGGGATGAGCTCAACAATTTCATCAGGCGTACTGGGTAGGTGGGCCAGACAACGAATCGCTACTTATCATTCCCCTTGTTAGGATTGCTCTGAGATAGCTTGATTTTGGTTAAGTTGATGCAGGGCTATCGTTACTTTCGGCCTGAATGCTTTGTACGGGAGGGTGGTTAGACCGGACGGTTCGGTGACCGAACCTTGGAATTCAACAAACGCCGAAGATCTTCTGCGTTACACTGTCCAAAGGGGATACAAAATCCATGGCTGGGAACTCGGTAAGAACAAACTGTTGAGTTTCGATTCTTACAGATGTGATAGAACCAAAAGCGATGACCTGTGTTTCTTCCTTGAAGGAAATGAGCTGAGCGGCAAAGGAATTGGGGCAAGCCTAACGGCAACACAGTATGCCACCGACCTGCAGGAGTTGCGGGACCTTGTTGACAAAATCTACGTCGGTTTTGACCAGAAGCCGTTGATCCTGGCGCCCGGCGGGTTCTTCAACTACGACTGGTTTGGTGAATTTGTCCGTCTGGCTAATGGGACTCTCCAGGTCATCTCTCTACACGTCTACAACCTCGGCCCAGGTACCACCTACAGAAGTCCTTGGAACACTGCTATTCGCTTCTGGTGCCAAATCAAAACCATTGTATGACAGAAGAACACGGTCTCTGTCCCTGTATGTAGGCGACGACAAGAACCTAAAGGACAAGATACTTAGCCCGTCATACCTGAACCGTGTGGCTCATACTTTCAGTGCGTTGCAAAGCATTTTGAGTGACTCTGGGAGTTCTGCAGCGGCATGGGTTAGCGAAGCAGGCGGTGCCGTCAACAGTGGCCGGCACCTCGTCACTGACACCTTCTTGTCTAGTTTCTGGTAACAACTCTCTCAATGTCCGCTGAAGTACAATGTCACGTCTTCATTAAAGCATGGACTTTTAAAAAAGATCTATTGAAGGTACTTGGATCAACTCGGAACCGCTTCGATATACGAAACCAAGAAATTTTGCAGACAAACTTTGATCGGTGGTGGCTACGGACTGCTCAACTCCTCCACTTTGCAACCTAACCCTGATTACTACAGGTAACTGATCGAGATCTTATGATCATAATACAATCTCAAGGGGTTCATTACTTGTTTGAGCAGTAAGTAAACATCCCCATTGTGTTCAGCGCTCTGCTCTGGCATCGGCTGATGGGAAGCACCGTCCTATCCACCAGCTCCACCGGGACAGACAATATCCGCGCCTACTCCCATTGTTCCAAGAACGCGGTATGCCATTGTGACTCAGAAACCACTGATTCCCTCCTCAATCGTTGGTCGGGATTCTCATATATTTATTAAAATGAAGTCCCCCCCCCCCCCCGGTGTGTTGCAGACGGGCATCACATTGCTGTTGATCAACCTGGACGATATCATGACGGCACAACTGGAAGTGTCATTTGAGGATGTTTCCTCGAACGGGACGGTCATCATGCAGCAGGAAGGACAATCGAGTAACAGCAAGCTCGGCAGCTTATCGACGGGTTTGATATTGGATATGGAGGCAAGGGAGGAGTACCACCTGACGGGCCAGGACGGGGATCCAAGCAGCCAGGTGACGCTCCTCAATGGACAAGTCCTGAACGTGAACTCGTCAGGGATAATCCCTGTCATGGATCCCAAGGAAGTGAGTGCGTCGGAGCCGATCGTGGTGGCTCCGTTCTCGGTGGTGTTCGTCCGGTTTCCTAGCTTAGATGTCACTGCTTGCCGAAAACAATAGTTCGGACAAACGCACATTTTTCCTTTCTTTTTCTTTAAAACTATAATAAAAGCAGAAGAGATAGAGGAGATAAACGATTAAGAGAGATTAGGCCGACAACCAATTGATATATTAATTAATTTTTGTTTTTGGATTGTGGTTGTAGTTGCAGATACATAAACATGTTATATCATCAATCACTCCATCAACAATATTAACATTAATACCAACCGTTCTCGTGCCATCACCACTACCCATGAGGACTTTATCTGCGCTACCTTGAATTGGTGGCCTCCTGATAAGTGTGATTATGGGACTTGCAGCTGGGGCAGGTCCACCCTCCTCGCTCTCGTGAGTCTTTCACGACTTACAACAGATTGTCCTCTGCTGTGGATCAGGATGGGATTCACGTTACAAGACTTTGTGGTATGCCAGAGCCAGGGTAATCAGATGCCTTGTGATCTGTTTGCGAAGAATGGCTCAGAGTTCCTCGGTTTCTCCCAAGGGTGCTTGCAAATGTCTCACTGGGACGAACTCAACTCATTCTTCAAGGATTCCATCGAACTTCAAGTTTCAACCGCAGAATATACCAGAAGTGACGAGTTGTCCCTAAAACAGCACAACCAAACTGGTGGAACGGGCTTTGCTAAGATGTCTAGGAGGCACTTTACTCATGCCAGCACCAGACAGGAGTATCACCTGACTCCTGATGGGGGGGAATCTGCACGGACAAACTATGCTTCTCGATGGAAAGGTCCTCCAAGTAGATCCTTCAGGGAAGATTTTAGAGTCAATTGATTTTAAAAGTGTAACCCGTTGGACTTATATGTTAGGCTTAGGCAATGGGCCGGTAATAGACTTGGCAGTCAACATTACTACAACCTCAATCAAGGAACTTTCTTTGGCGTCTTCCTATCCGAGGTTTGGAAGCGAATCGATGTCGTGGGCTTCTATTTGGGTCAGATCGCTCTCCCAGACCCGTACAATATCCTCTTCCAGCATTTCCTTCTGTTCATCTGAGTTTGGTTCCTTCTGTTCATCTTAGTTTGGTTCACGGATTAACCAAATTCGTCGGAGATGCAGACAATCTTTAACAAATGTGCAAAAGAACAATCACCCCCTTTGCCAACACCCACTGCCTGGCGTGCTGTCCTCTCTGCAGTGCAGTGACACTTTCTGCAACATTCTGTATGTTCCAACAACACGATCCCTTCCCAGCTCTCTTCCCCACCGATTGGAAGAACGCTGTAAAGAGAAGAAGAACTAGAGGAAGAAGACAGAGCAGAAAACTTTCTGTTACTTCCATAACCATCTACAGCCGACTTAAACTTTGTATTTATACCATTCACCTATGACCAGCCATGAATTTGACCCCCAGTGACAATATCGGATGCCACTTTGGGAGAGTATGATAAGCCCCTCATCCCTGGGGCGTGCATTAGTGACTTCTTTGCGTCGGGCATTTTCTTATGTTGAGAAAGCTCAGTGGCATGTGGCCACCTTTTAAATCCAGGCAAGAAAAAGAAAGACACTAAGAAATGAGAAACAGGGGAGCAAATGCAGCATGAACAAACGGCCATTCCTTTTCCCTTGTCCGGTGCGAACAAGACATTAAACAGAAAGGACCTGCGAGAAGACGAAATTCAGACACACAGGCGGGAAGTAAAGAAAGGTTTCGGATATGCTCATATTTGAACCATCACGACTAGAAACACAAAGACTGTCGCACGCTCGCCATGCAGCTAGTTCAGCAGAGAGTAAAGTTTGTCCAGATGCCTTAATGAAGGCAGGGAGGGAGTCAACAGTGGACACGGGAATGAGACAGATTTTGAAAATTTCTCACTTATACATGTAGAATTTGCTTCTTAAAACCGAGATGTGAAATGGATAGTAAGAAAACATGTATACGATGTTGTTTAGTAATGTCTTGCCCTTTCTACAAGACAACTGAGTTTTTCGTGTCGGAAATCTGCTTCTGTCCATAAGACAACAAAATTGATTCTGCCAGATAAAGTAGCGAAAGTTTTGCCTGGTTGCTGAAATCTCTGTCCTCTATCATTCTTCTGCAAACCCTGCTTGTTGCTGTGGCCCCTGTTATATTTATATAGTCATACGACAACAGCAAAACGGCCAGACCAGCCTCGTGCCAGTCCAGTCCATCCCCAGGATTAAACTGCCATAGTGATAGATGGATGCATTGATTCCACCTTCCATCATGGCGATCATTGGTTGTTTCAGGTATCACGGAATATAGACTGTGGAGTCCACTTTAGATGTAAGAAAATCTTCCCTGACTTCGCACCGTCGAGGGGGTAAGAGTCCTGCACTTCGCCTTCTAGTATCACCTTAGTAAGCGTCATGATGCATTTACCGATCTTGGTCTGTGAATTCAGCCAGTCGAAGATAAACACGACGGAGGGTAATGTCATCATTATGATCCCAAAGCCATGCGTTGCAAAACGCGCAGGAGGACAAGAGCAGTACCTTGCCAAAAGTATCATGATCCAACACCTCCACTACAAGCATGTCATGTAGCCCATCTTCAACCACGATATCGAAGGTCTGGTTCCACACTGGATTCAAACTGTTGTTCAAAACCTGCCAAAAACGAACAAGTCAGAGAGGGAAGGCTTCCCACATTAGCAAAAAGGAGGGAATCTCGTTCACCCTAGTCTTATATTTTGCTTCGGACTTCTTCATCCTAAGCACAACATAAGGGTCTGCTTTTCCCAGGATATCCGTCACCGGCAATTTCTCAGCCGCAATTACTGTAACCGACAACACTCCTCTCACGATAGCATCTTTTTTCGGTGGGGATCCCAAGTCGCCTGCATCTTGTCCAACGTCGAGGGCTTTCTCCAATGCTGTTAGGGGCACATCTGGTCTGGGTGGATTCTTGAGTCCACTCTCAGTTCCGAAAGGACAATACAACAGCTCCAGTTGTACCTAGCAACAAAGAAGAATCCTAATACATGTTCAGCATACCAGATCGCAGTTCAATGTCATAAGCCTCGTGACGCTGTGGTCTGACCTGACCCCTGTTCTTGTTGTCTCTTTGGACATCCAAATCCTTCAACAATTTCAGCCATTCATACTTCACTTTACCAGGCTCAAGGCAACTCAATGAGATCTGAGCACAACCGATGAGTTCCGAGGCTTGAATCCCCTCATCGTCGAATATCCTGATCGTCAAATGTTGTGTGGACGGATCCTCAACTGTGAACTCGAAATGCTCGTTCCATATTGGATTTAGCTGGTTGTCCTGATTCACCAAAGAAAGATATTCTGATATTTGCTTACCCGATATGTACAATGGGTTGATCACCACTAAATATGGAAAGGACTGCAAAAAACCCACAATGACTTTGCTAGTCTGCATTTTGTCGCGCAGGGGACGCACAAATAGGACAGCATACGGATCTGATTTTCCGATCAGGTCTTTATTGGTCAGTTCCTTGGCCTGCACAAGCTTCACGTCTAATGTCCCGAGTGGCTTCAATTCCAAGTAGCTGGGAAGTGAGGAAGCCAAACCAAGGTCATTCTCAATGTCAAGAACTGAAAAAGACAGCTTTTCTGAAGCATCACCTGTAGTCTCCTGGTATGATCGGTGCAATCTTCCGCATCGGCCACGTAATCGTATCTTCTATTGCGTCTCTTATAGTTTCCTGGAAGCAGTTTACCTCTGGGTGAAGTGCTGGTATGTTAGAAAATGCATCCAATTGACAATTTATTCGGACCTCTATGGCATCAGATACTCCTGGAACTGATGATATGTCACCGCCAGCGATCTTCAGTTTGAAGTCCAGATTTTTCTGAAGACAGAATCATGATGAGAATCACAGTATGAGTTCCAAGGAATGGCATAATGCACGATCTCTTCTCTCAGAAAATCCAAGACGAGCGAAGAGAATGGTATCTGACCTTTTCTCGCAGGGAATAACAGATGGCTCCGAAGCAAGGAAGTTCGTCCACCAGTGGCTTGAAAATTAGCCGAAAAACCCCAGTGAATCCAATGTTTTTCACCTACGTGCAAGACACTTCCAAGATCATTTCCAGAATAAGCGTTGTACCCATTGCCTTCATTGACCAGTGAGGCGAAACACCACCAATGAGAGTATGATTGGATATCTATTACCTGCACCGGCAAGCCAACTCCTACTCGAGTTCTAATATCGAGCTCAATGTTTGGATTGCCATCCCACTGCAATTCCAACTCCATTACGACTTCCCCAATTTCCTTCCCAGAATCAATAATCTCAACTCCTGTACATATTACTAATCTTTCACACCATTTCTACGATCCTATGCCTAATCATTACCAGATAAACAACGGCAAGTTAATCGTACCTGTGAATTGAGGAGCAACTGTCCCCAGAGTGAGCTTCGAGAACGTGAGGGAAGACAACAAGATTGGCTTATACTGCTCGAGAACAGGCTCGACGTTGGCCCTTATCAGTTCAGAAGCTGCCTGGTCCATTTTCATGCATCAATTCAATAAAAGGTTTTGAAAAAACAGGGAGGATAGTCGATTGAGTCGAGTATGTTGCGAGAAGGGCGATCGAGGGGTTTACTGCATCGACATATGGCCAAATC